>BSBK01000828.1:270000-859954 GCA_027943335.1 Chamaecyparis obtusa | reverse complement strand
GGTTGCTTTCAACTATTTTATGGTCATCTGGCAAACAGGGGCATAAAATATCATCGACATATCATTTGGTCAGATAATTGTGCATCCCAATTCAAGAATTCTCGGATGTTTTATTGGTTGTGCAGGATGCATAAGATTACTGGAATTCAATATATGTGGAATTTCATAGAGGCCGGTCATGGAAAAGGAGACCACGATGGTGTAGGTGCATGTATTAAAAGAGCCTTAGCATGTGAAGAATTAAAGTACAAAGAGAAAGCAACATTGTCAGATGCAGGATGTATTGTCCAGTGGTGTAATGCTACAATGTGTCCATGTAATGAAGGTGAGTCTATGGTTCATAGATTTTTTTGGTTGATGGATGAAACTAACATTGCACCATATGAGGATTGTTGTACATTGATAGGATCGAGTGAGCTACACTCTTTTAGAAGTTGTAATGCAAGTTCATGGAGTATCCACACATGACATATGGCGTGCTTTTGTTCATCATGTGTAGATGAAGATTGGGATGGCTGTGAGTCAAAGGAATGGGTTGACGAATGGTATACATGTATTTTAAGTCCACTTGCCTCCTACCATCCCCATGAATCACTACAACTGATAGAAATGGAATCATCCATTGACTTTGATTGCTTATCTGATCTAGTACAACCAGGTCTATATTTTCCACATACAAATAATCTCAAATTTAGTACTTTATCATAAATATTTAGTAAACTAATGTCCTCATTATGTTTATATCATTATAGGCCATGTTTTTGCTATTATTGCACCTGAAGACAATGAAGAAGGGACATATTATTATTTGTGTCATTGTGTAGAGGCAAAAAAGAAATTGGATCACTCGGTTATCAATGGTGAAGAATTAGAATACCCTATAGGAGAAGTGGTTTTAATTGGTACATGGCTTAGACGGTATGCTATGAAGAACCCTAGGTTGTGGTTGTTCGAGGATTGGGAGACACACAGAAAGATTCTTCATTATTCAAACCTCATCATTGCATCAAATGTCCACTTAATCAGATATGGGGGAAGACCGCAAAATAAAACTCTTTGGAAGATTTTTGAGTTAGACCACGAGGCAATACTTGAGACAATTAACGGTAGGGAAGACCCAATTGGTTCATTGGACTAAATGGAGATACAAAATATTGTAACATGTCAAATTTATATAGCACTGTAAATTGGGTGGACTATAAATTGCTCATGCATTACCCCGTATGTATAACAGGAAGTTTGTAACATTTAATGACAACCTTTCTCTTCTATTTTTTGGGGCAATACCGGAAGGTTTTCTCTGCTCAGCTCTTTCCTCTGGTGCTCCTATTGAGCCGAGTTGTAAAAATATTTCTTATTATTAATAAAAAAAACTTTATAATAGAAATCTTATAGTTCAGAGATTTTTCACAGCATACATAGCATAATTCATATATTCTTTACATAAACTAAGATCCCAGTTCAACATTAACTTCCACACATAAACCCAAGCCAAAACCAACTTCTAAACAAGCCTGCCATAAACACCACATACAAAAAACCTAAAATCTTCCAACAAAACCTAACCTAGAGAAGTAGTAAACTTGGTAACAACCTTACTTCCTTCAGAAGCAACATGTCTAGCCAGCTTTCCAGGCAGAACAAACTTGACAGCAATCTCAATTTCTCTAGAGGAAAGTGTCACGATCTTGTTATATTTCAGCAGAGAAGAAACCTCAAGAGTAATCTTATAAAAAATATCAATCATGAAGCTCTCCATGATATCCATGGCAGCACTGGATATTCCCTTGGAGGGATGCACTTGTTTCAACACCTTGTATATTAACCTTTTGTAACTTCCTACACTTCTCTTCCTCTTCTTTTTCTTATTCTCTTCCTATGAACATCACTTTCTTTTCTTTTCTTAGCTTTGGAGAATCCTTTACTTCATTCTCTCCTTTCATACCATCTTCTTTAAGACCCAAAACCCCCTAGAAACTAGGGCTCGCCCAATGTCTCATCTCCCAACACCATAGAAACTACACCAAAGTTGATTCACCATCATTTGACCATCCTATGATGGATTCATGCATAAAATACCCCCCTCCAATGGCTAGAACGTCTACTGATGTACCCTTGCACCAATTTCATGACCCTTATGCACCCTTCAAACTCATCAAACTCCTTCTATCCTTGAAATATTTCATGACCCTTATGCACCCTTCAAATTAATGTCTGCTCTAGGAGGAAGATTATAATTTCCATATTTGTACAAGCCTTGAAATATTTTCATCGTTATCGCTCTCCACCTCCGCTCTCTCAATTTAGTCCTCTCCATCTCCGCCGCACTCAGCTTAGCCATCCTTACCTACTCTTTAACAAAGATTCTCCAAAATTTGTATACAAAGGCATCCTACAGGAAAAAATGAAAAGTTTCCTAGAGAATATCCTATAGCTTTTGACCAATTGAGGAAGCAAAAAATAAGTGAATAAGAAATTGGCTACCAGCCACAGAGAAATTACAAGACTTTGAAAAAAAAATTCTTTCTTGATGGTGAACTCATTTGATGTGCCTGTATATGATATGTACATTGTACTTTACAAAGTGTTTTATGATTATCTAATTTTAACTTATTATATGATGTAGCCGAGTGTCGACAGAGTCATTATATATGGTATGTTTTACTTTTTTTTTTTGAGAACTAATGCTTCTAGTGAATCCAAATTTAGTTTTTATAAAGATGAGATGTTAGTGAATGACTTCTTCCTAATACTACTCTTCCACCAGATCCAGATTTCAACCCTTTTGTGGATCTACAAGCTCAATCGCGAGCCCACAGGATTGGCCAAGAGAAAACTGTGATTGTATATCAACTGATTACAAAATGTTCATTTGAGGAAAAAATATTGCAATGATCAAGAAGAAAATTGGCTATGGAAAATCTAGTTATGAATTCTGTTAAGAATGAAACTATTAAGGAATTACATGATATATTACTCAACGGTGCAAGGAATATTCTTTATGACAAATATTTCTATTAGAAATGCCTATTCGTCAATGGCCTTGCATTTACGGGACTTGGGCATTATCCTTGAAATGTAAGTTCATTGCCACCTTTGGCAAGGTAGTCTCACTCCTCATTTTACAACAAAGGGCAGCCATCTATGGTCCAAGGTTTTAATTCAGTTGACAAGTGGAGAGCTTCTCAAGGTACTGATCTCTTTTGTAGAGAAGTTCCTGCTTCATCTCAAGGTTCTCATTTAGGTGACCAACTCCTTCGAGGTCCACAAATAGACCCATTAATTTCCCAAATTGGTTCATTAGCAGGCAAAGAATTTGGTCATGTACTTCATTCTAGCACCACAAATATTTCTATTAGAAATGACTATTCGTTAATGGACTTGCATTTATGGGACTTGGGCATTATCCTTGAAATGTAAGTTCATTTCCACCTTTGGCAAGGCAGTCTCACTCCTCATTTTACAACAAAGGGCAGCCATCTATGGTCCAAGGTTTTAATTTAGCTAACAAGTGGAGAGCTTCTCAAGGTACTAATCTCTTTCATAGAGAAGTTCCTGCTTCATCTCAAGGTTCTCGTTTAGGTGACCAACTCCTTCGAGGTCCACAAATAGACCCATTAATTTCCCAAATAGAGCTCATGTGAGGTAGAATAGATCCATCAGTTGCTACAGGATCATGTTGTCGGGGCCTATAAAAACCTATCTTGGTTTTTGGAGATTCAACTTCGTTTAAAATCAACAACACATTCTCGGTCGGTGTCAGAACTTAAAGTGTTCCTCAGCTAAAATGGCCAACATTGCATATCTTTCCAACCATCGGTTGTAGCATTGAACCATCTATTCCAATAGCTTTGAAAGGCTGGGTAAACACTAGTGGCAACCTTATTTTCCACACACAGTCGTTCGATCCCCACCGATGACTCCATGTTGAAGTGTCCCTGAAGGTCCCTTAAGCATGGAATCAATAATATTTGTGGGGTCATATCTTGGAGCTCATGCAAGGTAAAATTGATCCATTAGTTGCTATGCGATTATGTTGCTGGGGCCTACAAAAGCCTATCTCAGTTTTCAGGGATTCAACTTTGTTAAAATTTGGCAACACATTCTCAATCGGTGTCAGAACTCAAAGTGCTCCTCAGTTCAAATAGCCAACATTGCGTATCTTTCCAACCATCGATCATAGCATCAAACCATTTTTTCCAATAGCTCTGGATGGTCGAGTAAATGCTAGTGGCAATCTCATTCACCACACACAGCTGTTCGATCCCCACCAACGACTCCGTACTGAAGTGTCCCTCAAGGTCCCTTAAGCATGGAATTGGTGATCTTTGTGGGGTCATATCTCAAAGCTTGTGTGAGGTAGAATTGATCCATTAGTTGCTACAAGACTGTGTTGTTGAGGCCTACAAAAGCCTATCTCAATTTTTAGAGATTCAACTTCATTTAAATTTGGCAACACATTCTCGGTCGGTGTCAGAACTCAAAGTGTTCCTCAGCTAAAATGGCCAACATTGCGTATCTTTCCAACTGTCAGTCGTAGCATCGAACCATCTATTCCAACAGCTCTAGATGGTTGGGTAAACTCTAGTGGCAACCTCATTCACCATGCACAGTCATTCGATCCCCACTGATGACTTCGTGTTGAAGTGTCCCTCAAGGTCCCTTAATTAGCATGGAATCGATGATCTTTGCGGGGTCATATCTCAGAGCTCGTGCAAGGTAGAATGGATCTGTTAGTTGCTACAGGATCATGTTTCCAGGGCCAACAAAAGCCTATCTTGGTTTTTGGAGATTAAACTTCATTTAAATTCAGCAACACATTCTTGGTCAGTGTTAGAACTCAAAGTGTTCCTCAGTTCAAATGGCCAACGTTGCGTATCTTTCCAACCGTTAGTTGTAGCATCGAACCGCTAGTTCCACTAGCTCTGAATGGTCAGGAAAATGCTAATGGAAACCTCATTCAGCACCCATAGTCATTTGAACCCCGTTGATGACTCTGTGCTGAAGTGTCCCTCAAGGTCTCTTAAGCATGAAATCAGTGATCTTTGTGGGGTCATATCTTAGAGCTTGTGTGAGGTAGAATCGATCCATTAAGTGCTACAAGACCATGTTATCAAGGCCTAAAAAATCCTATCTCAGTTTTCAAAGATTCAACTTCATTTAAATTTGGCAACACATTCTCGGTCGGTGTTAGAACTCAAAGTGTTCCTCAGTTCAAATGGCCAATGTTGCGTATCTTTCAAACCGTTGGTTGTAGCATCAAACCGTCAGTTCCAACATCTCTAAATGGTTGGGTAAACACTAGGGGAAACCTCATTCGGCACGCATAGTCATTTGAACCCCGCTGACAACTCCAGGCTGAAGTGTCCCTCAAGGTCTCTTAAGCATGAATTCAATGATCTTTGCGGGGTCATATCTCA
The DNA here is from genome assembly GCA_027943335.1 of Chamaecyparis obtusa. Taxonomy (NCBI): domain Eukaryota; kingdom Viridiplantae; phylum Streptophyta; class Pinopsida; order Cupressales; family Cupressaceae; genus Chamaecyparis; species Chamaecyparis obtusa. Next base: position 854,534 of record BSBK01000828.1, on the reverse strand, counting down.
GAGCTCGTGCAAGGTAGAATTGATCCATCAGGTGCTATAGGACCATGTTGTCAGGGCCTACAAAAGACTATCTCAGTTTTCAGAGATTCAACTTCATTTAAATTTGGCAACACATTCTCGGTTGGTGTCAAAACTCAAAGTGTTCATTAGTTCAAACGGCCAACGTTGCGTATCTTTCAAACCATCGGTCGTAGCATCGAACCGTCACTTCCAATAGCTCTGAATGGTCAATTAAACACTAGTGGAAACCTCATTCAACATGCACAGTTGTTCGAACCCCACCGACGACTCCGGGCCGAAGTGTCTCTCAAGGTCTCTTAAGCATGAAATCAGCAATCTTTGCGGGGTCATATCTCAAAGCTCGTGTGAGGTAGAATCGATCTGTTAGGTGCTACAGGACTATGTTGCCAGGGCCTAAAAAATTTTGTCTCAGTTTTCAAAGATTCAAATTTGTTTAAATTTGGCAACACATTCTCAGTTGGTGTCAAAACTCAAAGTGTTCCTCAATTCAAATGGCCAACATTGTGTATCTTTCAAACCGTCAGTCATAGCATCGAATCATCAGTTCCAACAGCTCTAAATGGTCGGGTAAATGCTAGTGGCAACCTCATTTGGCACCCACAATCTTTCAAACCCTACCGATGACTCTAGGTTGAAGTGTCCCTCAAGGTCTCTTAAGCATGAAATCAATGATCTTTGCGGGGTCATATCTCGGAGCTCATGGGAAGTAGAATCGATCCATCAGGTGCTACGAGACCATGTTGCTGGGGCCTACAAAATACTATCTAAATTTTTAGAGATTCAACTTCATTTAAATTTGGCAACACATTCTCGGTCGATGTCAGAACTCAAAGTGTTCCTTAGTTCAAATGGCCAACGTTGCGTATCTTTCAAACTGTCGGTCGTAGCATTGAACCGTCAGTTCCAACAGCTCTGAATGGTCAGGTAAATGCTAGGAGCAACCTCATTCATCATGCACAGTCATTCGAACCCCACTGACGACTCTGGGCTGAAGTGTCACTCAAGATCTCTTAAGCATGAAATCAGTGATCTTTGTGGGGTCATATCTCGGAGCTCGTGTGAGGTAGAATCGATCTGTCAGCTGCTATGAGATTTTTTTGTTGGGGCTTACATAATCCTATCTTAGTTTTTAGTAATTCAAGTTTGTTAAAATTTGGAAACACATTCTCGATCGATGTCAGAACTCATAGTGTTCCTTAGTTCAAATGGCCAACATTGCATATCTTTCCAACCATCGGTCATAGCATCAAACCGTCTATTCCAATAGCTCTGAATGACCGAGTAAATGCTAGAGGCAACCTCATTTGGTACACACAGTAGTTCGAACCTCGCTGATGACTCTGGGCTGAAGTGTCCCTCAAGGTCTCTTAAGCATGAAATCAGTGATCTTTGCGGGGTCATATCTCAGAGTTCGTGCAAGGTAGCATGGATCTGTTAGGTGCTACAGGACTATGTTGCCGGGGCCTACAAAAGCCTATCTTAGTTTTCAGATATTCAAGTTCATTTATATTTGGAAACACATTCTCGATCGATGTCAAAACTCAAAGTGTTCCTCAGTTCAAACAACCAAAATTGCGTATCTTTCCAACCGTCGGTCGTAGCATCAAACCATTTGTTCCAACAACTTTGAATGGTCGAATAAATGCTACTGACAACCTTTTTTGACACACACATTCATTCAAATGACACCGATGACTCTAGGGTGAGCAGTAGGATGAGTGAAAATATGTATTCTAGTGTTTTTCATTAACAATCAGTCAGTTAGGGGACAATTAGAAGTTAGTTTGTAAAAGCATAAGGTTGCACATCCACATCTATCATAGTAATCTTATTAATAAAAGAACTCTTGCCAACATTAGGGTACCCCAAGAATCCTTATATTATATTTATACATTTATGCATTCATTTCATTACTTTTTTTATTATTACAGTTAAGGAATTAACTGTTATTGAGGAGAGTGACTAGCATTTGTAGCACAGTCAGCAAGTTAAACATACATCGATAAACATACAAGCATAACTATAAGGCATGGGAAATTTACAAAGCAAAGACATGAACATAAACATAAATTAGTATACATTAATACACCAAACACATGAATTGCATACCTAAAACATAAAAAATATATATTCGTAGGGCATGAAGTCAAATATATATGTCTAATAATGTCATACATTAAATACATTCAATATAGTAAAACTGGCTTCCTCAAACCCAAATGGATGTACAATGTATCACTGATACAATATACAAAAAATATGTCCACTAATGCCATATAGGCATACAATCCATATCCCTAATCTAGTCCTTTCCTGCTAGGGGAAGAAAAAAAATCTTGAGTTGTCTTTGATCGTCTCATTGATGGAGATGTAGTGGATGTTGTAGTCTTTCAAGTGCGATCACTCATCCTCCTATCTAGACTCTTCTGTAGCTCGACCTGATAAAAAAAAATTAGATAGAGATAACTAATATACATCAAAATTGAATTATACAATGACATAAAATTGAATATTGGCTTACCACTAGCAAATAGTCACTATGTTCATCCACCGAAGGCGCATGCTGGTGATCTGGAGTCATAAGTCCCTACAACAATGATCAAAATAATAATTAAAATACATACATGGATATCATTATAAAATTCAATACAAACTATTAAAATAACAATTAAAGTTAAGTGATCTCTTTCATACCTCAGTCAGTGCTTCAGAACTAGCTACTGTTGCAGCTACTCTATGATCCAAAGTATCACGGACAGAAGGAGGAGTCTCTGATGTCAAAAGCTAAAAATGAAACAAAAAAAGTAAATTATGCAGTTATCAAGATTACATATATTTTTTACAACCCTACTAATGAGTAAATGATACCTTCGTGAAGGTTCCACTGTGTCCTCTGGTGTGTGGCGTCGAAATCAAAGCTCCAACATTCAACTAGTGCACATGTACATGGAAAATTATAAGATAACCATTCATATAAGAACATACTACTGACATGTTAATTATAATTCATTATTACATGTATACCTATGGATTCAATGGTGACCTCACAAACCCAGGTGAAAGAATGTAATCATCGTGCCTCTGGATTTTGATCATAATTTGTCTAGTAATTTAGCCATTCATTCATTAATTAAATATGATCAAGTAAATCAAATTAATATGAAAATAAAGATACCTCAAGGAAAGTTGCATGATGCCCTTCGTTGTCTATTGTGAATGTCGATGGTCCACCAGTGCACATCTAATGCACATGCACAATAAGTTAGGATACAATTATTCATATAATTACATAATAATCAAATATGTTAATTAAATGTTTTATTTGATACATACTTGTGGAATTGACGATGATGTGTAAAAGGGGACATTAGGATCATAGCCACTTCCACTTCCACCACCAACACCATTGACACTCTTGCCCTGAATTTTTATCATAAACAATAGATACTAAATTAAATAGTTATTCTTTAATAAATGAAATATGATCAAAGCAATTTAATGAACTTGGAAATATTTACCTGTGTGTCAATGCCAAATGTCATATTTAGAAAGCTATCAGTCATCAATCCAAAATCCTCTTCCTCTCTCTCACTGGTACTGAATGTGCACAAGCATCCACATGAATGAAAAATATGCCCCCTTGAGGATTGACCATAGTCACCCTCAACTAAAGGAGTGGCACACTGAAAGAGTGTCTATGTCAGAGCACTAATCATGCCTAGTGTGTCTGCCTCTACATGTTCCTTCACAACGAAAGGAATACTAACATGATCCACTTGTGGCTTGCCAATAGCAGCCCTAGGTGCATTAGGGTCATTATGTTCCCCTTCTCGATCAAATGATGAACCCCCTCCTCTACCCTGAGAATCTAGAATGTCAAAATAATTTGGCACCTCCTTGAGTACAAACTCGCAATAGAGTTTCCTCAAGAAATATATAGGAACCTCATGATTGTTACAAGGAGGTGAATCAAAGACCATCCACCATCTCTCCCAAAAATTGTTTTTAATGTCTTCATTTATGCACCAATGAATTGGGAACCTCCTTGTTGTAGTTCTAAGAGTATTTGCATCCCCTGGTTTTTTAAATAGCTGGAAAATGTCATCTTTTGTGATTTTTTTCTTTTTTATGTCCGCATAAGATAATTTATTTGCATAACATTTTTTTTGTTCTTCTCTTTTATCCCACCATAAATTAATTTTCGCACTAACCGCACTTACGTGGGTCAAGATTGCTTCCAATGATTTTGCAAGTCTTTCCCTTCTGGGATTTGTACCACTAGAATCTTTTAACCTATTAATTAAAGATTCTACTTATTTTTTCCCTCTTTCAATATGGTTCATCAAATTTTGTTGTGTTCCAGGAGGAGGTTTCTCGATTGGTGGAGGCAATTGAGGTTCATTTTCTTCATTTGTTTCTTCATTCAGTTCTTCATTTGGTTCTTCATGAGGAGACAGAGGGTTTGGTGGAGGGAGATTATTTCTTCCTGGCAATTAAAAAAACTACATTTTAAAATCTTCATTACACAACAAATTTTAACAAAACAAATTTAAACAAAAACAAATTTTAACAAAACAAATTGCAACAAAACTAAAATTTTAAAACAAATAAGAGGCATGATAAGCTATAAAAACACTTACCTCTTCTTCTGGATCAAACTTGACGACGTCGTGGAGCCATTTGATCGATGGATGAACAAAAACAATCAATTCACAAGTAAATATAACAGGGCATGCGTGCTTTAGAATCTCCTCTTAGCTGAAAACGTGAGTTTGAGAAAGCAAAATGAGCTTCCAAACCCGCGTAGAAAACTTTATAATGGTTTTTTAAAAGGGCGTGTGCCCTATAGGGTGTAGTGTTTTCCAAAGTGCATGTGCCCTATAGGGCGCACGTGCTTTGGTTTGGATTGCTCAAGCCTAAGGCTTGGGCAACCCAAGCCATAGGGCACATGCCCTTTAGTGTGTGCACACTATGCACGATGGGGGGCCAAAAAGAAAAGTGGCATCTTTTTGGTCCCCCATCTTTGTGCACTTACCCTCTAACCTCCTATATAATTTAATTTGGGTTTATTCAATTACAATTATTAGCACTTGAGTCCCGACTTGGGATTATTTGAATTTAAATCTCAATCTCAAACTTTAGGGCCAACTTCTTCATCAAAATTACCCTTAATGATGAATTTGGGGAAAAATCATGAGCCCTTCTTATCAATCCATGCAATGGACCTTTGACAACCTTCCCTCAAATCTATTTGCAAAAAAATGACCAGATATGGTGAATCATCTATTACAACTTCTTGTTGTCTCTCTCCATAGAATCCTAAAATTTATTTCCTCACAATAACAATCAAACCTCTACCAACTATCTCTCTCATTTGATAGAGTGTAGGTACAACCAAATATCTATTTTTAAGAGGTGTCTTCCTTGAGCGAGGGAAATTCAGGAAGAGAAGAGAAAAGTGAGACATGTAGTAGGTCTAAAAGAGGGAGATCAACTAGAGGTCAAAAGTTTAGAAGAAAATTCAATAAACCCATGGAATTTTTTCTTTCTCAAGGGGGTTCATGTTCTTACGATGGTGAAAGAATAGGAAACATTGAGGCTCCCTTAAGGTACAAACATCTACAGAAATAATGGGTACCCAAGGAACTTCCCCCAATAAACACTAATTTTTTTTGTTAATGAGAGGATATATCACATATAACCATCGCCATTACATGGTTTGGGCCTATTTTCCATGCAAGGCATAAAGGTTTGTTACAAAAAAAATTATGAATTAATGGAGTACGTTGGACCCTATTACATTTACAAAGATTGGATGCAGTTGGTTTGATATACACAAAGTATGCATAGGTATGTACTGTCAGCAAATTGTATACAACTAAAAGATAATGGTAAAAGTAAAAGAGAGACTATGTACATTGACATAAGGCCAAAATAAATAGGGAATATTATAGGGCTTATAAATAGTACATGACCTTGTTCAACTAATAGGCAACTCGATTGCATATTCGAGGCACGCGAGGGAACCCATGTATTCGTATGTGCGATAAAATCAATAAGTGTAGGGGAAGAGTAGCTAATCAATTGAAAATTGAATTACCTAGATATAAAAAAAATTTACTATCATGGGGGTGGTATGTAATATATACCATTTAAACAAACCTCCAATTAATGACTCCAATATACCATTGATTATTAAGTTTTTTTTTCGTAAGTATATTGGTTTCATTTCGCTAATATTTTATATATATATTTTTTGTCAGAGAGATACATTGATCATAGGAGGGAGGATCCGACCCATACCATAGATCAAGATGTGCCTCCGAGCACTTCTTTCCAGTAGGTAAACGTCATTTTAATTGTACAAATAAGATACCAGAAAACTGTTATATTATTATGTTCTTTACTTTATGGTTTTGGATTAATTTTGATAATGTTACTAGTATTCTTGTCATGGGTGGATGCAACTCTAGGAACCTCTTCCTAGCAGGTAAACCTCATTGTAATTTTTATATTATTATATTCTTTCCTTTATGGTTTTGGATTAATTTTGAAAATGTTACTAATATTCTTGTCACAACGGGATGTTTGGGGAAACACACATGCAGTACCTGACAACCTCCAAATAGTTTTGGACTCACGATTATGCAATGATGACATCACATATTCCCAAAACCCTTTTGAAATGATAAGAAGGACACAAAAAAATATTCAAGAAATGATTACATTGTTATTCTTGGATCCTCAAATTGATGAGATACAAGAGAGGGAGAAACAATTGAAAGAGAGATTACAATACTTGGAAGTAAGTTGTCATGAAATCTTTAATTACAAAATAAGTTCATTCGTGGTTTATATTTTATTCTCTTTTATGTCATTAACTAAAATATGTATGTGTTATTTTTACAGAAATTTTTACATCTTCATGATGCTACTAGCCATGATATGAGTGCTCCATGTAATTTAGGTGTTATCCATGTTCCTGTGCATACACAATTTCAGCTGACCCCATCATTCATGCCTATGTTATCGACTCAAATGTTGGCAACTTGTAAAAAGAAGGCATTGACTAGTGCACTGACATGTGTAGTAGGAAATGTAGAGGACATTTGTGATGGTGTTTTAGCAATATTTACTGGATCTTCCCATATTACTAGTATGGGAACATTTTTGGTCACATTTGTGGTGACTGATGATTTTGTTCCCATAAAGATAGTGAAGGTTCCAAGTACTTTAAAATTAATATATTATATATAGTCCAATTGTAATTTACTTATTGATCACTCTTTTTGGACTAATGATCCCATGATTTTTTTTAGAAAAATCTAAATGATCTTACATTGGAGATCTTTGAGCTCACCATATGTACATGATGGAATGCCCAAAATCATCAATTAAAAGATGAACTCATAAGCCGTTTAGTGGTGTTGTTCATAAATGACACATTCAACAAAACCAAGGTCCTTTAGAAAGTTTTCACATACCTAAAGTATGTGAGGGGCCAATATAGGAAACATTTAGAGAAGAATAGAAAGTACAAGTGCCCCCCATGATTCCACAGAGGGAGTGGAAGGACCTAGTTTTTGATGGAAAGGAGAAATCAAAAAAGAGAAAAGGACATACACCACTGGGTGAAAGAAGGTATGTGATACTATTAACAATGTAATTATGTACTAATTAATTTTTATTTTTACATAACCTAACATATTTCAAACTTTTCATAGGTTGGTTGACACATAAAAGGTAACAAAGGCAAGATTATCTAAAAATACGAGCAGCACAAACTTGGCTCTGGTGGTTATATGAAATTTTCCACATGAATTGTAAGTATCAATAAATGAAATATCATACCAAAATAATAAATTGAAAATAATTTTTTTAATCACACAATAGAAGCAAAATTCATGATATATGTAAAAATGAAGGGCTCTGAATTCAATAGAGAACCCATATAAGATTACATGAAGATTTTCTAGCAAGGCTATGGATCCGGGGTTGAATGTCTAAGAGAATTAATTGGGAAAAAACAAGCTTCCAGTGCATCCATCACACAAGTAAATAACCTAAATGAAGATTATTTAAAATTGAATACTTTAGCAATAATCTATTCGATATTAATTTGTACCATAAAGTGACTATATTTATAGTTTTAATAAGCAAGCAATGATAACAATGTACATGACATTTGAATGCAGTATAGTGAGGTTCAAACACAACCTACACATGATGAAGGTTGTGGTGTACATCCCACTACTAGATGTATTCATGTGCTATACAAATTTCTTTATGTAATTATTAATACAATTAAACATCTTTTTAATTGTAATTGGTGTAGTAATTAATGTAACCTTTTCTATTTTTATTTTAGAGCATGTAGAGCATGGTGATCAAGTGGAACATGATCAGGCTAGACAACATTAGGAACGTGATGTTTCCCCATCACGTAAAGATTTAGACCACTATTATTCTTTTAAGCAAATTTAATTGCAATTGGTGTGTTGATTAATGTTATAACCTTTCGTGTTTCAACTCTAGAGGATTTAGAGGGTGTTCAAGGTGTTGAGGATGAAGCTAAATAACATGATTAGGAAGATGATGTGGCCCCATTAGGTAAAGAGAACCCTTTTAATGTTATTTTTGTTAAGGTTTTAGGATCATTGCAAATGTAATAGCATTATCTCATTGTATGTTTTTATGTGTTTTCAAATGCAACAATCTCTTGCATTTATATTGAGAATGAGTCAAGAAGAGACATGTCCCTTCATGGGACATGTCTATTCATTATTAAATAATTAATATAATGACAATTATGATTATATATATATATATATATATATATAAAATATCTCTTGAGTATTATATTATTTTCTCTAATATTTACATAATAATAATAATATTTATTTTTATCAATTTAACTATTTAGTTATTATGAGAATAATTATAATTTATCTTTATATATATATATAATTATAATAAATCATTTCTCATAATAATCATATAGTCAATATTATTTATCTGAGTGATGCTACAAACATCAACACTCCTTCTTAGCTAGGGAGGATAAATCAATCCAATATCGACCCTTATGACACTTGACAACATCAATCATATGATGAAAGTAATAAATGAATCATCCTCATGATATAATCAATAGAAACATAGTCTCAATATGTGGATTGCCTCCATTGGTGATTCTATCCACAAGCTCTCATGTAGATTGCCTCCATCGGCGATTCTATCCACAATCTCTCAAGTGGATTGCCTCCATTGGTGATTCTATCCACAAGATCTCAAGTGGATTGCCTCCATCAACAACTCTATCCATAAGATCTTGTGTGGATTCCCTCCATCGGTGATTCTATCCACAATCTCTCATGTGGATTTGATGAAGGGTGCTCCCCTTAATACCACAAACACATAACAGAAAAAAGAGAAACAACAACAATAATATGCAAGAACCGAAAAATTGGCTTCTTATTATCTCCACAAATGTGGAATTACAAACTTTCAGAGTTACAATATGCAAAGCCACATGGGCATTCCCTTACAATATTCTGTAGGACAAAGCCTCGAACTATTACCCAGATCTACTACCCAGAACTATTCTGAACTGCCTAAGACAATAATACAGCCTTCCTTATATAGGCAATTTTCCACCACCTGGGAAGGTTCCAGAATTTTAGCCAATAAGGCCAACCAAACTTAGAATTATTTTATTTTACATTTTATTACATCATAGTCAGCTCAAGATAACCTTTGAAACCCGAACAGAAATTTTGAAGAAAATTATTTTTCGCCATTTCAGGTGACCCAACTTTCGAAGACCATAAGTCATCACCCGTTGACCCGCTCGGCTATTATAACCCCATTTCGGAAATGCCACAAAGCGCTCTACAGGCTTGACCCATGCAAGCACCCGTCACCCAAATTTTTGACCTCATCCGGGACCTCTAAAGCCTTCAAAACTGAGTTCAAAGTTTTTGTACCCTGCTGCCAATACCGAAAATCTTCAATATCTTCCAATATACGCTTGATCTGGCAATGAAACTTTATTGGTAGACTTATATGACCAAAATGAACCTCCAAGAAAGAAATCAAATCATTCTGAGCACATACAAAAATTACCAAAAATAGTAACTTTCCATAAATAGCAGCTCTGCACAAAATAGCCCTTATTGAATATAAAAATAGAATATTTTTGGGTGATGCAAGATTGCTCTTACACCCAGGATGCTCCTGCATCAGACACCCACGGTAATTTGAGAAGTGACCCTGTCACGACTTAGGTGTGCAGAGGAAAACCAAGACGGTTAACCTCCACCCTTGTTAGCCATGATGAATCTTCAACAGGTCGTCCTTTCCACTTGACCAGATATTCTTCATACGTCCTGTTCCTTGTGCTTCTGCCAACACGATTGTCCAGTATATCCTCGATCTCCTTAGTGTCTGAACTAGTTGCTAGAATACTCCACTGTGCTGCTGTGATCTCATCTTCAACACCTCCTTCATGATACTCTGTCAGATCTGAAATGTTAAACACTGGTGAAATATTTAGCTCAGTAGGCAATTCTACCTCATATGCATTTCCTGAATCATGCTTCTTCAATATCTTACATGGTCCAAACTTCTTCATTTTCAGCTTGTTATATGTACCAACTGGAAACCGCTCCTTTCGCAAATGAACCATGACTTCATCACCAACCTAAAATTCCTTATACCTCCTTTTCTCATCTACCTTAGCCTTATACTGTGCGTTCATCTTGGTAATATACTTCCTCACCTCCCTATGGATGTTCTTCAAATGTTCTGCAAAATCCTCAGCCTCAGCACTACTTATTTCTCCTTTATCTATCTTTCTCAACTCAGATGCATTTCTTGGACTACTTCCATATATAATCTGGAATGGTGATTTACCAGTGCTCATGTTGACAGAATTATTGTATGCAAATTCTGCCTGTGGCAAAATCAAATCCCATCCTGTTGGCTTATCTCCAACCAAACATCTCATCATATTTCCCAAACTCCTATTCACCACCTCTGTCTTTCCATCAGTCTGTGGATGATGTGATGAACTGAACTTCAAATCTATCTTCAACTTCTTCCACAATGTACGCCAGAAATATCCAACAAACTTAGTGTCCCGATCTGAAACTATGGTCCTTGGCAAACCATGAAGTCTCACTACTTCTCTGAAAAACAATTCTGCTACATGAACAACATCATTAGTCTTCTTGCAGGGAATGAAATGTGCCATCTTTGAAAATCGGTCAACTACTACAAAAATTGAATCATGTCCCCGCTGTTTCCTTGGTAAACCAAGAACAAAGTCCATACTGATATCCTCCCAAGGCTTCTCTGGTATAGGCAATGGCTGATACAACCCTGTATTCTGCTTCACTCCTTTTGCCATCTGACATACTCTGCAACTTTGTACAAAATTCTTCACATCTTGCTACAACTGTGGCCAATAATAATTCTCACTAACCAAACCAAGGGTTTTATCACGACCAAAATGTCCAGCCAATCCTCCGCTATGCTTCTCCTTGATGAGATTCTCCCTCATAGAACTTCGTGGAATGCACAACTGACTCCCTCTGAATAGCATATCATCCTGGATGATGAAATCCAACCATTTCATCCTGTCTAGAGTAACAGGTTCTGTACAAGCTTTCCAAGCTTCACCAAAATCAGGATCCTCTGGATATAAATTCTTGAGTTCCTTGAACCCAACCACTTCAATCTGCATTTCTGTCAGTAATAGTTGCCTTCTGCTAAGAGCATCTGTAACCCTATTAGACTTTCCACTTCTGTGTTTCAAAACAAATGTATAACTCTACAAAAACTCAACCCATTTCAAATGCCTTTGATTTAATTTTCCTTGACTATTCAAATATTGCAAAGCTTGATGATCAGTATACAAAACAAACTCCTTAGGAAGCAGATAATGTCTCCACTTCTTTAATGCCTGAACTATAGCATAAAATTCCTGATCATAAACATAATATTTCCTCTTGGCATCATTTAACTTCTCACTGAAATAAGCAACAGGTTTACCTTCTTGGCTCATAACAGCTCCTATTGCAGTACCACTAGCATCACAATCTACTTGAAACACCTTATTAAAATCTGGAAGTGCTAAAACAGGTTCTTCTATAACTTTTTGTTTCAACAATTGAAAACTCTTTTCTGCCCCATTTGTCCACTTAAACTCTTTTCTATCCCCTCTCATTGTTTCAGTCAAGGGTCCACAAATACTACTAAAATTCCTGATAAACTTTCTGTAAAAGCTAGCTAGACCATGAAAAGATCTTACCTCAGTAGCACTCTTTGGAGTAGGCCATTCAAGGATAGCCTGTACCTTCTCTGGGTCCATTTTTAGACCTTCTCTTGAAACTACAAACCCCAAATACACTAACTCCTTCTTCACAAAACTGCACTTCTTCAAATTAATCAGCAATTTCTCTTCTCTCAACTTCTCAAATACCATATGAATATGCATCATATGCTCATCCAATGTCTTACTAAAGATCAAAATATCATCTAGGTAAACAATGACAAACTTACCCAAAAATTCTTTCAGAACCTCGTTCATGAGCCGCATGAAAGTGCTCGGTGCATTGGTTAGCCCAAAAGGCATGACTAACCACTCATATAGTCCTTCCTTTGTCTTCAAGACAGTCTTCCATTCATCTCCTTCTCTGATCTGAATCTGATGATATCCACTTTTCAGATCTATCTTTGAGAAATACACAGCTCCACTCAAACAGTCCTTAATATCATCCATTCGTGGCAATGGAAACCTATACTTGATTGTGATCTTGTTTATTGCCCTAGAATCTGTACACATCCTCCATTCTCCATTCTTCTTTGGTGCTAATACCGCTGGTACAGCACAGGGACTCAGACTCTCACGGATCAATCCTTTCTGTAACAGTTCATGTACTTGTCTGTTCAACTCCTCACTTTCTGCAGGTGTCATTCTATGTGCTGCCTTATTCAGCAAACTCACTCCTGGGATCAAGTCCATCTGATGACTGATCTTCCTAACTGGTGGTAATCCATCAGGCACGTTATTGGATACAATATCCTGAAACTCATTCAACAAATCTGCAACTTCTACAGGAACATCTTCTACTTCCTCTTTACTAGCTTTTGGAATTAAAGAAAAACATACATGCTCATGGCTCATACCATCTAGGAAATTTCTTCCATCAACAAAAGTTATCCTTGCATTACCACATACCTTTTCTTCAGTCTCCTTCAATGGTTTTAGCTTATGTCGCACTCCATCCTTTGTCAGGGAATAGGTATTCGCACGACCATCATGTACAGCACATCTGTCAAACTGCCATGGTCTACCCAACAACATATGACATGCATCCATAGATATGATATCACACAATAACTCATCTTGATATCCGCCAATCTTGAACTTCACTAGGCATTGTTCATTGACCATGACCTTGTGGTCATCCTGTACCCAGGCAATCCGATATGGATGTGGGTGTTTCTGTCGCTTGAGCTTCAACTTTGTCACCATCTCTTCTGACACCAAATTGCTAGTGCTTCCACTATCAATAATCACATCACAACATTTACCTTCACACTTGCACCTGGTGCGAAACAGGCTCCTCCTTTGCTCAGGTTCATTCTCACCACTCAACAGGACTCTTCTGTTAATCAACGTTTCTCCTCTTTCAGCATCTTTAGAATTTGATGATCTGGCATCTTCATCTACATGTGCAACTCTAGCCTGGCCTTCATTTCTCCTGTCTGTTCTTCCTTGGCACTGAGGACATTCAAATTCCCTATGACCTTCTTCTCCACAGTGAAAACATGTTCCATGGAAGCCACCTCTTCCAGATCCTTGTCCTCTTCCTCTTCCTCTCTAATCTCTATTATTCTAATCCTGGAAATGATTGGAATTATTTCCTCACTGATTCTGACTGCTACTGGCCTCATCCTTCTTTTTCAGATCTTCATTTTGGCCACCATATGACCATCCACCAGATCGTCCACCATGACCTCTTCTATTTTGTCTGCTCTCAAACTTCTTGTTCAGCTTTTCCTCTACTTTTAGGGAAAACTGGTACGCCTCTTCAATACTATTCATTCGAACCAGATTCAGCTCCTCCTAAATGCTTGGCCTTAACCCATTAAGGTATCAGGCAACTTTCTCCTTATCAGCTTTTGCATGGCCTGTTCTGATGAGAAGTCGGTAGAACTCCTCTGTATACTCTTGAACAGATCTTCCTGCTTGCTTCAAACTTTGCATTTTCTTCAGTAGGTCAAGCTCATAATCAACAGGAATAAACTGTCGCTTCAATTTATCCACCATCCGATCCCATCTTGTGATTTTATCTTTCCCTCTTCTATTTCGCTCTAATTGAATTTCTTGCCACCAGATCTTCGCATGACCTTTCAGTCTGGCCTTCACAAATTTGACCCTATCAGGATCCTCAACATCTTCATACTCAAAATACTCCTCACATTCATTGATCCAGTCGATCAATTCCTCTGGGTTAAGATTTCTAGAAAATGTAGGAACCTCAATCTTAGGTCTTTTCCCAATCTTGGAAATCGCCCGAAAAAGTCTTTCTTCCTCCTGGTTCACAATTTCAGCCTCTCCTTCTTGATATTCTTCTTCGGCTTCATCCTCGCTTTCATCTCTGACATTAAGATTCATTCCTCTGCAAATCTCTTCTTGCAATGCTCGCACTTGTCTCTGCAGCTCTCTAACCTTAGGTGTTACAACACCAGCTCTTCCGCCACGTTTCCTTTGTGGAGGCATTTTCGCGGTGCGCGCTGAAACCCTAGCCACGGTCCTGGTGCAAACTGCCTCACAGTTGGTGATCTGTTTACACACTCAAGAACTCCTGCTCTGATACCACTTGATGAAGGGTGCTCCCCTTAATACCACAAACACATAACAGAAAAAAGAGAAACAACAACAATAATATGCAAGAACTAAAAAATTGGCTTCTTATTATCTCCACAAATGTGGAATTACAAACTTTCAGAGTTACAATATGCAAAGCCACATGGGCATTCCCTTACAATATTCTGTAGGACAAAGCCTCGAACTATTACCCAGATCTACTACCCAGAACTATTCTGAACTGCCTAAGACAATAATACAGCCTTCCTTATATAGGCAATTTTCCACCGCCTGGGAAGGTTCCGGAATTTTAGCCAATAAGGCCGACCAAACTTAGAATTATTTTATTTTACATTTTATTACATCATAGTCGGCTCAAGATAAACTTTGAAACCCGAACAAAAATTTTGAAGAAAATTATTTTTCGCCATTTCAGGTGACCCAACTTCCAAAGACCATAAGTCATCACCCGTTGACCCGCTCGGCTATTATAACCCCATTTTGGAAATGCCACGAAGCGCTCTACAGGCTTGACCCATGCAAGCGCCTGTTACCCAAATTTTTGACCTCATCCGGGACCTCTAAAGCCTTCAAAATTGAGTTCAAAGTTTCTGTACCCTGCTGCCAATACCGAAAATCTTCAATATCTTCCAATATACGCTTGATCTGGCAATGAAACTTTACTGGCAGACTTATATGACCAAAATGAACCTCCAAGAAAGAAATCAGATCATTCTGAGCACATACAAAAATTACCAAAAATAGTAACTTTCCATAAATAGCAGCTCTGCACAAAATAGCCCTTATTGAATATAAAAATAGAAATATTTTTGGGTGATGCAAGATTGCTCTTACACCCAGGATGCTCCTACATCAGGATTGCCTCCATCGGTGATTCTATCCACAAACTCATGAGGATTAGTGTGTATTGCTTCTATCGGCGATTCTATCCACAAGTTCCCAGGTGGATTGCCTCAATTGGTGATTATATCCACAAGCTCTCATGTGGATTTCCCCCATCGGCGATTCTATCCATAAACTCATGAGCTTTAGTGTGGATTTCCTCTATCGATGATTCTATCCAAAAGTTCCCATTTGGATTACCTCAATCGACGATTCTATCCACAATCTCTCGTGTGGATTTCCTCCATCGATGATTCTATCCACAAACTCATAAGATTTAGTGTGGATTGCCTCTATCAGTGATTCTATCCACAAGTTCCTAGGTGGATTGCCTCAATTGATGATTCTATCCACAATCCTAAATATTTAATGTGGATTGCCTCAATCAATGATTCTATCCACAAGTTCTATCTCTTATGATCGGTTTAAGCCATCACAAGATGTCTATAACAATAGAAGGTCAATTTATTGTAAGATAGTCACCTTACAATAACTTTTACAAATACAAGTGATAATCATTTGGAAGTCGTCACTTCCTCATAGTTTACATAGGGGGTGGGCCCATTAAAAACATTCATGATTCACTAGTATAATAATCAATTATATCATGTTTACCTCATAAATGTTTCACCTTCAATAGTGAACTCCCCCTTAATCAATATGATCAAGATTGTCACAAGTTGATTGAACCATCTACTCCCTTTGAAGCTCAAGTTTATCAAATTATTGACCTCTTTTGAAATATCAGACTCCCTTTGCATCTAGTCTCAATCATCAATTTGTTTGCAAGCATCAATTTATTTCTCCCTTGAATGCAATTATCTTGTTCTTTTATGTTGAAGGTATGTCATAGAGAGATTACAAATAGCTCACTAAACTATCTCGACCATAAATACCAATGATAGAAGCATACAATATTTTATTAACTAATAGTATAGCATGAATTACAAACTCAAAAACTATGTGCATTAATAAAACATGAAATACTTATATTTTATAAATTTCAAGTATTTCATTCTGTAAGGTGAGCCCATATAGACAATATCATGCAAATTCAAAGAATGATGTCGTAGTTCTCAAACATTACTAGAATTATTCACATGACTTGTCTTCAATATCCAAAGGTTCTATACACTATGAAAACCTTCAATTTGATCGGATCTCCCTTCAAGTGGTTAGGCTTTTAAAGAAGGAACCTCGTTCTTTTACAAATTTTTTGCATAGACCCATACACAGTCGGTCATAACTTTTGAATCTAACATTTTCTCTCCAATCTCTCTGGTTAGACTCTTCTAAATTTGTGTATCACATAAATATCCAAAATTTAGAAAAATTCAAAGGTCCATTTGTGAGATATGGTCCTCGTACTAAGACTATATTTTTTGTGACAATCACACATTCACCATCAACAAACTACTCTCTTACATTTGCAACTTGACTTTGATACCATGTTAAGGTTTTAGGGTCATTGCAAATGTAATAGCACTATCTCATTGTATGTTTTTATGTGTTTTCCAAATGCAACAATCTCTTCCATTTATATTGAGAATGAGCCAAGAAGAGACATGTCCCTTCATGGGACATGTCTATTCATTATTATATAATTAATATAATGATAATTATGATTATATGTGTGTGTGTGTGTGTGTCTATATATATATATATATATATATATATATATATATATATATATATATATATATATATATATATATATATATATATATATATATATATATATATATATATATATATATATATATATATAGTATTATATTAATTTCTCTAATATTTACATAATAATAATAATCTTTATTTTATCAATTTAACTATTTAGTTATTATGAGAATAATTATAATCTAACTTTATATATCAATGTATATAGTAATATCAATTATTATATATATTGATATATGTGTGTGTGTGTGTAATAAATCATTTCTCATAATAATCATATAGTCAATATTATTTATTTGAGCGATGCTACAAACATCAACAATTTTAATTAATTAAATAATTGTAACAATAATAAAAAAATCTTATGAATTTAATTCATTTCTTTGTTATTGTAGTGGACCCTACTTTTCATAGGTATCTACTTCGTGAGTATATGACTAGGAATAGAGCATGACCAAAGGGCACAACACCTGAAGAGGGGGAAAATGATGAAGAAACTGATGAATGTTATGTGATAATAAATGAATGTTATATTTTTTTAAATGGATGAAATAATGAATGAATGTTAAATATTAACAGAGAAATCAGAATGATGTTAGGGGGGAGGTGCCAAATAAGCTTCCACCTTCATGTGGTTGGCCCTCTTAAGTAGAGAATATTAAACTATTATTGAAACTAAGAGAAGCTCAATAAGGTAACACACTTTTCAATATTTCATTATGCTACACTTTTTTAGACATGCTGATTTTTTTTGAAATAACACATTTTTAATAAAATATATTTATTTAAGTCTTGAGAGGTTCCATTTGAAGGAATTAATTATAAATGCTTAGCTCAAATTCTCTTAGATTAAAAAAACATTGATATAACATCTATACTCATCATTCATACCTGCAATGGAGTCTCCTTTGCACCTATTAAAATGCTGACGAAAAATCACTTTGACTTTATCTTTTGGGAGATCAAATGAATCCATTTGACAAACCTATCTATTTAGTAAGGTAATACTGAGAAAAATCTTTCCAATTATTATAATGTTAATATATATTAAGTTTATTATCACTTTGTATTTTTAGTTTTACTAAACTTAGATATTTCATTGTATGTCTACCTCTATGTTTGATTCTTATGGAAAAATAGTAACTAAGAGAAATTTTTTTATAAAAATATCTATGCCCTAGGTATTTAAGTTTTCTTTCTATAAAAAAATAAAATGAAATTGGACAAATACATGACAAGGTATAAGCTATGTAGTCAAGGTATGTCAAAATTATGGTTTAGTCAATTTCAAATGTTAATTAAATATGAAATAATTATGATAATGTCATCAAACCAATTTCATGCCCTCTGTATGGATGTTAAAAAACTAATTTTGAAACAATCATAGTGATATCTAGTTTAGAAAAAAAGTTATGCTCTATGAAAACAATGTGACTCTTTGAAAATGACGTTTTCAGCAACATACCAGTTTTCGTGGGAGAAAGAAAAAACCATTCAAATCAATTCAAAAATAAAAATAATAAATATATTTAGAATCTAGAAATAAAATCCTAAAAGACTCTAATTTACTTCATCTTCTGATTTCAAACGGTTTAATGACAATATGCATCCGAATCTAAAAGTTTTTTTTCAAAATGTAGAGTTGAGTGTCTGTTTAGGCAAAAAAGTGTAACCCACTATTGTGGGTTCACCCATGTATTGAATCTTAATTGTGCAAGGTCCAACAGAACCAACATGAACAACAGTACAAGAAGTTACTTAGTGGAGACCATCATAGGTAAGGTCCTTGATTAAGATTTTGTTTTTATATTCATATTTCCGATTACATAAACACTTTGATCAAATTTCAACTATCAACTTGTAATATACACTTGAACAAGTGCAATATTAGTTTAGTACTATAACACTCTCTATTCAAATGAAACATTTGTTTCATCTTACACTCTTGGTAACAATGAGTCAACCAATATGCCTATTTACAAGTTAAAATAGGTTTCTTTACATAGTTTTACAACCCATTAGGAAATTTTGATGTAGATTATTAATGATTTTTTCAGTAGGACATATAAACTTATTTACGCTCCTCAATTTTTTAGTATTTGATAGTGAATGTTAGGTTGTTTTGTTAATTCTTGAAACTTATGGCTAGGTGATCCCATCTACTTATTTTATAATATTATTTTTAAAATTATATTAAAAAATAAATCCAAACTCTTAATACACTCTTTTATCCATAAACATTAGATGATACTATTTTTTTTTAAGTCTATCAATTTAAAGAAAATTAAAAAAATATAAAAACTTGTTTTGATATTTAATATTATTACATACAGAAAAATTTCAAACAATGACAATGAAAAAGAGTTAATATTTTTCAAGGTGAAGTTGAGATAGCTCAAAACTCACAAACCTTCTAAGTAAATATTAAATGAAGAGGAGAAAATATTCTATTAATTTTAGTACATGTTCAAATCACAATAAATAAAAATTATTTTCTAACATAGAATTAATAGCCTTCAAATAAATATTAAATGTAGAGGACAAAAGACTTTAGTAATTAAAATAGATAAATCAAACAAAAATTAATTGTTGCATTTTGTCAACATTCAAGTATTTGTTTAGATATATATTATTAGTACTTGTGGTTTAGACAATACTATTGCATTCAGTTTAGTTTTTAATGGCTATTAATCAATTGCCTTTCTACCACAAATGATTATTTATTTCATTTGAAACAAGTACCACTTAGTGGCTAGTACTTGCCATAATTATTAATTATTAAATAGTTATAATATAAGCATTATCTAATGTTCATTTTAGTTTAATCGAAACTATAATATAAAATAATCATAATAATTATTAATAATTATATTAAATTAAGACATAATTAATTATTTTAATTATAATAATCTTAAATAATAATTAGTTAGTTAAAAATATTATGCTTAGAGAAATAATTAATTTTTTTTATATTATATATAGTAGGATCAAAAAAGGTTACAGAACAGTATCAACTGAGAGTACAAAAGAGGAGGCCCAACCTCACCAAAAAGGATTTACAACAAAAAGACTATAATGAAAATAAAAGTACTTAGTGTAGAATATCATTATGAGTGTCCACCCAAGTAGTCCATCCCAACGATCCCTCCATCCACACAATGCTTTTCCTTTCCTAAATTTGGGTCAGCATGAATATCTCATCTTTTTTGGACTTGATGTTCTTCCTAATTTTCTGGTTGAGTCTTTTGCAGGTCCTCTCGAACACTTGCATATCATCCAAGTTCCTTCTCCAAGCGTAACCATGCTTCAACTCATAAACAAAGAAGGTGGCATGTCCGTCCTTCAGGAATCTTCTTAACTTCTCCTCCATCATCATTGTAGTGTGAACCTACATAAAAATTTAAAAATGAGTGAGTTTTCGAAAAGACTCAGTAAGAACCCTGGGGTTGTTTGGATACCTTTCTTCATTCCTGCATTTCCAAATCTACCAAAGGATGTTAGAAGAGAGAATATTCCAAAAAATATTAGAGTCATTTTTGATACCATGGATATTCCCAGTGATAATTTCAAGGATATTGACCTGTAAAGGATAAGTAATACCAAACATAGCCCAAATTTCTTTAGCAAAAATGAAGTAAAAAAGAATGTGTCTACCAAACTCCGGCAATCTGCAAAGGCTACAGAGATCCTGCATAGAAGTATCTTTCCTAACAAGGAGTTTGTTAAGAAGAGTAAGCCATTTAAAACACTTGATTTTTGGCTCAATATTTCCTTTCCAAAGAATTTCAAAAAACTTCTTCCAGCTGTTATTACCAAGAGTGGAATACCAAACAGGATTAACATGATCAATAATGGACTCATTAATGCCAATAATATTGTAAATATTCTTTTCTTTAATGTTAGATATAATGCTTTTGTCAGACCATTTACACTTCAGATATCTATGAGAATCAACATGACAATAGTGGGCAGATTGTTAGCAGCTTTCAGGATCATTTTATAAGTTTTATTATGAGAGTCGGGGATATCAAATTTACTTTTAAGCTCTTCCCAACCAATAATTTTATCTTTATCAAAAATATCAATCAATTGAGTGATGCCAAGATTGGACCAGTGTTGGGCAGAGCCACCTTGAGAGAGGGCAAGGGGTTTGTCGGACAAGCGTAAGTTCCACCAAATGGATCTTTCTCCAAAGAGATGTGTATCATCATGGAAATTCCTATTAAGAATATGCTTTTTGATTTTATGCCAAGCTTTCCAAATGGATCTAAAAACATCAGAGCCTTGAACCACCACAGGGAAGTTCCCAAGAACTAAATCAGCAAAAGGAAGATTCTTCCAAGATTTAGCTTTCTTAGGGAATCCCCTTTCTATGTTGTGCCTAACAAGGACCTTCCATGGGTTGTTTCCATCCATCAAGAGAAAAATCCATTTGGCAGCAAGGGTAGTTCCTTGTAGCTTGAGGTCCTTCAACCCCAAACCACCAAGGAGTTTACCTGTCTGACACCAGTCCCACTTAACAACGTGCATTTTTTATTACCTTTCCCATCAGACTAGAGGAAATTCCTAACAGCATTTTGAATTTCCAAAATTTGGTAATTACTGAACATCCAGGCGGAAGAGTAATATATATTATAAGAAGAAAGGATCTTTTGACAAACTTGGACCCTGCCAACAAGAGACAGGGATCTATTATGCCATTTATTCAGCTTCTTGATAATCTTATCCTTGACCCAACACCACATATCTTTAAGGGAGCGCTCAATAGAGAAAGGGATGCCCAGGTACCTAATAATCTTATGAGGGCCTCCCCACTAAAAGTTGAAATGCTTAAACCAATCAGGGGGCTGATCTTGCCTTCCGAGACAGATGCACTTGGTTTGAGATAACCTAGCACTAGAGATAGAACAAAATAAATTAAGTTGTTATGCAAGGCCTCAAAGTTATCCACAGTGGCTTCGAAGAAAATGTTGGTGTCATCAGCAGACTATCAATTGATAAGCTCTTCCTTATTGGGGAGGGAGATACCTTTCACAGCATGGGATAGAGAGTTATCCCTCAGGATGTAAAAAAGGGCTTCTAAAGCAATGACAAATAAGGCAGGGGCTAAAGGACATCCTTGTCTAACGGATCTACCAAGGGGGAAGGGGTCAGAGAGAGAACCATTAACATCAACCTGGGAAAGAGTGTCTTTAAGCAACATCTGGACAATAATGCAAAATTTATCAAGGAAACCAAAAGCCTCAAGCATCATGTGAATAAAGTTCCATTCCACTTTGTCATTGGATTTTTCAAAATCCAAAAGAAACATAGTAGCGTTCTGCTGCGATTGATTAGCCCAACTCATAGCTTCCCAACTAGTGATTAAGTTCTCAAGAATGTATCTACCTTTAATAAAACCAGTTTGCATGGTAGAGATAATGCTGGGCAAGATATCCACAAGTCTTAAAGAAACAATTTTAGCAAGGATTTTGTAGGAGACATTAAGAAGAGTGATAGGCCTCCAGTTCTTAATGAGTGCTTTATCACCATCCTTGGGGATTAGTTTAATAATTCCCCTATTAATAGTGGAACCAAGAGAGCCATTGGTAAGAGCCTCATTGTAAATTTCTTGCAAATCTTTATATATCCAACTAATGTTGGCTTTATAGAATTCAACAGGAAGACCATTAGGCCCAGGGGCCTTATCATTGTGAAGAGAGTTGATATCTTTTTCAATCTCATCCAAAGAGATATCCAAAGATAATCGGTTAGCATCAGAGCTAGAAATTTTCCTAGGAACAATCTGTTTACATTTAGTTCTAAGGTCAGTAGCCTCCATCAAATCTTCAGAGGTGAAGAGGACTTTATAATACTTAGCAGAGGCTTTTTTAATGATGCTGGGGTCACTAACATCTTGGTTATCTAAAAAAATTATTTCAATAGCTTCATTAGAGTAGCAAAAACTTTAGTGGTGATTATTCACCAACTGGCGAATGTCACTTGTCGTCGACCCCCGATTTGGAAAATATATTGGCCACCTGGGAATGATCATATCGCCCCACAATTATGTAAATTGGGTCCAATGCCTAGGCTCATTGCCAATTGGTTTATGAAAATTGGGTCCAATGGCTAGGATCATCGCCAATGGCATATAATTTTTGGGCACAATATTTTTTTAACATTCACCTATAATTTCAAAGCGGCCCCAAATGGAAGGCCTATATTCACCAATAGTTATATATATATTTTTTTAGGTGGACCCAACTTCGCCAACCATTTTATGGACGCGTGTCTCAAACCGATTGATTTTTGCCAACTTTATTAATATTACCATGGTATTGGATGACCCATAATCACCTAGGATATAACACAAGATGTGTTATAATTATGCGGGCTTCACCAAATATTTGGACACCGACCTAATACCTCCCGCCCAATTAACCAATAAGGATTAGTATAAATACATTCATACATCAATGTTATTTTACACAATTTGGATCGGTTCAACTTCAATTTGATCCATAGCGAAGTTTAGACTATTGAGTCTTGACTGCTTTGGTGAGTAGCGATTGCGATTAAATTTGAGGCAAAGGTAAGTGATTATTATTTCGCGACTATGTAAACATTGTATATTATAGTTCTATTGTCATTTGTCACTTCTTCAACAAGTAAACATTTTTTTAGCATTTTTTTTTCACTGGTAGGCTGGTAGCCTTTATTTCATTGAAGAATCGAGATGTCAAACAAGAGTAAGGGTAAGGCTCCCGCATATGGGGAAAGCCAAGAGAGGCCAAAAAAATGCAGAACCTTATCATCATACTTTGGTCATGATGTTTGAAATGTTTCTTGCCAAAATCGGGAAGCTACTTCATCACAAGTAGATTTTCAAGATTCACAACCTGAGGCTGAACCTACACGACATATTGAAGAAGTCAGTGAACCTGATATCTCAGATCACGATGAACTTGAAGAAGATTTTTATTTAAATACCCAGAGTAGCCATAATGATATAATTGACTTGGATGAGACTGAGAATGTCAGAGAAGATGATGGTGCAGGGAAGAAAAGAAAATATAAATCAAAGAATGATAGAATGTGGGATCTGTCAAGGAATTTTCAAATAGAATGGGTGTCAAAGTATCCATTCATTGAACCAGTGGATAATCCAATTGAAGGGGAGCCTCCGGTAGAATGCAAATGTAAGATTTGCAGTGAGATAAATAAGAAGGAAAAGAGGTTGTAGCTAAAAACTGACACCATAGAGAAGCATATGGGTAAAGTTTATGAAAAGAAAATGATAGATGGAGTTCAAAAATTAGTGATAAGATGGAAAACAAAGGAGGAATCTCAGCATGTTAGGAATACAGAATTATATGAATTTTAGCATAATATAAAAATGAAGCCTGGTGAAGTTAAAGGCTCTATTGAAGCTTGTTTTGGAAAAGCATTGGAAGTAGAACTAATGGGAAAAGCTATTTAGTTAAGTGTTGTGTTTAATATTTTGAGCAGAGGGCATCCTATGATTGACTACCCATCATTGAGTGCTTTATTACACTTCCTAAAAGTTTGTAACTATCCTAACAGTCACTGGTCAATAAATAGTGGATGGGAATGAGCAAGTTGTCTTGTCGAGATTGAAAAAGAGGATCTGAAGGAAAAAATTAAATAGTCAAATTTTATTGCATTGTCTTTAGACGAGGTTACAATAGTAGACAATGCTTCCTGGGTATGCATGCATGTTTATACTATACAGAATTTTGTTCGCCAACCTCATCTACTAACTATTGCTAAAATGAGGGATAATGCGATAATGGAAAATTTATTTGAACTAGTAAAGAGTTCTCTAATTGAATATGGAGGTATAAATGACATGACCATTGCCAAAAAGTTGGTGTGTGTTGGAGCGGATGGAGCTTTAGTAATGCAAGGCCATAGGGGCGGTCTTTGCATAAAGATACAATCTTCTTCTGCACACTACATTATTCCCATTCACTGCATGGCCCACAGAATGAATCTAGCTTTTGGAGTTGTCAGCAAGCATGCTCCAGTACAAAAAATTGAAGCTTTAATCAAAGAGCTCTACCAATACTTCTGTCGAAGTCCAAAATAATTTAGGGAATTTCAACACTTTGCCAAAGGACTAACTGATGGGAAAAAGCTTCTTAAGGATAATGATACCAGATGGATCTCTTTGGATGGACCAACACATCGAGTTTTTCAAGAATATCAATCATTGCTTGGTCTAATGAACTCAAGTCGTGACGAAGCCGGGAAACCAAAATTTCCTGCACTGCTGGCAATGTTAACTAATGTAGAGACACTATTAACATTAGCAGGTATTCTCCCCATGCTTGAGGAAATGAGAAATTTAATAAAAAAGGCCCAGCAAAGAGCTATGTATATTGCAGAATATGCTTCACTACGTAAATTGACATGTGTGGCACTTGATAGTCCCTATCAATTATGTGAAGATGATGTAAAATTTGCCAGCTAGCTAAAAGTCATAGATTTGGACAATCCTAATAACTTTTTAAAAATAGGTTCAAATGGGGAGTTATGTGCAGAAGTTCACGAAGTTGAGATACCAATGCACTACTTTGCCAGGATCGAGTTCGAGGAACCAGGAAAGAACACCAGGACTCGGTGAGTATCAAGTATTAAAAGGGAAGACTTTACCAAGATCATTGAGTCTGTAACAACTTCTATGAAGCACATTGCCTATGATCTTTCCTCATAGATTAGAGAAAGATTCCCTCCAGTCAAACTACTTGAATCCATGGCTATTGTGTTTCCTCGATATTGGAGTATGAACAATCCGAAAGATTTTAAAACTAGGCTACTAACTTTGATAGATCATTTCTACAAAACCAAAGAGTTAAATGGAGTAACTCTAAATGGAATTTTAGATGGAAATCATTTGAGAGAGCAATCGGGTCATTTTTCAATAACAATGAGGGAACAATATAATATTATGCAGAACCCTCACAAAGATGGATCGGTATCAAGGCTTTGGAAAAATCTAGCTGAGAGCGAATTGTTGACTGATTCAATATCAAAATATTTCAAGCTTGTTGATTTATGTCTGACCATGATATTGGGGTCGGTGGAGGATGAGAGAGTTTTCAGTGCTTTGGGATTCCTAAAGTCAAAGCTAAGAAACAAACTAGACAAGAATCTGGAAAATTGCTTGAGGGTCTATACATCCAGGTATGAAGTCAATACTTTTCCTTACGAAAAGGCACTAAAATTGTGGAGGAAGAAATGTCAGAGAAGAGGGATGGGCAACATTTCAATCCAAAGTGGGACTGGGAGTGGGAATGCTAGAAACAATGATGTCATTGACTCATGTACTACTGGTACTGGTACTACTAGCGGTGAACATCAGTTAAGCGGTGGTATGCAGAGTGAAGAAAACATATCGAAGAACCAAGGAATCTATGAAGTTGATGGTGCTAAATCTGACAATCTCAATGATGATATGATGTGGTAGCTTGAAGTTGAACCATTGTAGAAGTAGCAGTTCCTAGCCTCCTAGGTATTTATTAATCTTTTTCCTAAAGTCTACTGTCAGTTTCTGTATCTCATCATCAGTCATGCATAATAGCATATTCCAATATCAAAAACATGAATGTGGTTGATAATGTCATCAATATTCAATTCCATAATTAATAATGGTTTTCATTTGCATTATTCAGCTCATATGGTACAGTTCTTGTAGATTTTTCATTATTTGTTTTGACAACATAGTAATTCATATGTTAGAATTCTTAGAGTTAGAAATATTGATCCTCATTAATTTAATTACAAATATGATACAATGTAACAATTCATTCATTAATACTAGTAAGAACACAACTCTGATTCTGTTTACAAAACTCAATGACTCAATACCCATTGGCAATTTGGCACATTGCCCAATTTCAATTTCATTACCCTAAGCCAATGAGTAATGACCCTGAATTCCCTTTTATTGAAACAAGGGAGCAACAACAGCTTCAGGTCGATTTGCCTAATGTGAAGTGAGAAGTCTCAAAATCTAAATCAGTAAGACAACTACAAGTATACAACATCTCTACAACTTTAGTTGTACATTTTTGCATTTGACACTTGACAGGCCGGTTTAGTAAATTAGCATTGGCAATAACATCTGCAAGACTATAGCATTCATCTTGTTCAAAAAACAAAGTTCAAACTTGTTACTTTAAACTCAATTCTAGACTCTAGTATTTAGGATAATATCAAAGATATATACTAAAGATATAGAGATGATTGAAACTGAAAGTACTTTCACATACTATGATTGATGAGATCAAGATGATTCTATCAGTTTCTTTAGCATGCTCCATTCTTTGTCGATTGGAAGGGAAAAATTTGTCATGTTATAGTACATGACCTACAACCTCGTTAGCCATCCATACTTGGAAGAGTGAGTTGTAAGCAATGTTCCTTCCATTACTGCATTTAAATTTGTGAATGTTTTGATGCACTTTGCAATGCCTTCATAAGTTTTGTCCTGAGGAAGGTTGCCTAATTTAGACGTCACTGTGTCCTCCAACTTTTTTTTGTAAGCTTCTCTTCCAATGAAACTCATTGATGAGTAATCAAGACCAGGACTTGGCAAACCAAGAGGTATCAATTTGCTTTTTTTACTATTCATCTTAGCGAGCTTTGGCCCGAATAAGGAAACATTTTCTTCTGCTTTTGTTAGTTTCAGACATTTTTGAAAGATAGACTTCGCCTTTATTGTTGTAGCAATGCGGTCTTGAATTCCCTTGCTTACCAAATGCCTATCACTGCTTCTGTTGATTTCTTGCATAATCTGCTTTGCAGTTTTCTTTCTCTAACAAAAACTTTTGTTGTTCTCAATGTGCTCTCTCAGCTTCCCAAAAACATATGTAAGAGTTTCATTTAGTTCAAACCAATCACACAACCTATCAAAAGACATCTTTATTTGGCCCTAGAAGAATTTTTTTATTTGCTTGACTATATTATTTACATGGTCATTCAAGCTATTTTCATAATTTTTAATTGTATTATTTGCCTTCTTTAGGTCTTCTCTCATTTCTAAGAACTTGTGTTCACTATCTTTTCTTATTTCCTCTGCTTTCTCATCCCACTCTTTTGCTTTATGTTCCCACTGTTTTGTTTTTACCCTCTCATTCTCCAATTCTTTCTTTAAGTTATTGGTTGCCTTTCCCGCACTCTCCAAGTTTTTGTAAATACTTAATGAAGAGGCTTTTTCATTCTGAAGTTTTTGTTTGCTCTGTTCCAATTTTTCCCTCAGAGATTTTAGTTCTGTGTCAATATGTTCTTGCTATCCAACTCCAATTGCTTCTTTAGAGGATGAATTTTTTATCCTTCTCTCTAATTCTTTGCACATGTTTTATGTTGCTTTCTTAGTTGCCTTTGCATTTTCTAGGTCTGCCTTTAACTTATCTATTGTGCCCTGAAGCTTTCCTTTCTCTCTCTCCAACTTCATCAGTGAACTGTAGACCACTTGGTTGGTCATTTTTAAAACATTTATCTTGTCCACATTTTTAATTTTGGATAACCCATTTGGAGGGTGCTAACTTGAAATTGAGATGGATCTAACTGACTCTCTGGTGGATTGTTATCTCTAGCTGGGGGCATAACAACCATGAATTCCATCATATCTTTATTTGGGTCATATGTGGGAAATAGCCTGTTTGTTGCAGGTTCTACCACATGAGTAGCAACAACTGCTTCCATCTTCATTGTCTTACTATGTTGTCTATTCCTATTTTTTGATTGTTCATAGTTAGTTACAAAATCATTGTAATGAAAATCAGGGTTTTGTGACACAATTGAATGTTTGAATGGTGAAATAGCACTTGCACTGATGTAGGAGCTTCCACCTATTTTGCCTGTGGTGCTTCTAATTACACCATGAGGATTAGCAACACCCTGACCCATTACAAGTGGAGTATTTGGACTGTTCTAAACCTAAGGGTTTTGTCCTGAAGGTTGGGCAATTGTTGGAGTCCCAGTCACCATTGGCATTGTTGTACCAATACTTGTCAAAACCTTTTTCTTCTTTACACTACCTTGATCTATGGGAAAAAAATTTTTTGTGTCTGTCTGTAATGTCCTTTTTGAACCACTAGTTGTAGTTGTAGTGCTTGATTCAGATTGAATCTGAGTGCTTGGAACAAATGGAACTATATTTGAAGCTAGAACAAGTGGAATTGACTGAGTTGATGAATATGATGATTGAACTCCAAGCCCAAGGCCTGGTTTCACACCATGTTTTGGTTTAGGTGCTGGGTCAGGTAAAGACCAAACCCCTTATCTAGTAGGACCCAAACCACCAAAACCTTGGTAGCCCATTTTTTCTATAATATTTTCCCCTTTGGTATATTGATCTTTTTTGGAGGCATCAACTCCTCTACTAATTGAATATACTATACTGGATGTGGCCATGGGATTCACAGAAGCCTGGTCATCGTCATCATCATCGTAATTGTCAACTGGATATGCTTCATCTAGATGCTCCTTATTCCACAATTCGTTAAACTTTGTATCCTCTTCCACGTCATAAAGATCTGCAGAGGTCTTTGGCTCACTGAGATTCTTCCTCATTTCCCAAAAATCAAAAATTTTGGTTCAAGTTCAATTATCATCAATACAATCATTCATTAGCTTTTTTGGAATAGAATTTGTAGATGGTTGAGCAGCTTTCTGGTAGAAATTGGATGATGTCATACTCATGGCCTCCACTTTTCCTTTTTGTTTGTGCAATGCCATAATTTTTTATGACAATTCCTGTATTGACATATTATTTTCAACAACATATTTCTCCATCTCTTTTTTGACCTCCTCCCAAGAATCCATGTTTTTAAATTTTTCAATCAATGGCATACTTTCATGTTGACATTTTCTTGCAGAGTTCCCATTCTCTGTAAGCTTTGTTTCAATTATGTTGAGTGGATCATACTACCAGTGACAGTCAACATCAAAGCAAAAAATTGTAAAAAAGGCTTCTGTCACTTTGAATCCTCTTCTCTCAAATGTGAACTCTCCAAATGAGAAAGGCAAGGAAGGAAATATCATTTTATTTTGCTAACCACTAAAGAGTACATCTGTGCTCTCCATCTGCCATCATATTCCAATGCAAATACCCTCTCTATGACATGTATTAGAAGTTTGTAGGGTTCTACTACTGAACCGTAAAACCTTAACATTGTGTACTCTTCCATGAAGTACCAGTCAGCCAATTGTATTTTACTTCCAAGTTGAATTAAATCTCTACAACTAGCAGGTAATCTAGGCATTGGAGTGCCTGTAATTTTATCATACATTGGTGCCAAAAAGAAGTCTACAAAATTGTTGTAGTTCCTTCTATTATCAATCATCCTTATTTGAGGTGTCAACTCATATATTGGATTTTGGCCCTGACTGCAAAGCTTGTTTGTCTGAAATATTGCATGATGCTTTGCTAAGAGAAGATAGCGCAAGTAGGTTGTGAATCTAAATGTCTTCTATGAACCTGTTTTAATCATTACTAATTGTTCTTGCATGCAACGAACAATGTGCTCAATAAAACAATATTTTACTGGTTCTTTTTGAAAATGAATATGAAAAAGCATTTGAAGAATGCTGGCACCCACTTGTTTGTTATTATCCAATCCCAAAAAAATGCTAGCAAGGAAATACTGTCCTGAACCCATGGCACAAAAATTTCATAATCATAAGGAGGCCTATGATCTAGACTCAGGCTTGAACTATTTGTAATTGTTATTCCTCTAATATAAGAATCTCTCTGTGTTGCATCTATTTTATCATAATCCTCTGCCAACTTTCTCAGGTCAATTTGCACGTTTGAGTTTTGTTGTTCAAACCCTAGGTTCAACAGACTAGCAAATTCACTCTCGATTGTGGACAAAATTTCCTCCTGAGTATTTTTATTCACAATTACTTTTTTATTTTCATCATAATTTTTGGTGCAGACCATGACAATTTCTAGGCAACAGAATACTTGAGGTAATGCCATGCTTGCCAACCCAGCATTCTACGATGCAATTTTATTTGCTATTGCATTTACCTTTGGGTTAAATTTAGAAAATTTGGAACCCTTATTTGGATCGTTCCACTTGCTTTCAATTGCAAATCTAATTTCCATTATTCCCTTATTTCCATGAATAATAGGATCATAAATATCATGGAATACATCTGTGAAACTTGGTGTTTTAAGCAGATTGTGAAATTCTATTATCTGATTTGTCTGTTTACTCATAGTCTTATTCTTGATAATTGTTTTGCCCATCGTGGTAAGCTGGTAAGTGGTAACCTAAACTAGTATCACTATTTACTCGTAGGAAAATTCAAATATTTATACACAGCTACAACCTACAAGCCTACAATTTACAAGGGTGATTCAAGAATAAAAATTAAACCCTAACAAGTAACAGGATAATTTTTTTCTATAATATAAATAATAAAGTTGTAAATCAAGAGATTTGAAAAATTTAAAATGTGGGACCTACGTGTTCAGGATTTTAGTAGTTACCTGTTACCCTTAGCTTTGATTTTTGTAGACTTTGACTGGGAATAGGTTATAGAGCTTTAGCTGAGAGACTTTGTTGCAATTTCTTTCCTCAACATAGAAATTTAGAATCCGTAAACCCTTTCTAAATCCGTAGAAGTGAAACATAAAGTGCCAAAATAGTACAATCTAGAGTCCTCACCGCTCATCTATGATTTGACAGCTAACTCACTTGATGAATACAAGTCAGATGTGTCACATCATCATCAAATGGCATTGTTGGTAGGACCATGCGAGTCTCGAGATGACGGCTGACATGTGTCATGATTCCGTAACGGGGTTTGAAAAGATGGTGTTGCTTTTCCCTTTCATCTCGAAATACAACTTCGGTCGTTGATCTACAATAATCCAATGGTCATAATGGTGTTGTGTGCCTGTGGTACTGGTGGCCCCGGGCCCCCGTGGCTGTGGGTCCCATTAACTCACCTAGTCACCACCCACCTGACGGCTGAGTCAGACGTGTCACGTCATCATCAAATGGCATTGTTGGTACTTGGTAGGACCATGGAAGACTGCGAGTGGAACATAAGACTCTAACATGTTTAGTGACACGTGTCATGATTCTGGAACGGGTTTCAAAAGATGGGGTTTCTTTTTCCCTTTCATCCTGAAATACAACTTTAGTCATTGATCTACAATAATCCAATAGTCATAATGGCGTTGTGTGCCTGTGGTACTGGTGGCCCCGGGCCCCCGTGGCTGTGGGTCCCATTAACTCACCTAGTCACCACTCACCTAGCGGCTGAGTCAGACGTGTCACGTCTTCATCAAATGACATTGTTGGTACTTGGTAGGACCATGCGAGACTACGAGTGGAACGTAAGACTCTTACATGTTTAGTGACACGTGTCATGATTCTAGAACGGGTTTCAAAAGATGGGGTTTCTTTTTCCCTTTCATCCCAAAATGCAACTTCGGTCGTTGATCTACAATAATCCAACGGTCATAATGACATTGTGTGCCTGTGATACTAGTGGCCCCAGGCCCTCGTGGGTCCCATTAACTCACCTAGTCACCACTCAACTGATGGCTGACACGTGTCATGATTCTGGAATGAGTTTCAAAAGATGGGGTTGCTTTTCCCTTTCATCCTAAAGTCCATCGTACATCGTCTATCTATGCTCATCCAACGGTAGTTATTTGCAACGGACATTGTTAAATGTTATAATGTTATTTTTTCTTTTATAATATTAATTAATAATGGATAATAACTTAATAAATTAATAACATTTAATGTTATTTAATTGAATAGTAACAATTTTAGCCAATCAAATTCAAAATGCATTATTTTTTTAATAATATTAAATTCTAATAAATTTCAGAGGCCAGAGTTAAGGACCAAGGTTAGTGTTTAGAGATAATGAGATTTCTGTGGTCGCTAAGTCGCTAACTCCCTAGGTCTCCCAAACATGAGTTAAAATAATATTTTTATTGATTAAATAGTATACTT
Source organism: Chamaecyparis obtusa (assembly GCA_027943335.1). Taxonomy (NCBI): domain Eukaryota; kingdom Viridiplantae; phylum Streptophyta; class Pinopsida; order Cupressales; family Cupressaceae; genus Chamaecyparis; species Chamaecyparis obtusa. The sequence goes on along the minus strand of BSBK01000828.1, from coordinate 821,060 downwards.
AATGTTAAAATGATATTTTTTATTGCTTATAACTTTAACATTGATAATGATAATTATAATCACATATAATTATCATACCTTAAAATTAGAAAACAATAAATTCTTTCTCTAACCTTATTAATTCATTTGTTTGTCAAATTGATTATATAGTATTCTTAAAGTTAAAATGATATTTTTTATTGATTTAGATTATAACTTTAACGTTGGTAATTATAATCATAGTTTCACATCTAATTCTCATACATTATAATTAGAATACCATAAATTCTTTCTCTAACCTTATTAATTCATTTGTCCTTCAAAATTCTATAAATCTTTCATATTAAATGTATGAGTGTGTGAATTTTGATAGGTAACATTACCCAAACTTAATGTCAGTACTCAGTGATAACTGATAAGACATTTATTTTATTAATACATAGATAAATCATAAAGCAACTAATTAAAATATTGCAATCACAGTGACAGAGAAGTCTAAGAACCATTTTTTGTACAAATTGAAATGACCTAAAGCTTGCAGAATTCTTTATTGATTAAATAGTATACTTAAAGTTAAAAAGATATTTTTTATTGATTTAGATTATAACTTTAATGTTGATAATTATAATCACAGATTCACATATAATTCTCATACATTATAATTAGAATACCATAAATTATTTCTCTAACCTTATTAATTCATTTGTCTTTCAAAATTCTATAAATATTTCATATTAAATGTACAAGTGTGTGAATTTTGACAGGTAACATTACCCAAACTTAATGTCAGTACTCAGTGATAACTGATAAGACATTTCTTTTATTAACTATAACTGTCTACATTGTACAACTGTGATACATGTAACATCATACATATGTAATACGCAGATAAATCATAAAGCAACTAATTAAAATATTGCAATCACAGTGACAGAGAAGTCTAAGAACCATTTTTTGTACAAATTGAAATGACCTAAAGCTTGCAGAATTTTTTATCGATTAAATAGTATACTTAAAGTTAAAAATATATTTTTTATTGATTTAGATTATAACTTTAACGTTGATAATTATAATCATAGATTCACATATAATTCCCATACATTATAATTAGAATACCATAAATTCTTTCTCTAACCTTATTAATTCATTTGTCCTTCAAAATTCTATAAATCTTTCATATTAAATGTACGAGTGTGTGAATTTTGACAGGTAACATTACCCAAACTTAATGTCAGTACTCAGTGATAACTGATAAGACATTTCTTTTATTAACTATAACTATCTACATTGTACAACTGTGATACATGTAACATCATACATATCTAATATGCAGATAAATCATAAAGCAACTAATTAAAATATTGCAATCACAGTGACAGAGAAGTCTAAGAACCATTTTTTGTACAGATTGAAATGAGCAAAATTTTCATTGTTTTCTTTTCATAAAATTATAATTACATAAAGATTGTGCAGTTCCACTTCCAGAACAAAGTGGAACCTACTATAAACAAAAAAAACAAAAAAATGAGGTATGTTTTTATAAAACAAAAACCACTAGAAGACTAGTAGTCCAGTCACCAGTGTTTATTTCCAGTACAATAGTAAATACTACAAAAAGAAACATACTATAAACAAGAAAAAAAACATAAACTTTTTATGAAAAAAACCAGTAGTAGTCCTCTACTGATTTTGGCCTTTGGCTCCATCTAGGTAGAATTCACGAGAGATGATTATCTACATGAATTCATCTAGCCACCCGAATTCCCCTGCCTCAACCTCCTCTTCATCAAGGGAAAACCACTTTTGGAGGAAATCCCTAGCAAGCAGGGCCCATTTCCTATGGTGCTTGTACTGCCCAGCATTGAGGCCCAAAAGAAAAGGTTGCCTGGCCACATTCTGGCCTAGGAGGAGAAGCTTGGGTATTTCCATTGCCTAAGGGATCCCCACCCCTATTCTTGCGAACACGACAACACTAATGTCATCCCCCAGGTACTCTTCTTTAAACACCCTCCTTAGCAGCATTAACATCTCTACCTTCTCTCCTCTTAGGTCGAGAAGAGATGCCAAAAAATGGGACATAATGTCTGTGTTAACCCGGTGCCTATCTTCATTGTTCTGAAACTCTCTGCCCAGCACCATTCTCATAGCCTCTATAATGAAAGGCCCACCCTCCTTACAAATAGATTCTAAGGCTTCATCAGTAAAGGAACCCAGAAAGGCCTTTTGGGCCTCCTCAGATGTGCATATAAGCCTAATTGGATTGTCCATCTGAAATAGTAAAACTACAGAAAACTTAAAAACAAATTATTTGCAGACTGTAGACCCTAAACAAAGAAATTATCTAGCAAACCCCAAAGACGAATTGATGAATAATGAAGAGAGATCATTTATAAATAGCCCTTGAATTTTGGATCATTACTTAGCAATAAATTATTCTATCTTTAATGGTATTAAATCCATTGTCCTTACCATGCCTCTAAATCTTTCTTGTAAATCTTTCCCCTAAATGCATGGGTGTGAGAAATTAATATTTTGTCCTTAATTTTTCATATCTGGCAGTAAATCTTTCCCATAAAAGCAAAAAATGTCAGATATCGATTATAGCATCTGTATGAATTTGGAAGTGGTGCGACCATGCGTGTCTACTCTGCATGACAAGTTAAAGAATGTCGCTTCTCACTGACAAGGCATTTATTGCTTATAGATTTAAGAGGTTACAAGTTGCACTATAGTAATAGAACCGTAAATATCAATACCAACACGTGTACACTATAGTCTGCAGACAAGTAACCCTTATTTGATACGTGTCAACATTCTGGTGACTTCCTCCACAACTTTGTTTCCTTCAAGAAATTGGGGCCGAAATTAAACTTCAACCATTGATCTTGGATCATCGGATGGTATAAAATAATGTATGTATGTTAGGTATGTTAGTCTAAGGCATTATAACAAAATATTTCCCATCTTTTGAAAATCACCAATAAAATAAATAAATTTTCAAATGGTACATAAAATTCGCCAATAGAAATATTTTTTTACCCTTCAAAACAAATTCATTCGCCTCATATATTATTATTTTTTACTTGAAAAGAAAATTATTCACTCATATATTATTATTTTTTACTTGAAAAGAAAATTATTCGCCAACAATTTATGAAATTTTCATTTGGGGAAAAAATCACCAATAAAAACTATGAAAAATCATGGAATTGAAAAAAAAATTCACCTGCATTAAAACAAATTCCCCCCTAAAATAATGTATGATTCGTCAGGATTTTACACTTTTTTCCTAAAAGGGGGTTTCTTAAAGGTATCCCTGCATTAGAGTGCTTATGCTTTAATAAATTAAAGAAGAATTTGGAGCCACAGTCATTGAATTGGAGCCAATGAGCACGAGATCTAACTTTGGCTCCTCTGATTTTGACCATTTGATGCTTCCTTAGGGCCTCTTTAGTAAAGATAACATGAGCATTGAGATCCTCATTCAAGGGATTCTTTTGAATGTTGACTTCAGCCCTCTGGAGATCAGAGGAGAGGAGCTTTTCAATTTATCTATAATCCTTGGCCTTCTTTTGCCCGATGGATTTAAGTAAATTCTGCCAAGTAGCAAGATTCTTATTCCAAGTGTCAATGTGGGAACAGGAGGGAGGGTTGGATCTATTAATGTGCTAGATAATGTGGATGGCCGCCAGAACATCCTCATCTTTGAGGAGACTAGTATTGAGGATGAACTTAGAGTTGGGATCCCTAGAGAACACAGGGTTGATGAGGAGGTTGATACAGGCAGAGATAGGATGATGATCAGAGATGCCAATGGAAGTGACGTGAACATAGTTCGCTTGATCGTTGGGAAGAAAGGAGAAAAGATTTTTATTGCCATAAAAGCAATCTAATCTAGAGTAGATTCTAGAGGATCCTTGCTGAAAGTTACACCAGGTATGCCATAATCCAGGGTTAGTATCCTTATTACCAGATAGGGGATCGAAGAGATGTTTGTAGTAAATCATTCTAGACCAATGAAGTTTCTCTTGGTCTTTCCAAGAAAATAGAAGGCCCCCAGACTTGTCATCCTGGGACTCAATCATATTAAAATCTCCTCAAATAAACCACAGAATGTTAGGGAGAGACATCAGCCAATCCCAGAGATTCATTCTTTCCTTAGCGTCGTTAGGAGCATAGATAGCGCAAAAAACAAAGTTATGATTGTGATAATTAATGGTGACCTAAATAGCTCTATTACATGGGGAGAGGCCATTGCCAGTGATATGGTTACTCCATTTAGGGTTAACTAGTAAAGCAATACCTCCCCTGCCTTTGGGATGAGTGGTAGAAAATTTAATACCATCCTTCCATAAAAAATTAAGGTTAGAATCCAGAACGAAACCAATAACTTTAATTTCCTGCAACATCAGAAAATTAATGGAATTGAAAGTATCTAGAAAATGCTTAATGACAAACTTCATATCCAGGGATTCAAGACCCCTCACATTCCAAGAGATGCAATTCGTGAGGAAATATTGGAAAGGGTAAGACACTAGCCGTCAGTCTCTTCATTAGAGATCATATTAACAATGGAGGAATCACCATTCTTCTTACCACCTGAGCTTTTGTTTTTTGAGCCAGGGGGTCTTCCACGCCTTTTAGAAGTGGATGTGTCATTTTTAAGATCATCTTCACTATCAGACATGGTCGGAGATTGGACTTCAACCTCCATAGATATTTTAGGGGGGGTGGAAATGACCCTGGAATTTGTCAAGGAATTAGAGGCTGAGATGACCTCGAGCATACAGTCATCACCTATTTCTTTAAACACCTTATGCGAGAGTTTTTTTGAGGGAGTGGATTTGATGCAAGTATCAGAGAGACTATAATTCTTGCTTAGCAAGGGAGGGGAATGAGATTGTGAAACTTGCAAATTGAGGCTACTGGAACTAGCTAGATTATTGGTCGATTGGGGAGATTTTGCAGGAGAAAAATCCGCTTTAGCATTTTTCCTCCTTTTTTTGTTAATGGTTTGGAAACCATCCTCAAAGATCAAAACATCCATGGCGATAAGAGAAGCCGAAGAAGGAACAGGGGCTGGGAAAGAAGGGAAGGAGGGAGATTTAGGGTTCAAATAAGGGAGGGGACCAGGGGATAATTCACTATTAGAGTTCTTTCTACCAACTGGGATTGAGGAAGGGTTAACAGGGTGAGGAGGTGAAGCAGTTTTACCATTGCTAGATTTCTTCTTGATAATAGGGCAATCCTTTTTTAGGTGCCCTTCTTTTCTACAAAGAAAGTAGGCATTTAAACCTCCAAGAATCTCAATTGGGCATTCATACTTGTCTTCCGGAATATCAATATGCAGATTAGGAGGAATTTCCTTACCAGGGGTTAAAGAAATAAGAACCCTGGCATCCATATGGGGCACAAGCCTAACTATGTCATCCATATAGATGAATTTTCCTAGTGGTTCGAGAAGTTGAGGCAGGAACCTCCATAGAAATGGAGGCACCTGCTTAACCAAAATCCAACGGGGGGCTGAAAGAGAAAGAACTTCCTCATGGACAGCCTTCGGAGACCAAGCTAGGGCACGGAAGGATGTCATGCCAACATACCAGTATTGTTTTTTTAGAACTTCAACCTGAGATTCATTATTGGCAAATAAAATCACAAATAAACCCTTTTGAATTTGTCTACAGAAGGAAATATGATAACTGAGCTTCAAATTCCAAAAATTGTGGAACTAGTCATCTAAAATTTTTCTAGGAGGACATTTATCAATTTCAACCATAGAGAAGAAAATAGTCATATTTCTTAGTCTATTCTTCTCTTTTAAAATTTCCTCAAGCATTTCAGAGTTAGGAGAAATGGTAAAAGAGAGGGGATCAACCACAGGGTTCTTAGCGGGAGCTGTGGTGCCATGATCTCTAGTCTCACAAAATGTGGTTTTTGCATCAATAACTGGACCTTTGTTTGCATCCGCTTTTGAGAAGGTTTTTGGCTTCTCAATCTGGCTAGGGATGGTTTTAATGTTTTCATTTGTAAGGTTAGGAACCCCAGCATTAACAGCGGGAGGAGCAGGGGGTACGACCTTTGTCGAACAGCAGAGGTTGGAGGAAGGCATGTTATTCACATTAAGAGCACTAAATGAAAAATTTGGAGTGCATGCACCTGAGAGAAGATCGCTGCTAGAAACGTCCAGCTGCTGCTCGCCGTTCTGGGACTTCCCGCCGGAAGTCACCACCTTTCCAGCAACTAAAGCACTAAAATTTGCACCAATACTAAAACACCAAAATTCGCAGCAGAGCTAACCTTCAAATCCTACTTCAGAAATAATTAATTAAAATAAGGTCATAATATAATTATTAACAAGTACCACATAGTGGCTAGTACTTGTCGTTATTGTGCAATTAATTATAATTATAATTATAATTGTATATGTAAAAACTAATTTTAAGTTTTCCATAAGTAGTAAATATATTTTCATTAATAATTCTAATTCAAATAATAATGTCATAACTATATGGTCAACTTTAATTGTAATTTTAATAGTTAAAAGTATTTATTTCAATTGGAGGCCTAATTTAATTAAATATTATATCTAACCTTATTTGTAATTTATATTTACCCTATTTGTAATGCCAAGATTGTAATCTATTATATAAATTTAATAGTATTCAAATAAAATAATTCATATTTAATTATATTTATTTATAGCATTTTTTAGATATCTTTAATGTATCTCTCCACTAAATTGATATAATAGCATATGTGTGAAAACACTTGAAAAATCGTAAAAAAACATCATTCTACACAAATTCTTTTCAACCAATCATAATGTAAATAAATAATTTTTTGAATTTAAAAAATGAAAAAATATGGTTATTTTAAAAAATAATTAACTAATTGGACACAAGTACAATAATATTAAAAAAATAAGAATTTAAAATTATTTTATTTACTTTAAATTTTTCATTTAGAATTTTATGTTCAACTTATTTGAAAATATTAAATTTATTAAGTATTAAATTCATTAAATATTAATATTTAATATTTTATTTTGCACTATTAATTTTATAATAAATTTTTAAATCATTTTTTTGAAATAAAACTATGACAATAAATTTAAATATTAATTTAATATATTTTAATTAAAATAAAAATTAATATATATTATAATATCATAAGTTTTATTTAAATTGTAATATTTTATAAAAACAAATAGTATAAACTACAAATAAATTTATAAAATATAATTTTTAATCTAAATTTATTTATTATATAATACGCAATAGAAAATTTCATGTTTAGTTAATTATTCTTCTTTTTACCATGTATTTGTTCTTTGTTTTTAGCAAGTACTATTGCATCACTTTTTGCATTTCTTCCATTAAGTAGTGATTAAAACCAATTCTTTGCACCAATTATAATTTAGTATTTTCTTATTTTGTTAAAAATAACACATATTCTATAGTCTAAATGTTAATTTTTTAAGTTTATAATTTGTAAAAATTATTTTTTGATGATATGATTGGCTAATACATCTGAGCTCTTATTACTGGAGTGAACCAATTAAAATGTACCACATTTGTTATTTATTTACATGAAAATCGTGCATTCAAATAATACAATCTAATTTATATATCATCTGATTTTATTCAGTTTATGGTTTACAACTTTATAGATACCTATTAAGAGATTGATAAGTTTTTCCGTATATTAAAATAATATTTCTATTTTTGTTATATTATAAAATATTGAATATTTTTTGGATTTATTTTAATATATATTATATAAATTTAGATTTAATAGAATAACATTATAATATTGTTGAAAAAGAGTTATTTGAACTAAATAATTAATATTAAAATTAATTATAAGTAGAACTATTTTACAATTTAATTAATTATAAATGATATTTTATAATTATTTATAAAATTAAAAAATATTATTAGAACTATAATTATAGTAATTTTATAATTTTTTATAATTAAATAATTACTTTACATATAAATTAAAATTAAAATTAAACTTAGTTATAAATTATTTTAATTAAAAATTCACTTTACATATAAATCAAAATTAAAATAAAATTTATTTATAAAACTAAAGGCAAGTACTTGGCCACTACGTGGCACTTGTTTTATGATAAATTAGTGCAATAAGACTCAAATTGAATGGACCAATCATATGTTCAAGAAATAATTTTAAAAATTTCTAAAGTTAAAAAAATTGCATTTGTACTAAAAAGTTAAAAATGATGCAATAGTACTTGCTTAGCCTACCGACAAATACTAATAATAAATTATTTATATCTAAAATATGATGTTAAGTGATTATTTATTATTTTAAAATTTAAAATTATTATAATATAATTATAAATATATTAATCAATCTTATTGTAGCTTTTAATTAATATTTTTTTTATTTTTAATAATCAAATAATAAATTATTATAATTTTAAAAATATTATAATTATCCTAATATATTATATAATAAACTTATAATTTTGTATTTCCATTTCTATTTAATGTATGATTTTTTCTAATTTAAAATATTTTTAATATATTCTTTATTAAATTTTTTTTAACATATAATCTAACATAATTTTAAATATAAATGTTTTTCGCTGGCTCTCCATGATATTCTGTGTTTTTGTTTTTAAGTTGGGTTGGGTGGTGTAGTAAATATTTGTATATATGCCTTCGGTGGCTGTTTTTGTTCACGCCCTTCGTATTGTAAGCCTTTTGGCGTGGAGATATGTGTTTTGTATGCCTATTTTGGATTGTAAGCTTTTGGCAATTTCGAATTTCAGGGTGATATCTGGTTTTGTATGTTGTCAAAAGTTGTATATATTGGCTACGAAGGGAGGTTTTCTTCCTACTTCTTTCCTTCTGGAGCCCCACCAAAGTAGTTAGTTATTAATAAAATATAATGGCCTTGTCCATTTTTATAAAAAAAAAACAAACATAATTTTAAATATAAAAATATATTAAATTATATATTATTACAAATTATTATAAATAAAAATATAATATTAAAAGATGGGTGGATAAAAAATAATTCTTTTATAAAAAATAGAAACTACCATATGTAAATTAAAAATTTAGATTTGAAAAGTGCTAAATGTTAATTTGTTATTGTAAAATTTGTTAATGTTTTCATTCAAATCTTGTATAGACTCAAATTGGTTTAGCCAATCATATCATCAAAAATGAATTTTTCTAATTTATAAACTTAAAAATTTGACATTTAAACTATAGAAAATATGTTATTTTGAACAAAATAAAAAATGTATCACTAGTTAAAGCAAGAAATCCAAATAATGATCCAAATTCTTTATTTTATGAATTTGTAGGTGATTTTTTTGGTTGTCATTTTTATAACTAAACAAATACTATTTCAAAAAAAAATTCTTTCGAACTAATTTTCCACTTCTGATTTCATTCTCATTTTATAAATTTTTTTTCTTATACATTATTTTATTAATGACACAAATTATACTTATATATTTAATATATATTATATTAAATTATACTATATTTACTGTATTACAATATATTAATATTTAATAAATTATAATATAATATAATATTAGTTTAAATATACAATAATATATTAAATTATATTATAAATACTAATAACAATTCAATAAATAATTTAAATATAATATGAATTATATATAAAAATATGAATCTACATACATTAAGGTTTGGTACTAAGGATTATAATTTATGTAAGATTCAGTTAGAATTAACTAATATTATAAAGTATATTATATTATTCTAAAATATTTTGTTAAGACGGAGAATTTTGAGGGAGCGAAAGTCTGATGCGAATTCGGTTTTTTATGCGGTGATGTGGAGGAGATTTTTTCTCCTCCACGCAGTTTGTTCTCTCTCCTCTACTTTTTTGGTTCCTATGCTTTCCTTTTGGCAGTTATTTTCTTCTTGTGTTTCCGTAAGGTTTTATTTTTCCTGTCTGGCTGCATGCATGTGTGTTTTGCCCTTGACTCACGATGGAGCCTGAGTCGGTCATTTCACCATTTAATTCCTCTACCCCTGATATTACGATGGTGCCTGAGTCGATTGCTTCACCAATTAATACCCTTGGACCTGATGTTTTAGCCCATTCTCCACTTAAGGAAACCTTTGCTGAGACGGTTGCTCCTGCCAGTAATGGCGTCTCCCCTACTGCGCGATTTATTCTAGCTTCTGGAGGTGAGAGACCTGTTGAAGAAGGTAAGAGCCCTATCAATGCCTTGGTTGATTCATTCATTTCCCCAAACAATGAGATGTTGCTTGAAATTGCTTTGGAAAAAACTAGGTTAAGCAATACGGCCATTTTCTTTTCTTGTGTTGATGTGGAAAAATGTCTGCCATGGAAATTCCTTGATGACTGGTTTCATAGCCTTTGGAACCTAAAATTTGGCCTAAAGATCTCTTTCTCTAGGTAGATTCAACATGGGCTTTACATTATTTTCTTTAGTAATCATGAATCTTAGATTGAAGCCCTTAAGCGACACTACTAGACAGTTGGGAAAACTTCCTTCCATGCCCTAGCCTGGTCTCAGGAGGTGGTTAATGAAGAGGTCGTTGCTCTCTCTTGCCTTAGGTGGGTCATTCTAAAGGATGTCCCTCCCTTTCTTTGGAAATTTCTTCCTCAACTTCTGGAAGAGTATGGGAAAATAATTTGAATTGATGAAACCTCCCATCTGGTTCCTAACCTTGATGTTAGGATTCTCATTTCTATCAAGCCTAGAGTTGATATCCCTCTGAGCCTTAAGCTTAAAATTAGTGGGGACATATTCATTTTCCCTGTGGAGATTCTTGGTGGGCTAAATGCATGTTTTCTCTGTAAAAGAGAAGGGCATCTCAGGAAGAACTGCCCTATTATTGTTAACCACAGGAAACCCTAATAATGTTGAAGACTCTTTGGCCAATATGAATATCCCAAAGACATCTACCTCTAATGATAACCCTAAATCGTCACAAGATCTAATCGCTCCTAATAATGCCCGTAAGAATCCTACCGCTTCAAACTCGGCCTCTGGCTCAAAGGCAGAGAATAATAATGCCTTTACTAGATGAGGACCTGATGAAGAAACCTTTAGTAAGGTCCCTAAAATTGCTTCTAAAGATTTAACCTTTCCTAAGCCACCAATCCCTAATGAATTTCAAACCGTTTCAAACAGGAAGTGTAGACAAAAAAATTCTTAGCAGCTTGCTTTGGAGAAAATACGTTCTGGCAACTCTAGATCCAAATAGTTTGAGATTTTCAATAGTAGCCCTTTGCTCATGATTGAAGAAGCTCCTCATAATTCCTCACATGATAACTCTGATAGAGTCGTTACTAACAAGGACATTGATACCACCATGAAAATAATATATGCATGCCTGAGCCGACCATCTGTCTTGGCTCCATTACTTCTTCAGAGGTTACTCTGGAGGATTTCATTCCCAAACCCTCGTCTTCTTCTCTTAATGAAATTGAGGATAATTTGATCGTTGATGTTTTCTATGCTAAGCCTAACTTGAAAAATGTCTCTTTGATCTTTGCTCCCTCGAGATCCCAACCTCGTGATTATGCCATCAGAGACAAGTTGGAGTCTAAAATTGACCTACATGGGGTAAGTGATGATGATGATGAGATTATGAAAAGTTCTTCTACCAAGAAGAAAGGCAGACCTATCGAGTCTAAGAACAAAAAGAAGAATGGAGATCCCTTAGGTCTCTCTAGTAGCTCTCTCAACCACATTTCCCCATGAAGTTCATCTCATGGAACATTAGAGGCCTTGAGTCTCCGGATCGTAAGTTCATTATTAAGAGATTTATGAACTCTCATACTAATACGGATTTTCTGATGCTGCAAGAGATTAAAGCCATTGGTTTTTCCCTTGATATTTCCCTTAGCTATATTTGGAAAGATGTTTTTAAGATTTTTACTAACCATCCTAAAGGAAAAGGTGGAGTTGCCCTTTTTCTTAGCCCTAAATGGACAAGCCATATTTCTGACTTAGGTATCTCACCTTGTAATAGGGTGGCTTGGGTCACTCTAACTGTTAATGGTTCCTCTTTTGGTGTTTTCTCTCTATATGCTCCTAACGACTACAAAGAAAGGATTCTCCTTTGGGATTGGATGACCACCCTGCCTAGTATTCCTTGGATTGTTGGTGGTGACTTGAATATGATTGAGAATCTTGATGATACGATTGGAGGAACCCCTTTTGAATGGAAAGGCCCTGAAAAAAATCATTGGGATAGGTTTAAATACCATCTCCATTTGTTTGATCCACTTGATGGCCTCAAATCTGATACTTTGGCCCTTTGGTATACTTGGTGCAATTTTCAACAAGGACCTAATCGCATTTACTCTAGACTTGACAATTTTTATGCTAACAGTATTTTTTTCTCCTTCTCCCCTAACCAATTTAATATTGCAGTTGCTACCCACCTCGCTTCTCTTTTTGACCATTACCCCATTTTAGCCAATGCAAATTTTAGAAACTCCATCCCAGTCTCTTCCCTGGTCAATCAGAAATTTATCCTCAATACTTCCCTTTTGGGTGATCAGGATGTCCTTATTGCCATAAAAATGATTAGATTATTTAACTTACAAAACAAGACTCATTCCCATACCAATAGATGGAATCTGAATATCTCATCTTAGCAGAAGATCTTCCAAACCTTTGGTCAAAAGAAGGCCAAATATTATAGACATGTGGATAATTTTCTTACTGATCGACTTCATTCATTAGAAAGAACTATTCAGTCTCAACCTACCTCTCCTGCTTTAGCTGAGCAAGTCTCTCTTGCTAGGGATTCCCTTAGGAAACACTAGCAGGTTAAAATCAAAGGTGCCTTTATTAGAGCCCGCAACCATTGGCTTCAGTATGGTGATAAAGGATCCAAAATTTTCTTTAACCTTCTTAAATAAAAGCATAGCAAAGAAAAAATTGACATAATTATTGTGGAGGATAAGGAACTCCTGACCCTCCATGACATTACTAATGCTTTTGAAATGTTCTATAGAACCCTTTTTACCTCAAAAGATACTGAGGCCTCAAAAGACATCATGAATAAATGCATAGGTCTCATCCCCAATATGATCTTTGAAAGTGACTCCCTCCTTCTTTAGGCTATGGTTTCTCCTCATGAAATCTCTGATGCCATTCGAACTCTTAAAGACAACAAAGCCCCTAGCCCGGATGGGCTCCCCGCTGAATTTTATAAAACTAATATTGACTGGATCGCTCAAGATCTTCATGATTTGTACTCGGAATCTTTTTTAATGGTACCTTGGGGAATTCTATTAACATGGGCATCATCAAGCTTATCCCTAAAACTAGTGATAGAGCCCTTATTAAAAATTGGCATCCTGTTACTCTTCTTAACATCTCCTATAAGATCCTTGCCAAAGTCCTGGCCTCTCGCCTTGAAAAACTTCTTCCCAAATTCATTTGCTCTACCCAAACAAGATTTATCAAGGGTAGGTATATTCTTGAAAACCTTGTTACTAGTTGGGAGGCTATGGAATGGGCCAAGACCTCTAAGCAAGATGCAACTATGCTTCTTGTCAACTTTGAGAAAGCTTACGATAGGGTGGAATGGGATTTTATCCTCATGATGCTCAGAGATTTTGGCTTCCCCAGTATTTTCTGCAAGTATGTCCAAATCCTTCTTAAGGATGCCTCTGCTCTGATTGAGGTTAATGGTATTTTTTCCCAACCCATCCTTCTTTCCCGATCTATTAGATAGGGTTTCCCCCTCACTCCTATCCTGTTTGTTATTGCTTCAGATGCTTTATTTTACCTCCTTAGAGATGATACCCTTTCCCCTAGAGTCTATGGGATTGCTCTACCTGATAATTTTGAGCTGCTTAACATTCAATTTGATGATGACACCTCTCTTTTTTTGGAGCTTGCATGACATAACATTCAATGCCTCAATCAAAAAGTTGAAATCTTTGGTAAGGCTTCCAGGGTTCATATTTCCAGCTCCAAATCCATTATGCTTGGTTGGAAAGAGAAACCCACAAACTAGCTTGAGCACTTTGGCTTTGCTTGGGGGGGACCTAATAAGATTGTTAGATACCTTGGTATTCCTTTCTCAGTTGCCCCTTCTCTAAAAGATATGTGGCTTTGGGTTAAAGATAAGATTGAAAAAAAGCTTAACAAATGGAACAATAGAGTTCTTGTTAGATTAGGTGAAAAACTAATCTCCTAAGAACACCTGCATGCATAACCCTGTCACATGGAAGAAGCAAAGAACAAAAAGCAAGAAAAATTTATGGAGGCCAAAAAGCCAGAGACATCATATGCACATTCAAAAGAACAATCTCTATTATGAAAAATATTACAATATGATAATCTGATCTCCTTAAGAAATACAAAGAGGTGAATCCTTATAAAAGGAATCATGAAACCCTAAAGGAGAAAACCCTAAAGAATAATAAGATGCCTAATTTTAAATTAAGTGTAGAGTATAATAGACTAATAATTAAATAAATTAATTATTAGCTATAATATGACAACTCTAACACCCCCCCTTAAGTGTAACTTAGGGAGAAGCTAAACAACTAAGGACTAAAAGATGCATGAAAACAAAAATGCATGAAATAACAATGGGTCCCGGCAACTAGGCTTGATCAGGTACCCAAATACAAGAAATAAACTAGATGAAGGAAACAAAGCCTCCAATCTAGGGAAAGTCCCAAAGAAGGGAACAAGAAAGAGCATGTAAAGCATCTCTGAAGCATGAAGCTATAAACACTGTCAGAAGTAACTATTGGAACCTCCACTGAAGAAGTGCATGATCAGGTAGAGAAGAAAAAGTCTGAAGAGCTGATCAATCAAAGAGGTGGCCTCCAAAAGCAGGAATGTATGAGTGTCTATATAGTAGATGATCCATCTCACCGAAATGCATAGGTGCCTAGCCACTGCATCCACCTAGTACATAGGAACAAAAACTGAATACGTAGATCACTCAACCGAACCAAGGAAGCAATAGAACCAACAGGTGAAACCTCCTCGTAATGCTGAATAGTGAGAGGGGTGACAGGAACACTGAAATGCAATGCCAGAAACATTTGCAAGAAGAAGAATCAGGAACACCAACAGTGCAAAAGAGGGTACAAACACAGGATAAAGGGCAGTGTCAAAGAAGAAGAATTGATCTTCTAGACACACAACATGGGCTAATGTCATGGAAGGTACACTCACTTGACAAAGGTGGATGAGCACATAAGGAAAAACATCATAACCCCCCATGGCACTTTATAACTAAGTGCAAGTACAAATAAACACAAGGTGCTCGAAATTCCAAATATGCAGAAGCGGGCACTTTATCTTAGTGTGTTTATAGAAAAAAAATGCTACAGAAGAGAAGCATACAATGCTCAAAAAGTCAGAAAGAAGAGTGAGCCAGAAGAACATAAGAAGAGATCCTAGGACCTATAGAATCCAAGTAATCTGCCAGAGTGCGAAAGAGAAAACCTCGGAGGAGAAAAAACCTAGAGCAGAATCTGAATAAAATACCCCTGCCACTGCAAAACTCACAGAACCAACTTTTTGACGATATTTGGTTTGCCAAAAATAGAGTCTGGATGAGCAAGATATGGCTCCCAGAAGGCAAAAATAGACATCAGAATTTGACAGTAAAAAACACTATCAAAACAAAAGAGCCAAAAAACCTAACCTCCATAATCAGAAAGAGCTTTTCGATGATATAAAGAAGTCTAAAAAAGACCTCCGTATGCTCTAGATAGAGCAAAAACAGTGGCAGGGGGTCAGAAAGGCTCCAAAAAAATATTTTAAGCCCCTGGGGCTGAAAAAGAATGAGCCCCTGGGCGCATGGCACATGCAGGGGGCTGGAGCAAAGCTCTCGATCACCCATGTGACCGCCACTAGGGACGAAAGGGGCCCGCGTGGCTTAAAAACCCATTGGGTGGCACGCTCGAGCGGGTGATGGGCGATGGGCGGTGGGCGGTGGGTGGTTCCACTGGAGCAGAGCGGGGCCAGGAGGTGGTGCTGCTGGTGGCGGGGGCTGGAGGAGCCAACAGAGCCCGCAGGGCCGGCGGAGGCGCAGTTGGTGCTGGGCCAACAACGGAGAAGTGCCAGTGGCGCCAACAAAATAACACTGGCTGTGGTGCAAAAAACCAAAAAAATTGATTTTGAAAAAAAAAAATTCTCGGTTTCCATGCCGATACGGCACTAGAAACCAAAAAAAATTTCCTCAGAGCCACGTTGTCCAAAATGGACAAGTTTTATATGGATTGTAGGGTTTTTGGGTGCTCTGAGCTCAATGGAGATGACTGTTTGAGCCCAAAGTGACCAGAAACAAAGGTCCCCCCTAAATCCACATAAAAAGCTTTTGAAAACCTCCTGCTTCTGAAACACTTCAACAAAACATGAACAATGAGCAACAAGATGGCTCTGATACCATGTTAGATTAGGTGAAAAACTAATCTCCCAAGAACACCTGCATGCATAACCCTATCACATGGAAGAAGCAAAGAACAAAAAGCAAGAAAAATCTATGGAGGCCAAAAAGCCAGAGACATCATATGCACATTCAAAAGAACAATCTCTATTATGAGCAATATTACAATATGATAATCTAATCTCCTTAAGAAATACAAAGAGGTGAATCCTTATAAAAGAAATCATGAAACCTTAAAGGAGAAAACCCTAAAGAATAATAAGATGCCTAAGTTTAACTTAAGTGTAGAGTATAATAGACTAATAATTAAATAAATTAATTATTAGCTATAATATGACAACTCTAACAGCTCTCTCCCTTGCTAGAAGGGTTCAAGTTTGCCAGAAAATCCTTTCTTCCTACAACATATATTACTCCTTTTCTTGGATGTTTAGAAACTATCCAATATTTGAAATCCAAAAGGCTATCTGTAGTTTCCTTTGGTCTGATGGTAAGGGGAATAGAAAAACCCATGCGGTTAAGTGGAATTGGTGCCATCTTGATAAAAAACTTGGTGGGCTTGGCCTAAAAGATCTCAGACTTCAAGGAATATCCCTTGCCTCCAAATGGATCTTCCAAGCCTTTGAAGGAAATGAACCCTAGAAGGTTCTTATCAGAAATAATATCCAGAATGGTGCTCCTAAGGTTGCCAAGTCCTAGAAAGGTCTCCCTTTCTGTGACTTGGTTGCTGGCCAATTCCCTGTGACTGTTTAGAGCACTTGGGTCTTTAGGTCCATTTGGAAGGCTTGGGAGTTTGTTCATGGTTTCATTGACAACTCCAATTTTGATAATCATTCTTTGCATGGGGAACAATCTATTTGGTGGAATCTCTTTCATTTGAATAAACCTCTTTCCCTTACTAAAGGTTGCTCCACTAGGTCTTGGTCTAGTAAAGGTATTAATTGTATCATGGACATTATGGAGCACAATAGACTTATTAGTTGGGATATTCTTTCCTAAGATTTTGATCTCCCTAACTCCCACATAAGAACTTACAACCTGATAAAGACCGCCTATGTGCCCCTTAACCTTCCTAGGAACACTGATGTTGATTCTCACCGCTACCTCACTTTTAAATGGAAGGATTGTTCCCTCCTCACCAAAATTAAAGCTAAATATATCTACAAGTTCCTCAATCATGATACCTCTGTGACTGATCATATTAACCTCATCTGGTATAGTAACGCCAGCTCAACTAACTGGCAGAAAGTTTTTTATAAGTTGTAGAAATCTCCCATCCCGCATAAAATTAAATGCTTCAAGTGGCATCTTTTGCTTGATAGGTTTCCTATTAGGAATCACCAGGCCGCCCTTGATACCTATCTTATTTGCAAAATGTTTGAGACTATGAGGCACATTTTATTTGACTGTAGCTTTTCTAGAGAAATTTGGTTGATGTTTGGAATTTCTATTACTAAACATGTTTATACTCTTGAGATCATTACTAGTTATATACATGGGCTTCACAAAGATGCTAACCTATTTTGGAAAATTATGTCTTCTCTCATCCTTTGGTTTATTTGGAAATTAAGAAATGAAGCTAAATTCCAAGGCACTGATAGGACTCTTACTAGGTTTTTTAGAAAACTCACTCATTTTAAAATTGCTTCTCAAGTTTTCTATGTAATGAACTTGGAATGGGAGAAGCTGCTAGGGTTTCTTAGAGATGGACATGCCTCTATGTTCATCTATGAGATGAAGGATGGCTTTGAATGGGCTAGCATTGTGGACAACCAGACTTCGTTTGATGAGGCGCTTAGAAAGCTGATTTAGGACATCAAAGATAATAAAGGACCTAGCTTTGATAAACTTGAAATGCTTACTCAGATCTTGGTACGAAAGAAGGTGGTTTGGATGGAGGATCTCTAGGCTGGACCACTTCGATTGTGAATCATGATGAGATTCTTCATTAGGAGGCTCCTTCCCTATTCTTTTTGGAGTTTTGTCATTCTTTTACAGACTCTTTTCAAATATATGTACTTAGTTTCCTGTGACTTAGTGGTTCTTTTAGCTGTTTTAATTGTGGATTGGTGGGTTGAGGCTCATCCTCCCCCTATTTTGTTGTTTTGAATCTTTGAACTCTCGATATATAATACAAAAAAAATATTTTGTTATATTATGACTATATTATAATAGAATAATTTTTATTATACTAGCACGGTTATATTTTAAAAATATACTTCAAGTACTAACTAAAAAATCAAATTGTAAAATATACTATTAATAGAATTATATTAAATTAGTTAATAATGAACTTAAAATTATTATTATTATATAGATTTTGTTTAAATTTTTCAAAAATGTATATTTTGACTATAATATTTATTATATATATTTTGACAATAGTTTTTATATATGTTGGAGATTTTCCAGCAAGCCAGTGTTGACTGTATGTTTGTCATTGATGACAACATATGGTAAGTAGCATGCTTAGAAGACTTATGCAGTAAGCCTTTAGCATATGTAGGATGAACATGTTATCAACATTATATCATGGACGTAGAGGTTAAATGTTAGTACAGACAGTTATATAGCAACTTGTGTCAACAGTGTTCCTGACAGAGTAACAAGCATTGTTCTATGAGTGATTGTCCATACAGTTATCATGTAGCCTTGCGCGTTTGCATATGTGATGGAGACATGTTAGTGATGTTACATTCATGGATGCAGAGTCTGATGATTAGTAGAAGTGAAGTTATGCAGCCATCATTCACCAGTAGCAGTTTGCTATGTTTATTCAGAAGAGCCGACAGAGATTATGTTGTTACAGTAGTTGCGCCTATCATTATGGTATGCGCCCTTGGATTAGTGATTGGAGAAGAGTTAATAATGTTTGGTTAAGAGCGCATGATGTAATTTAGCCTGAGGAGAAAGATTCAGTTATTTTGGTAGAGCTGAAAGTGTGTAGCGTGCATCTATATTTATTAATATTAGATAGGTCCTAGAATGTGTTGCGTGCTTAGTAGAGCCAACATAATTATTATTGGAGTATTTTATGGTTTCTCTAATATGATTTCAAGGTGGTTCTAATAGGCTGACTTGATTATATCATTTAGAGGAATGATATTTATAGGCAGTCATTTGTGATTGCTAAGGTATGGTTTAGAGTTGATTGTGAAGAGGAGAGCAGAGTGTGTGAAGTATTGAGCCATCAAAAGAAGGTCTATGTGACAAGTAAAGTGTTTGTGCTATACATTGGAACTGATCCAGACAGCAGGTCAAAGCACAGTTCACCAAGATCCAGATATAGTGTATATCTATTATTTAGAAGGTTGTAGCCTTCACCCCTTTGAGCAGTGTGCTCTTGGATAGTGCATCCTCACCCCTAATAGGTTTAATTGTAAAAGACTCTTAACAGGGTCCGACCCTTGACCAGGTCTACTATACTAAATACATTGTAAAGAAACTCCTAACAAGGTTAAGAATCTTCTAACAAGGATGATAATACACTAGTGAAAATTATTAGTGGGTGTCAATTCCCACCGGGGTTTTTACCTATTTGGGTTTCTCCGTAACCAAAATATTGGTGTTGTGTTCAAGTGTTCTTTCATTGTGTTTATGCTTTATGTTTAAGTATACTAAATTGGATAAAGAATTGAAACTTGTAGATAACTAATTCACCCCCCCCCCCCCCCTCTCAGTTATCTCTTGGGACTATTCCTAACAATTGGTATCAGATCCAAGTGCCTTAGAGAGAAATTTTAATAGCTTGTGGTTGATCAGATGGCATTCTTTAGAAAAGACAGTCCTAAGTTTTATGGAGAAAATTATCTTGATTGGAAGAACAAGATGATGACACATTTACAGTGCATTTCTTTTGAATTTTTTGAAGTGGCTATCAAAGAAGTTCAAATCCCCTCTCTAGTAGATCTTGCAAAGGATGATGCTACTAGAAAGAAGAAGGATTTGTTCCATCAAAATGCAATAGCAAAAGAAGCCCTTATCAGCACACTATCTGATAGTGAATTTTCAAAGATAAAGAAAGTAGACACAGCCTACAAGATATGGAAGCACCTAGAAGATATGTTTGAAGGAGATAAACAAGCAAAGAATGCACTTAGAAAAACATGGAAGAAAAAGTACAATACTTTGGAGATGCTACCTAAGGAGAACATAAGAGCCTAAAATCAAAGGATTAATGAAGCAATTGTTGGAATTAGAAATAATGGTGGAGAAATTTTATAAGAAGACATCATGGATAAACCGATGACTACATTGACACCAGAATATGAGAACAAGATAAACATCCTTAATGAGACTATGCAATTTTCAGAAAACATTAAAAGAGAAACCTTAATCAGCAAGATTTCTACATTTGAGATATCAAGTTTGAAGACAGAGCCTAAAAGTGAGATAGCCTTCAAAGCTTCAGTCCATGGTAAGAAATCTATAAACACTTCTGGTAATTTTGATGATGATGATGAAGAGAAAACACTAGATGATTTCATTGCTATGATTTCTAAAAGAGAAAACAAAAGAAAAGGAATATATGAAGGTCAATTACCATTTAAATGCTTTTCATGTAACAAGATTGGTCACTTTTCATCTAAGTGTCCTAGAAGAGTTAAAAAGTACAACAATAACTACAAGCCTAAGAATACAAAGGAATGCTACTATGGTGGAGATGGATTATCAGATGAAGAATCAATAAAAGAAGAAATTGGATTCATTTCCCTTGAAGATGAAAAGAATTCACAGGAGTTAGCATTGATTTCACAAGCTGACACTAGGACAGATTGGATCATAGATAGTGATTGTTCACATCACATGACAGGTGATAAAGACAGGTTTGTTTATTTGGACAAATACATAGGAGGCATGGTTAGATTTGGAGATAACACTCCTAAACCCATCATTGGTAGAGGAGCCATCACCTTGTATGGAAAGAATAACACAGTTATATTTTAAAAATATACTTACTTCAAGTACTAACTAAAAAATCAAATTGTAAAATATACTATTAATAGAATTATATTAAATTAGTTAATAATGAACTTAAAATTATTATTATAATTATCATTATATAGATTTTGTTTAAATTTTTCAAAAATGTATATTTTGACTATAATATTTTATATATATATTTTGACAATAGGTTTTATATCTATTAGAGATTTGCCAGCAAGCCAGTGTTGACTGTATGTTTGTCATTGATGACAACATATGATAAGTAGCATACTTAGAAGACTTATGTAGTAAGCCTTTAGCATATGTAGCATGAACATGTTATCAGCATGATATCATGGACACAAAGGTTAACTGTTAGTTCATATAGTTATATAGCAGCTTGTGTCAACAGTGTTCTTGATAGAGTAACAGGCAATGTTCTGTGAGTGATTGTCCATACAGTTATCATGGAGCCTTGTGCATTTGGATATGTGATGGAGACATGTTAGTGATGTTACATTCATGGACACAGAGTCTGATGATTAGTAGAAGTGAAGTTATGCAGTCATCATTCACCAGTAGTAGTTTCCTATGTTTATTCAGAAGAGCCAACAGAGATTATGTTGGTACAGTAGTTGCGCCTATCATTACAGTATGCACCCTTGGATTAGTGATTGGAGAAGATTTAATAATGTTTTATTAAGAGTGCATGATGTAATTCAGCCCAAGGAGAAAGATTCAGTTATTTTGGTAGACCCGACAGTGTGTAGCGTGCGTCTACATTTATTAATATTAGATAGGTCCCATAATGTTTTGTGTGCTTAGTAGAGCCGACAGAATTATTATTGGAGTATGTTATGGTTTCTCTAATATGATTTCAAGGTGGTTCTAATAGGCTGAATTGATTATATCATTTAGAAGAATGATATTTATAGGCAATCATTTGTGATTGCTAAGGTGTGGTTCAGAGTTGATTGTGAAGAGGAGAGTAGAGTGTGTGAAGTATTGAGCCATCTGAAGAAGGTCTATGTGACAAGTAAAGTGTTTGTGCTATACATTGGAACTGATCTAGATAGCAGGTCAAAGCGTAGTTCACCAAGATCCAGATATAGTGTTTATCTATTATTCAGAAGGTTGTAGCCTTCACCCCTTTGAGCAGTGTGCTCTTGGACAGTGCGTCCTCACCCCTAACAGGGTTAATTGCAAAAGACTCCTAACAAGGTCTGACCCTTGACCAGGTCTATTGTACTAAATACATTGTAAAGAAACTCCTAACAGGGTTAAGGATCTTCTAACAAGGATGATAATACACTAGTGCAGATTATTAGTGGGTGTCAATTCCCATAGGGTTTTTACCTATTTGGGTTTCCTCATAACCAAAATATTGGTGTTGTGTTCAAGTGTTCTTTCATTGTGTTTATGCTTTATGTTTAAGTATACTTAATTGGATAAAGAATTGAAACTTGTAGATAACTGATTCACCCCCCCCCCCCCCCTCTCAGTTATCTCTTGGGACTATTCCTAACAATTGGTATCAAAGCCAAGTGCCCCAGAGAGAAATTTTAATAGCTTGAGGTTGACCAGATGACATTCTTTAGAAAAGACAGTCATAAGTTTTATGGAGAAAATTATCTTGATTGGAAGAACAAGATGATGACACATTTACAGTGCATTTCTTTTGAAGTTTTTAAAGTGGCTATCAAAGAAGTTCAAATCCCCTCTCTAGAAGATCTTGCAAAGGATGATGCTACTAGCAAGCAGAAGGATTTGTTCCATTAGAATGCAATAGCAAAAGAAGCCCTTATCAGCACACTATCTGATAGTGAATTTTTAGAGATAAAGAAAGTAGACACAACCTACAAGATATGGAAGCACCTAGAAGATATGTTTGAAGGAGATAAACAAGCAAAGAATGTCCGCAAAAAAACATGGAAGAAAAAGTACAATACTTTGGAGATGCTACCTGAGGAGAACATAAGAGCCTACAATCAAAGGATTAATGAAGCAATTGTTGGAATTAGAAATAATGGTGGAGAAATTTCAGAAGAAGACATCATAGATAAACTGATGACTACATTGACACCAGAATATGGGAACAATATAAACATCCTTGATGAGACTATGCAATTTTCAGAAAACATTAAAAGAGAAATCTTAATCAGCAAGATTTTTGCATTTGAGATATCAAGTTTGAAGATAGAGCCTAAAAGTGAGACATCCTTCAAAGCTTCAGTCTATGGTAAGAAATCTATAAACACTTTTGGTAATTTTGATGATGATGATGAAGAGAAAACACTAGATGATTTCATTTTTATGATTGCTAAAAGAGAAAACAAAGGAAATGGAATATATGAAGGTCAATTACCATTTAAATGCTTTTCATGTAACAAGATTGGTCACTTTTCATCTAAGTGTCCTACAAGAGTTAAAAAGTACAACAATAACTACAAGCCTAAGTATACAAAGGAATGCTACTATGCTGGAGATGGAGTATCAGATGAAGAATCAACAGAAGAAGAAATTGGATTCATTTCCCTTGAAGATGAAAAGAATTCACAAGAGTTAGCATTGATTTCACAAGCTGACATCAGGACAGATTGGATCATAGATAGTGGTTGTTCACATCACATGACAGGTGATAAAGACATGTTTTTTCATTTGGACAAATACACAGGAGGCATGGTTAGATTTGGAGATAACACTCCTAAATCCATCATTGGTAGAGGAGCCATCACCTTGGATGGAAAGAATAGCACTAATGATGTTCTTTATGTTGATGGTTTGAAACAAAACCTACTAAGTGTTGGGAAGTTACTTGACAAAGGTTACAGGTTGGAATTCAATGGAAACAAGTGCATCATTAACAACAAAGAAGGAGAAATGATTGCATCTGGATCAAAGACTAAAGGTAATGTTTTTCAGCTTAATCCTAAAGCAAGTTATTTTGTTGCTAAAATAGATGACAGTTGGTTGTGGAACAAAAGACTATGTCATATCAATTTTGATAACATAGTAAAGATCAGTAGTGTTAAAGCAGTAAGAGAACTACCTAGCATAGTAAAGTTGGTTGATACTATTTGCAGGGAATGTGTTATGGGAAAAAATGTGAGGAATTCATTCAAGAGAAAGCATAATTCAGCAGAGAAAAAGTTGGGTCTGATTCATACAGACCTATGTGGACCAACTCAAACAAGATTATAATATGGTGAATGGTATTTCATTTTGTTTGTAGATGATTATTCTAGAATGATGTGGGTTGTGTTCTTAAAAGATAAGTCAGAAGCATTTGAGAAGTTCAAAATATTCAAAGATAAGGTTGAGAATGAATCTGGACTAAAGATAAAATGTCTAAGATCGGATAGAGGAGGATAATTCACATCTAACAGATTCTATGAGTACTGTGAAGAACATGGCATAAAGAGATAGTTGAGTGCACCTAGAACCCCTCAGCAAAATGAGATTCCAAAGAGAAGGAATAGGATCATTCTTGATATAGCGCGCACCATCATAATTGAAGGAAAAGTTGCACATACCTATTGGAGAGATGCAGTCAATACAACAGTCTATAGCATCAATAGAATTCAATTGAGGCCTGGTACGGATAGGACACCTTATGAGCTATGGTTTGGTAATGTTCCCATAGTAAAATACTTCAAAATCTTTGGAAGCAAGTGCTACATCAAGAGGGATGAAGCAATAGGCAAGTTTGATGCAAGAAGTGATGAAGGTATTTTTTTTGGTTACTATACTAAAAGTAAAGCTTATAGATGTTTTAACTTGAGATTAAAGAAGATCATTGAAAGTGCTCATGTTAAGATTGATGAAAATTTAATGGTTTAAGAAAGATATCATGATTACTCACCTATGATTGAAGAAGAACCTAGAACTTCCACCAGTGAGACAATTGTTGAAGAAATGTTTGACAATATTGATGTATTGTTCAATGACCCTAAAACAAGTGAAGAATAAACTTAGAGGGAAGATGAGTCAACATCACCTAAAGCTCCAAAGTATACATCTAGATATCATTCTAAGGATGACATCATTGGAGATCAGAGCGGAAAAGTCACAACAAGATCAAAAGCTCAAAGTTCTATAGGCAATGAGGTGGTATGTTTACTATCTCAGATTGAACCTTTAAGTGTTGAAGATGCATGCAATGATTCAGATTGGCATGATGCTATGAAAGAAGAACTAGATTAGATTATCAAGAATGATACTTGGGAACTGATCCCAAGACCTAGTGATAAAAATGTGATTGGAACAAAATGAATATTCAGAAACAAGATGAATGAAGATGGTATAGTAGTGAGAAATAAAGCAAGATTAGTATGTGAGGGATATGTGCAAAGAGAAGGTATTGATTATTCAGACACTTTTGCACCAGTAAGAAGGTTAGAAGCTATTAAGTTGTTTTTAGCTTTTGCAACATTCAAGAACTTTAAGATTTATCAGATGGATGTTAAGTCAGCATTCTTGAATGGAGAGCTAAAAGAAAAAGTTTACATTGAGTAGCTAGAAGGATTCACCCTATCAGACAAACCTGATATGGTATGCAGATTGAAGAAAGCCCTCTATGGACTTAAGCAAGCCCCTAGAGCATGGTATGAGAGACTTGATGGATATCTAACAAAGATTGGATTCAACAAAGGAACTATAGATTGTAATCTATTCATAAGAGAGACATCAAAAGGACTACTACTTGTAGCTATATTTGTTGATGACATTATCTTTGGGGGCAATGAAAAACTAAGAGCAGAATTTGCTAAAGAAATTCAGAGTGAGTTTGAGATGAGCATGATTGGTCCTATCAAATACTTCTTGGGACTAAATGTGTAGCAGTTAGAGAAAGGTATTTTCATTAATTAGTCCATGTATGTGAAAGAGATACTAGAGAAATTTAATATGGCTGATTACAAGAGAGTAGGTACACCTATGATAATATGATGCAAACTTACTAAGGAAGATGATTCTTCCATAGTAGATACAACATTGTACAATTCTATGATTGGAAAACTCATATATCTTACTCAAACTAGACCTGATATTTCCAATGCAGTTGGTGGTGCAGAGCACTCTAAGCTCATGACATGGTTAGAAGCAGTCAGTTAGGATGGAGGCATATCAAGATTA
Source organism: Chamaecyparis obtusa (assembly GCA_027943335.1). Taxonomy (NCBI): domain Eukaryota; kingdom Viridiplantae; phylum Streptophyta; class Pinopsida; order Cupressales; family Cupressaceae; genus Chamaecyparis; species Chamaecyparis obtusa. Next base: position 794,598 of record BSBK01000828.1, on the reverse strand, counting down.
CAACAAGGCATTTATTAAGCCTTCCATTGCATATTTTTACACTATACTTGTTTCTTCTTTCCTTGAGATCTTGGATTGGCTCATGATGTGAGCATAAGGCAATAAAATGGTTTAGAGTAGTTTGTGATCAAATAAAGCCCATTTGTAAAGGCTCTAGGTTCATTTGGTGTTTCTATAAACCATGAATCTTAGAGACCTATGGGGCTAGAATAAGGAATAGGAGATAGGTTAAGGTCTAAATAATGTATAAAGACCTTAGAGAAGGATTTCATAGGCTCTTAGAGGTTAGAAAGTCTTTAGACTTCATAGGATGCAAAAATGCAAAGTTGCAACAAAAAGTTGCTATGCAACTTTTCAAAAGTTGCTAAGCAACTTTGCAACTTTCTGTCACAAGTTGTCAAATAGACAAATCAGTGAGTTATAACCGATTCCAACCAATTCAAAGGTGGTTGATCGATGGAAATGATGTATAAATGAGTCTATCAACCTTCCCAATAGAACAGGTTGACATATGTACGGATTGTTACACTATCAATAAAAATTCCCTGGTTTTTTTGTGTTCAAAACCTTGTTGTTTCAATTGTGTATGATCTGGGAGTGAGAGGCTGATGTTTTGAGAGACAAGATTGGTGAGTTATCTTTCGAATGCACTTAGTTTGAAGTGATTTGTCAATCGCTATCTCAAGATATAGCAATCTCTTCATAAACTACCAGAAAACCCTAGGTAGACAGGGGTTTTGGGCAAATGGGGGTATAGATCATGACTGTACCACCCAGGTTGCACAAAAACCAATGCAAATCAAAGATCTAGCAATGCATTTTCAGATTTTAGGAGTAGGATTTACAGAGTTAAAGGGAAGGATCATTGCTTGCAAGCCCTAGGCCAAATATATGAAGGTATTTAGTCCTGAACTATAGTAGTTTGCATATTCAGTATTGCAGAAGAAGGAAGTAAGTAATTGAAAGGTGGATTAAGTGTTCTCAGATACCCTTGAAGAGATCCTAAAGCCTGTCTTTGGTCTATGAACCCATTTCATTGGTCTTTCTTTGAAAACCAAGCCTATTAGGGCCCTACTAGGTCTGTGTTCTTTGGAAGATTCTTGGAGTGCTAGAGTAGACTCAGAGTTGATCTTGTGGAATATTGTCTGGGTAGTTGAACATTTCTAGATTCCATCATTTGTTCAGGTGTATGTGTGGATTGCGACAGGAACTTCAATTGTTTCCATCTTAGTTTTTATAGCTTGTTTAGGGAATAAGTCAGCAAATTATTGTTACAAGTTGAAAAGTAGATTTGTGGGTTAAGTTGATGACCTTGAGATTGTTGAAGGGGTACAACAATTAGGGTAAAGTGTTGAGGCACTTCTTAGAAGTCTTTATTGAAGACTTAGTGTTTTGGGAGCATTATACTTTAAAGGTTTGAAGAACAACCTTCCACTGTGCCGCTCTGCATCAATTGGCATAGTTGGAAGATTTGTAGCAGAGCCTAAACAAAGTCACCTCATGGCAATAAAGAGAATATTTAGATATTTGTAGGGAACTATAGATTATGGCCTATGGTATCCTAATTATGAAAATGTTGAGCTTCATGTGTATACTGATGCAGATTGGGCAGGATGTGTTGATGATAGAAAGAGTACATCAGGTGGAGAAATGTTTCTTGGTGACAGACTTGTCACTTGGACAAGCAAGAAGCAAAATTGTATCTCTTGGTCAATAGCAGAAGTGGAGTATGTTGCAGCAGCCCTGAATTATTCTACAATTGTTTGGATTAAGAAAATGATAAAAGATTTTGGAATTCAAATTGATTACCCTATTGTTATTCATTTTGATAATACCAGCACTATCAACATGTCAAAGAACCCTATGATGCATGCAAAGACAAAGCACATTGATGTTAGAGTTGTCATATTATAGCTAATAATTAATTTATTTAATTATTAGTCTATTATTCTCTACACTTAAGTTAGACTTAGGCATCTTATTATTCTTTAGGGTTTCCCTTTTAGGGTTTCATGTTTCCTTTTATAAGGATTCACCTCTTTGTATTTTAATTAATTCACTTATTGGATCATAATAGAAATTTTCTCTTTGCATGTCCATAAGATGTCTCTGGCTTTTTGGCCTCCATGATTTTCTTGGTTTTTGTTCTTTGCTTCTTCCATGTGACAGGGTTATGCATGCAGGTGTTCTTGGGAGATTAGTTTTTCACCTAATCTGACATGGTATCAGAGCCATCTTGCTGCTAGCTGTTCATGTTTTGTTGAAGTGATTCAGAAGTAGGAGGGTTTCAAAAAAATTTTAGTTCTGGTATTCTCTGCAGGATGTTATTTTTTGTTTCTTTTTTGCCTGCAAAAAAGAAAAAAATATTTTAGAGGTATTTTGAGAAAAAACGGATGCTTCCATTGCGCTCAGAAGGCTTGGGAGAGTCAGAATCCATATAAAATTTGTCCATTTTGGACAACTTGACTCTGAGGCAAAAAATTTTGGTTTTCAGTGCCATACAGGCACGAAAATTGGAAAAAAAATTAAAAAAATCATTGTCTTTTGCGTTATTTTTAATGCAGCCAATGCAAATTTTTGACGCCTCCGCCTCGCCACCAGCGCTCCACCGCCGTCGGCTGCGCCTTCAGTCCCCGCCACCGACTCCACGGGCTCCCCAGCTGCTTAGCCGCCCGCTGCTCAGCCGCCCGCGCAGTCCCGCCACCAGCTCTCTGCTCCGCCTGCGGCTCCGCCCGACGGGTTTCTAAGCCCCGTGAGCTCTAGCGGCGGTCACATGGGTGACCGGGAGCTACGGCTCTGGATTTAGCCCCCTGCGCGCACCATGCGCCCAGGGGCTCTATTTTTTCCAGCCCCAGGGGCTTAAAAATCTTTTTTGGTGCTTTTTAAGGGTACCTGGGCATTTTTTGCTCTATCTGGAGCATACGGAGGTCTTTTTTGAACTTCTTTATATCGTCGGAAAGCTCTTTTCGAGCTCTTTCTGATTATGAAGGTTAGGATTTTTGGATCTACTATTTTGACAGTGTTTTTTTTTGTCAAAGGTGATGTTTATTTTTTGCCTTCCGGGAGCCATATCTCGCTCATCCGGACTCATTTTTGGGCTCACCAGATATCGTTGGAAAGATGGTTCTGTGAGTTATTCAGTTGCAGGGGTCTTTTATCCAGATTTTTTTCCAGGTTTTCTCTCCTCTGAGTTTTGCACTTTCGCACTCTGGCGGATTACTTGGGTTCTACAGGTCCTGGGATCTCTCCTTCTGTTCTTCTGGCTCACTCTTCTTTCTGAATTTTGAGCATTGTATGATTCTCTTCTGTAGCATTTCTTTTCTGTAAACGCACTGAGATAAAGTGCCTGCTTTTGTATATCTGGGATCTTGTACTCCTTGTGTTTGTTTGTACTCGCACTCAGTTATAAAGTGCCATGGGGGGTTATGATGTTTTGCCTTTTGTGCTCATCCACCTTTTTCAAGTGAGTGTACCTTCCATGACATTAGCCCATGCTGTGTGTCCAGAAGATCTATTCTTCTTCTTCGACACCGCCCTTTATCCTGTGCGTGTACTTCTATTGCACTGTTGGTGTTCCTGATTCTTCTTCTTGCAGATGTTTCTGGCATTGCATTTCAGTGTTCCTGTCATCCCTCTCTCTATTCAGCATTATGGGGGGGTTCACCTGTTGGCTCTATTGCTTCCTTGGTTTGGTTGAGTGATCTACGTATTCAGTTTTTGTTCCTATGTACTAGGCGGATGCAGTGGCTAGGCACCTATGCATTTCGGTGAGATGGTTCATCTACTATATAGACACTCATTCATTCCTATTTTGGAGGTCACCTCTTTGATTGATCAGCTCTTCAGACTTTGTCTTCTCTACCTGGTCATGCACTATTTCAGTGGGGGTTCCAGCAGTATTCTTCTGACAGTGTTTGCAGCTTCATGCTTTGGAGATGCTTCATGCTCTTTCTTGTTCCTTTCTTTGGGACATTCCCTAGATTGGAGGCTTTGTTTCCTTCATCTAGTTTATTTCTTGTACTTGGGTACCTGATCAGGCCTTGTTGTCGGGACCCATTGCTCTTTCATGCATTTTTGTTTTCATGCATCTTTTAGTCCTTAGTTGTTTAGCTTCTCCCTAAGTTACACTTAAGGGGGGGTGTTAGAGTTGTCATATTATAGCTAATAATTAATTTATTTAATTATTAGTCTATTATTCTCTACACTTAAGTTAGACTTAGGCATCTTATTATTCTTTAGGGTTTCCCTTTTAGGGTTTCATGTTTCCTTTTATAAGGATTCACCTCTTTGTATTTTAATTAATTCACTTATAGGATCATAATAGAAATTTTCTCTTTGCATGTCCATAAGATGTCTCTGGCTTTTTGGCCTCCATGATTTTCTTGGTTTCTGTTCTTTGCTTCTTCCATGTGACAGGGTTATGCATGCAGGTGTTCTTGGGAGATTAGTTTTTCACCTAATCTAACAATTGAGATCAAGTATCACTTCCTAAGAGAGAAAGTGGCAGAGAAAGAAGTCAAGTTGGACTATGTGAGTACTAAAGATCAGTTGGCAAAAATATTCACAAATCCCTTGCCAAAGGATACTTTTGAGTATCTCAGGGAGAAACTAGGAGTAATTCCCTTCCTTGATTCTACTTAGAAGAAAAAAGAAAGAGCATCAGTCCTCAGGGACTGATGGATGGTTGACTACTCTACTTTAGGAGTATTACCAGTGCTTAATCTGAATGACACCCTTTTCCATTGATGTCGAAGGGGGAGTAATATATAGTCATGAAAAACAAAGTAAAGAAGGATTAATACACTAAGGGGGAGTAACATTCAGTCATGGAAGCAGTTTAGTTGAGGAAATGGAGAATATTAAAAAATATTGCAGCAGATGGAGGTTTCATCCTTGGGGGAGTTTTTGATGAGGAAATGGAGAATATGTAAAAGAATTGTTCATTTGGGTTGGTGGTGTTTTTCATTCCATATGTTTCCATCAATGCCAAAGGGGGGAGATTGTTGGAGATTTGCCAGCAAGCCAGTGCTGACTATATGTTTTTCATTGATGACAACATATGGTAAGTAGCATGCATAGAAGACTTATGCAGTAAGCCTTTAGCATATGCAACATGAACATGTTATCAGTGTGATATCATGGACCCAGAGGTTAACTATTAGTACAGATAGTTATATAGCAACTTGTGTCAATAGTGTTCCTAACAGAGTAACAGGTAGTGTTCTATGAGTGATTGTCCGTACAGTTATCATGGAGCCTTGCACATTTGGATATGTGATGGAGACATGTTAGTGATGTTACATTCATGGACGCAGAGTCTGATGATTAGTAGAAGTGAAGTTATGTAGTCATCATTCACCAGTAGCAGTTTCATGTGTTTATTCAGAAGAGCCGACGGAGATTATGTTGGTATAGTAGTTGCACCTATCATTACGGTATGCACCCTTGGATTAGTGATTGGAGAAGAGTTAATAATGTTTGGTTAAGAGTGCATGATGTAATTCAGCCTAAGGAGAAAGATTTAGTTATTTTGGTAGAGCCCACAGTGTGTAGTGTGCATCTATATTTATTAATATTAGACAGGTCCCAAGATATGTTGCGTGCTTAGTAGAGCTGACAAAATTATTATTGGAGTATGTTATGGTTTCTCTAATATGATTTCAAGGTGGCTCTAACAAGCTGACTTGATTATATCATTTAGAGGAATGATATTTATAGGCAATCATTTGTGATTGCTAAGGTGTGGTTCAGAGTTGATTGTGAAGAGGAGAGAAGAGCGTGCAAATTATTTTGCCATCAGAAGTAGGTCTATGTGACCAAGTAAAGTGTTTGTGCTATACATTGAAACCGATCCAGACAACAGGTCAAAGTGCAGCTCACCAAGATCCAGATATAGTGTATATCTTTTATTTAGAAGGTTGTAGCCTTCACCCCTTTGAGCAGTGTGCTCTCAGACAGTGCATCCTCACCCCTAACAGGGTTAATTGTAAAAGACTCCTAATAGGGTCTGACCCTTAACCATGTCTACTATACTAAATACATTGTAAAGAAACTCCTAACAGGGTTAAGGATCTTCTAACAAGGACCATAATACATTAGTGCAGATTATTAGTGGGTGTTAATTTCCACAAGAGTTTTTACCTATTTGGGTTTCCCCGTAACCAAAATATTGGTGTTGTGTTCAAGTGTTCTTTCATTGTGTTTGTGCTTTATGTTTAAGTATACTTAATTGGATAAAGAATTGAAACTTGTAGATAACTGATTCACCCCCCCTCTCAGTTATCTCTTGGGATTATTCCTAACAATATTATATTATAATATGTAATAAAGTCTCAAAAATAATATTATTTCAATATTTAAATACTATGTCGGCAAGTACTAGCCACTAATGGCACTTGTTAAATATAAAAAGGAAAGAGATTTCTATAATTAAGATACTAAATAATATTTAAAATTAATAATATGAATTTTTTTTTAATAACATCTTGTTTACTTATTAAGAGATCTGTGTGTATACTTTATGTAAACAATAGACACATTCTCATATCAGTAATTTTCTAGATTGAATATAAGGAGTTCAAAAAGAGGTTACATCGGATTACAAAAAAAAAAAATGGGAGGTAGGGCCTCACACAGAAAGTAACATAGTAGTATCAAAAACAACAAAAGAAGAATCAATAAAGACTAGGCAGGAGTAAAACAACAACTATTGTAAGATGTCCTCATAAATTTTAGCCCACTAGTCCAACCCATTGGGCCTTCCATCAAGATGATGCTTTTCTTATCAAGTTGCAAAAAAGATACACATCATATATAAATAACTAACACAAGACATCACATCTCACACAAATAACTAACAAGTTTCTTGTGCCAACTTTCTAAAAGATATGTGCGCCTCATGTAAAAGTGCTAGTGCTCACTATCCAAACAAGAGTTGTATGTCACACATTAATAGTTTCTTAAAGATGTCTCATGTATATAATTGGCATTAGATGGTTTTAAGTAAATGCTTATTATAAAAACCCCTACATAAACAATCATCACATTCATAGACACGTGTCTATCCAGCCATATATTTAGAAACTTACACAAAGGAAAAAAAAAACTAAGTGTGTCTTTTCTAGGGTTTCCTAAATGTATATTTGCATAGATGTTGCTTTCATATACTACTATACACAAATCAATGACACATTAGTTCATAAAAGTATTTGCATGTTCTCTTGCCAACTATTCAAAAGATAAGTATAGTTCACATAAATAACCATCAAGCAAAGTTAATTGTCTATAAGTATTTACACACCTCAATAAGCAACTAATACACCAACTCACATAAATTGTTGGTACATTTTTTTTTTTTTTATTAGTTAAATAAGATTTTTGAGAGGGTCCCAACCCTTTTATACAGTTCATATAGATGAGAGTAGCAAAACTAAATAGTTGAACTACAACACAATTAAACAAATCTCTCTCTCTCTTTCTATATATATGTGTAATTTTTCACTAGGCAACACTTGATCTCTAATGAGCTCATTGAAAACCATTTAACTTCACTATTAGACGAAGAACCTTTTGACTAACCAACATATTTTAAAAATAATTATTAAAAAAATATACTAAATAACTTCATATCTCAAACACAAAACCTCACTAATCACTACTAAGACGGCAACTTATATTTACGTGTTCCCAAATAATTGTCTAACTCACATTGTAACATTGGTCAAAATCCAAATGTACATAATACATATGATTTGTTTTCTTATCCTTATCCATGACGAATGACGAAAAGGACTGGCTAAATTAATCCTTTAACTTGCCAAAATCATTCCTCAACAACAATGCTGTTTCCTCCACATAAACTGATTCCACGACTTAATTATCGATTTTTGACTTTGTTTTAGTTACGGTTCACGGATCCCTAATCTCCAAAAGCAACCACAAATGCAGGCAACCAAGAAACGTAAGAAACTCATGGAAGTTAACGTTGAAGGATGGAAACTGGTACAGAAGTTCACCAAACCATCTTAAAATAAGTAGTTAACAATTCCAAGAGTCAAAAGACGCAGATGAATCAACAAAAGAAGGGATTTTACAATATTATGGATGATCCATGCTGTCGAATTCTCAGCACTCGCTTATGATTGAAGCAATCAGCTATAAAAATGGGTGCAATAGTTGGTCATCTTTCTCCATACAAATCCATTATAAACACAAGTTCAGACACAAAACTGAGACAAAAATGGCGACCAAACTTTTTTTCCTTATTGGGTTTGTGTTAATACAGAGAAGTGCTGCAGAATCGATTGGGTTTGCAGGCTATGGAGAAGAAAAGCTCTCTAATGTTGTGGTCGTTGGAAATGTATTCTGTGAGGCTTGTTCAGGAAGTAGCAGCTACTTTATAGCAGGTATGTTCGACCACTTTTCTCTCTTTATATATCCCTTCAATTATGTTAACCCTAACTTTATATATTCCTTCACTTATGTTAACCCTAATTTTATATATTCCTTCACTTAAGTTAACTCTAATTTTATAGGACGCAGCTAAGTTCCAGACAGAATGTATTCTTGACTAAATTTCAAAAAACTGAGAACACAACAGATTTTCACAATTTTCAGCATCTTTCTTCATGATCTGCACATTTTGTAATTAAAAACCACAAAAAATTTGCAAAAAAATCTTATATTTCTTGCAAATCTGAAAAAAAGTTTGACTTATTTTTATCTTTAGTGTATTCTGTTTGAAACTTAACCTACGCCAATTTTATATTTTCCTTCAATTATGTTAACTCTAATTATGTTAACCCTAATTTTATGTATTCCTTCCATTTTCTTCTGCATGGTAACCCTAATTCTATGGATAATATGCAGGTGCCATAGTGGGGTTAGAGTGCAGAGTTGATATTAACAGGAAAACAAGATCACCATCATCGTTGCTTGTTGAAGTTGCAGAAAGTGATGAATTTGGAGAATTCTTGTTGGAAGTTCCCTCGGCTTTTCATCTAGAAGAGAGAATAAGAGATTGCAGCATAACGCTAGTTAGCAGTCCAAAAGGCTCCTGCAATGTTCCATCAACTATAAAACCTTGCAACCTCACCTTATTGTCCATTCAGTCCAGTGGTATTCGAGTTTATACCTGTGCTGACCCTCTATATTATCGTCCTCCTTTTTGTTATGAAAGATCTTTGAGAATAAGTCACACCCAGAACAAAAATGAACTAATTCTCTAAAAGAAATTTCTGCTTTCTCTCTCTGCATCTGTTACCATGTAATTAATACCATGGAGAGCTGTGGTTCAGAGTTTCAGCCCCTGGTAAATGCTTTTCTCAACTTTGGCAGGCAATTGTTAGATAATCAATGTTTATCATTTTAAGTGGTTTGTAGATGAGTAATGACAACCAGCCACATGTCCACAGCTTTATAAGGATATTATGTCTCATTGTAAATAACCAGACAGTAATATTCATGTAGATCTATGAATGTAACATGGATGTTTGACGCTCTTTGTCTTCTTCTTTTTTCTTTTCTTATTGAAAGTGTTTCTCAGCTTTGATCTTATTTTGTGTTTTCAAATTTTGGTTTGCAAAATTTATGCTATGAGAGTTGTTATCTGCAGCTTTTATTCTTTTATTTTTATCTTTGAACTATTATGGATATTTAGCCCATAGGATGTTTCTGATCAGTTTCTCACACTAAAAATTTTGAGCAGAAAACTTCAAATTCTATTTTCATTTGCTTTATATTGTATGTGCAAACATATTCTTCGAATCAAACGTTTAAGGAATGTTTTTTTCCTTTAACAATTTTACTTCTTCAAATCCAACGTTAAAGGAAAGTTTTTTTAGGGAGACATTCAATATAACTATTTAGTATTTTGCAATAATCAGCTATTCTAGTTTTGTGGGACAACATTCAAAATTATTTATTTTTAAAGAATTTATATAAGACTTTTTCTATTATATAATTTTCAATATTTCTATATTTTATAAATATTTTTGTATGTTTCTATATTTAACTATACAAATGTACATAATTTTCAAATGTTTAGAAAAAAGTAAATAAAATAAAAAATGACTTATGTATTTAATTTTTAAATTTATGTATAGGGTTGTGGTTTAAACATTGGTTGGTGAAGTGTCGTCACCAACACTGGTGAGAAGCCTATAGAAGTGTATAGTGGTTTAATCAAAATTAAAATAAAATTTATTTATAAAACTAAAGGCAAGTACTTGGCCACTACGTGGCACTTGTTCTAGTAGTACTATTGCATCATTCTTTGCTTAAGGAGTGATTAAAACTAATTGTATGAACCAATAACAATTTAACATATTTTATATTCTATTATAAAATTTTTATTTTTTTATAGTACAAATGCAATTTTTTTAACTTTAGAAATTTTCAAAATTATTTCTTGAACATATGATTGGTTCATTCAGTTTGAGTATAATTGCATGGATTTCTAGGAAAATAAATAACAAATACATGGTAAAAACATGGAGAATAATTAACAAAAAAATTTATATCAATAAATTTAGATTAAAAATTATATTTTATAAATTTATTTGTAGTTTATACTATTTATTTTTACAAAATATTACAATTTAAATAAAACTTGTGATATTATTTACAATATGATTGGTTGAAAATAATTTGTGTGTAAGGATGCTTTTTTAACTATTTTCACACACATGCTATGATATCAATTTAGTGGAGAAATACATTAAAGATATCTACAATAATGCTATAAATAAATATAATTAAATATGAATTATTTTATTTGAATACTATTAAACTTATATAATAGATTACAATCTTGGCATTACAAATAGGGTAAGATATAAATTACAAATAGGGTTAGATATAATATTTAATTAAATTAGGCCTCCAATTGAAATAAATACTTTTAACTGTTAAAATTATAATTAAAGTTGACGATATAGTTATGACATTATTATTTGAATTAGAATTATTAATTAAAATATATTTAATACTTATGGAAAAATTATTAAATTAGAATTAATTTTTACATATACAATTATAATTATAATTATAATTAATTACACAATAAAGGAAAGTACTAGCCACTATGTGGCACTTGTTATGCTCTTAAGGCTAATTTAATTAATGTAGACAATACAAATTTCAAAGTTCACATTATCTAAATTAAAAGAATAACCTAAAAATTTTGAGAACAATGTAAATAAAATACAATAAACCATGCATTTTATTTTAATTTTATCCTAATTAAAAAACTTCAATTAACAATGCATTTAAATATCAAACACTTGTTCTAGAATTGAATTCTAAGACCAACCTTGATCTAAATCATTATTGAACCTTGATTGAATCTCAACCCTAATTGAACCCTTTGTCTAACCCTGATTGTACCATTATTCAACCATAATTGTAATTGAATATTTGATTATTGTAAGGTTATGGTTATAGTTTATTTATACATGATAATTATTGAACTAAACATTCTAACCACATAAAATCTATACTCTTATTCGAACCATGATCCCAACCCTAACCTTAAATCATAACCCTAAACTAGAATATACCATGAACAAAACATTAAACCAAATTGATCTCAAAGTCAAAATCAAATTGAACCCTAACCTAAATGAAGGTGAACCTCAACCCTAAATAGGTAATTGAACATTAGAAAATACACCCTAATCTTAAACTATATATTAAACTCCAAGACTACAAAAAATTGAATTCTAACTATGAATCAAACTAAACTCTAAACCAAATTGAGCCCTTTCTTTAAGACTAAACAAAAGAAAATACTAATACTAAATCATAGTTAATTCCTAAATCTAAACTAAACTAAACTAAAATTGTAAACTAATTTGAACCCTAACCCTAACTCTAAACAAATTGAACCCTAACCCTAAACTAAATTGAACCTGCACCTTAAACCAAACTGAGTCTCAATTGTAACACTAAACCAAATTGAACCTCAATCCTAAACCATATCAAATTATCACCCTAACCCTAAATGGAATTGAACCCTAAACCTAATTCTAATTAGACATTAAACCAAATAAAACCCTACTTATAACACCAAACCAAAATATACCATAAACCTAATAGTAAACCAAAATAATATATTTTATTTAATTAAACCCTAATAGACACCTCAAAAAGGATATAATCATTTAATATTGTATAATATGTTTTAGTTTAGGGTTTAGGGTTTAGGGTGTTCATTTGAGACTACTAGCATATATATCTTAATCAACCTAGAATAATTTATCATTCTTATGAGAAGAGCATCCATTTACATTTTATTTTATTTTTATATTTTAAAAAATTGAAACATTATGTTTGTGTAATTAATGCATTTTACCTTGGTTAATTCACACCTAGGTACTAATTACACTTTTATTAAGCTTACTTAGGGACCACATCAGAGATTTTAGGAGCATTTACACTTTATGTTTGTTATCATGTTATCGCATTCTACTTTATGTGTTGACTCCACCTTTAGTGCACCTATCATTGTCCACCATTATTGAACATTTGGTGCATACTTTGTTACACATTGGAGAATGGTCCACCTCTGGTGGCCATGTGGTTCCACCTTGGGTAGGTGATAAGTTGCCTCTTGATTATCATGTAATGAGACAACATCACTTGTAGTTGTCTCATTCACTCCTTTGTACTCATCATGGCTATATATAACCAAGGGTTATCCTATATAATATTTAAGGGTGACCCCACAATAGTGGGTTACACTTTTTTAGACATGTCAAATTTTGCTGAAATAACACATTTTTAACAAAATGTGATGATTTAAGCCTTGAGAGATTCTATTTGAAGGAATTAATTACAAATGGTTAGCTCAAAGCCTCTTAGATAAGAAAAATATTGATATACCATCAATACTCCTCATTGATACCTAAAATGGAGTCTCATTCGCATCTATTAAAATGCTGACAAAAAATCACTTCGACTTTATCTTTTGGCAGATCAAATGAATCCATTTGAAAAACCTATCTCTGTAGTAAGGTACTAGTGAGAAAAATATTTTCAATGATTATAATGTTAATATATATTAAGTTTATTATGACTTTGTATTTTTAGTTTTACTAAACATAGATATTTCATCGTATGTCTACCTCTATGTTTGACGCTTATGGAAAAGTAGTAAATGAGAGGAAAAAAATTCTAAAAAATATATATGCCCTAGGTATTGAAGTTATCTTTCTATAAAAAAATAAAAAAATTTAATTGGACAAATACACAACAAGTTATAAGCTATGTAGTCAAGGTATGCCAAAATTATGGTTCAGTCAACTTAAAACATTAATAAAATGTGTAATAATAGTGATAATGTAATCAAACCAATTGCATGCCCTCCGTATGGATGTTAAAAAACTAAATTTGAAAGAATCACATTGATATCTATTTTAGAAAAAAAAAATCATGCTTGATGAAAATAATGTAAGTCTTTGAAAATGACATTTTCAGCCACATACCGGTTTTCATGGGAGAAAAAAAAACCATTCAAATCAATTCAAAAATAAAAATAAAAAATATATTTAGAATCTAGACAAAAAATACTAAAAGAATCTAATTTAATTCATCTTCCAATTTCAAATGGTTTAACGACAATATGCATCCAAATTTGAAATTTTTTTTCAAAATATAGAGTTCAGTGTCTGTTTAGGCAAAAAAGTGTAACCCACTATTGTGGGTTCACCCTTAATTCAAGTTGATTTTAGTTGATTCAATCCCATCTAGTTGGTTATATTGCATTCTTGCGGAGAATAAACTTTATTCTTATCATATTATTTCTCTCTTATTAATATACTTTTCATTACTTCCCAATCTTGGGTGGCTACCTTCATAGCCAAATCTTGCATGGTATCAGAGCCCATATTGTTCCATTGGATAGTTTGTTGAGAGATTTGAGTGCATATTTTGGAGGATTTTCTTTTTTTATTCACGGAGGGGGTCTTCTTTGTGGCTTTCTATTGTAGGAAAAAATTGGAGATTTCTCTAGTGCAAATTAGAGGTTGACATCACATTGAGAAGGCTCAAAACCCCAAGATTGATTTTTTTTCATCTAAATCAAGAATTAGAGGCCAAATATATATGCATTTGAAGTTTAGAGGCATGGAGACAATTCAGGAAACATAATTATCCAAGTAATTTTCAAACAACAATCTCTCAACCATCTGGATGCCTTTTTTAAAGAAATTTTTTTATTTGGGGTAGAATTTCGTGCTCTAAAATGGTACTAGTGGTTTCTGATTTTAGTGTCTAAATTTTCTATAAAATTATATAATATTATTTTTTGCAACTTCTAAGGCCTCGTTTGGGTTCATACAGACTCCATTTCAAGTGTATTTTTTTTAATGTTGATGCAGGGGCATCCACCCCTTTTTGTTTTTATTTTATCTCTGTTATAATTATGTTTTGTTAGGATGAAAGTTTTGGTTTTATTTAAATAATTATGTTGATATTTTGAAAGTTAATGTTCATTGAAAGTGAAGTGAAATTGTTTGCCAATGGAGTGCATTCAATAAAAGAAGGAAAAATAGGTTGAGGAGGGGAGGCCTGAAGGAAAAATACGATGGAAACAGATGTGGGAAGAAATAAAATTATTCATTGATTTTTAGAGAGACATTGAATGGAGTAGATGTACTTTTGCATAATCTTGTGGGCATGGGATAAGAAGGGAGAATAAAAGAAGAGAGACAGTAGCTATAACATTGGGTAAAATAAGAGAAGCATTGGTACGTCAAAATAATTCATTTCTAGAAGGGACTAATTGGAAGAAGAGGTGGGTGTAGGTTAGAGGTAGTCTAATTTGCAAACAAAGAACAAGTTTTGAAATCAATTCTCTATAATTATTTCTATCATATTTAATATAATACTTGTATCATTAGGTAATGGTTTTATGTGGTTTATCACTTATAGAAATGTCTCGGTCTAATATTGTCATTATAATTGTAAATGAGGACAACTTAAATTGTGTAATATAAATTGTTTGATGAAACTTATGACCTATCTAGGAATCTAGTTTCAATCTATCATTTTTTATTATTGGTTGTTCATTTGAATGGTATTGCATTGTTGTTTCAACCACATGTCATTAGTAAACCAATGAGGTTGTATTGATTAGTATTTAGCATCCTTCTATCATCAAATGGCATAAGGACATTAGAAGCTTGATCACTATATGGTTTGATGATTGCATACTAAGATTTTATTAGAAATAAATTTATGTTATTGATATTTTTTGTGGAAGTTTTATGACATGAGATTGGTATTAGAACCTTTTTTATTGAGTGTGTAGGTAATTTTTTTTGGAGGGAGATAGTTTACACCAGGATCGGTTGGTGGAGGAGAGGTTGAAATCATTGATTGAGAGATAATTAAAGATGTCACCTCAAAGAGGAATATCAAGAATAAATTAAGTGTTGAAGAGATTTCAAGGACTTATCAGAAGTGATCTTGGAGAAGACATACGAAATGAGGTGTGATTGGTTACATGAAATGAAAGAAATTTTTTGAGTGGGGAAGAAATTGATGTATGAAAGAAAAGAAGAAAGACTAGAAGAAGTGGGTGAACATTGATTCTTGAGGGCTCTTTCACAAATTTCCAAGAGAATCAAAATAGATGTATGTTAGAAATAGGGAATACTGAGAGGGGGGTGAATCAGTATTCTAAAAATTTTTACTTTTGCCCAATTATGGATATAACAGATTATCTTTATACATGCATAACATAAGAAGCTAAACAACATGCATAGCAATAAAACCAAAGAACTCATAATACATTATTTGTTCTCAAGGAAACCCTGGCCAAGGGAAAACCCCGATGGGGATGGTACCCACAAAGATACACTAATCAAAAGTATTATGTTAAGGATATTGACCCTGTTAGGAGTCTATTGCAAGCATATAGTGTATCAGTCCTGATTAAGGGACTATAGGCCTTGTTAGAAGCCTCGACCCCGTTAGGAGTTGCTAGTACAAAATGTGATTACTAGATGAGTCCACTGCCCAAACAAGTAATGTACAATATACATTGATTACAAAAGAAGGTTAAGGTACATAACCTTATATTGCTTGCATCAATATCTCTTCGCTGCTCTTTCACTATCGCTATCACATATGCATCATATATTTTGCATCATGTCACTACTTCATTACTTCACATCACATCACTACTACTCTTTTCTTACAATTAAATTTATACAAATAACTTTATCCAAGGGTAAACATCTAGGATGTCATCCCTTTATATTGTTAAGTCATTATTTTGATAAACAAAATAATCCCTTAACTCTTTACTAATTCTATCTTTAGTAAAACTATCATAACTTCTTTCGTACATTTCGTACTGACTTGCACTTTGAGATGGGTCTTCAATAGTCATCATAGAGTCTATGTTCAAGTGCACAAGCATTGAACTTACTCCAATCAATATCGCAAACAAAAACTGTGTCCAAGTTCACTGGTAAAAACACTGTCTCATACTTAGACAATTTCATATTGCGTTCTATCATACTAGCTCTCTGACCTGTGCAAGCTTCATGTGGATCATATGTTTCCATAATGACAACATCTATGTAATCAACTCAGCCAAATTGCCAACAATCTCCCTCTTTGTCATTGGTGGCAACATATGAGAAAATTGGCTAAGTGTACAACTTCAAAATCTCAAAAATTGTGGCCATAGTATAAAAACTATCCTTATAAATCTTCAAAAATCTTATCTCTAATACAATACTCCCCCTAAGAGTATCAATCCTTATCATATACTATCAATTTTCTGCTATATATCTCTCCCCCTTTGACAACAATGACAAAATAAAGGTAAGGAGGGTTACAAAATTGTATTCTCAAAAAGATTATACCTTAGTTCAATTATTGCAAAGCTGGTAGGCTTGCAACACAATCTACAAAATCAATCTTCATAGCTTCTAACTCCTTCTCCCATGATTTTTTTAATGGAATCTGCCACATTGAGTAGTGCGCTTAGTCCATAAGATGCTATCTCACATGCTTGGAGGTTTTCAAAGTTAAACTTTTGAAAAGATGTCTTATCTGAAAGACATTCTTCCAATTGCTCTTCAATAATGCTTAACTTCATAGAAGTGTGCTCTCTTAAAAGAGTGAATCTTTTCATTTTCCTATCTCTCTCATCTTGCAAAACTCTAATTTCATCATATAGCTTATGAATTTTCTTCTCAACATCAAATACCTTCACATTGGGGCTAGAGAGAAGGTTAGTTTCATTCTGAATCTCTACTTCCTTCATCTTCATCTTCTGATATTCTTCTGTTGTCAAGGTCCCTGATTTTGTACACTAGATGTAAAAAGATTTTCCTATTTCCAAATTCTTCCTCAAGTCCTTTATATAGATGTCAAGATTGTTGATATCATTCCTGATATTCTTGTTGATGTTCAAAAGCATTTTAGCCTCATAGGTTGCTTGAGCTTTCACTTTTTCTATATCAAATAGATTTGTGAATTCATTATCAAAAGTTCTCATTACCTTCTTTGCTTTCTCCAAGGGGTCATCTTCTGCAATTTGTGTAGTTACAATGCTTTGTAACTTCTCAGTAAGTTCCTTCATGCATCCTTCAAGACTTTTAACTTTCTTGTTCTTGCCAATGATTTTGTTCAAGGATGTGATCAATTCCAACTAATCATCATCATCTACTTCCTTTCCCAAGTGCTCAATCATAGATCCAATCTGATTCTTCTTTCCAATCTCAGGAGTAAGAGTGATATCTTCTTTAGTGGGAATGGGTACTTGTTTTGCTGTCACAGAGGGTTCTACAACTATAGTCTCTACTTTCTCTTCTCCTTTTGTAGTTTCCTGCTCCTTAAAGGCCGAATTGTCAACAATGTTCTCTAAATTCTTGAATACATTATCATCAGTATCCAAGGTGATCTTTGTTCCTTCAACACTCATGACTTCATCTTCAATGTTAATGGCTGGAGGAGAGGGAATGTCCTCTTGTTCTGTTACACCTGATTTCTCTGCTGCAACTGATGGTTCTCCAACATTTTCTAACATAACCTTGATTATTGCTTGCTCTATTTCAAAATTAACTTCTTCATATCTACCTCCCATAATCTAAATGGTTCTCTTTTTGGTTCTCAGATGAGTGCTTAAAGCTTTCATGATCTGACCAAAATGTGCTTCATCTTTTATTACACAAAGCTTCCTTACAAGCGTTTCTCTAATAGTTGTGTCTTCCTCTGATGCTCTCTTCTTCCTATTCACAAGTTTAGGTATCTGACCTTGAATTGTATCAAACTTCTTATTAGACAAAATCATATGCTTTACTACTGCATTCTCCAGATTAAGTCTCTCTGCATAATCATAAAGATCATTGTACTTATTCATTCTTGTAAAGTCTCCATTCTCAATGATCTGCTCATTAAGCTTCTCAACTTTAGGTTTCCAAGAAGTGTCATCATCTTTGATTACTGCAATTTTCCTTAGAACTGGTTGTACTAATGTTTTTGCCTCTTTCTTGGTCCAGTAGCACTCTCCTTTACTCTTTTTCTAGGTGTGGAGGAAGTGGATCTAGTGGATATCTTTGCTTCTTGATCCTTCTCAATTTCTTCCACTTTCACCTTCACTTGTGTTACTTCTTGTTGTGCTGCTATTGATGATAAAGGTGGAATAGACAAAACTTCTTTTTGTCCACTGTCTCTGATTGCTGCTATTATTTTCTTTGCTACTAAAAATTCATGCTCAATCATCCCTGTATCTTTTAGGATTTTCTTTATAGTACTCTCAACTCTTTTCTTTGATTGTTTCTCTTCAAGTAAGGTCTTTGCGGAGTTGAAGTTCTCCTCAAAGGTTCCAAACCTATTACACTAAGTGTCCAACTAACATACTCCTCTGTCTCTACCTCAAATATCTCATAGCCAAGAGGGTCTATGAACTCTATTCTAGGTTCTATTGCTTCAATGTAGGTAAAGTCAGTATCAACCATAAAACATGTCATCTTTGTACTTCTCCACAAGAGACTATGGGATCCTTGATCTGCTAGACACAATATCCTAAAATGTCTTGATTACCAGTACTACACTCTCATTCACTTTGTCAATAACATGCCTTTTGTACACTAGGTTAATCCTTTCCATTGTAGTTTGGCCATCATTCCAATCATTTCCAATGGTGTAAGGAAATCTTCTCAATAGATGAAAAAACATATAGGTGATTAAGGATGAGAACCTAAATTGTGTATACTTATTTTTCTTAATCTTTTCCAAGTTCTCAAATAGTTGAATTCACAGAATCTCACACATATCAACTTGTACCTTGTCAACACACATCAAATAAGTTGCATGTATCATTCTAGCTACCATGTCATCCTCTCTTGAATTTGCACAAAATGTAGTGGTTAGGATCTTGCATAAGTATCTGACATCATCTTGTTCGATCTTACTAATCACAATTCCTCTACCATTATAGGATGAATTTGTGTTATCAATGACTATTTTCCTCATGTTTTTCTCATTAAAAGGAATGGCTCTAGTTTTAGATAATCTAGTGACTTCATGAATCAAATCAGCTGTGATATCTATCACTCTATCTTCTAACCAAAACTTCAAATTATGAAATCTGCTTAAGATTATCTTACTACATTCTTCATTGTCAAATTCATATTGTAATGCATACTTAATGATTTCATTGTCTTTCAAATGTTCAAATCCTTCTTTCAATGTCATGTCCAGATTGTAGATATTTTGATATTCCTTGGTGAAATCACTATCACTGACTGTCTCTAGTTTGCATTCAAGATAACTTCTAACATTTTCCAAATGTCAAAATCCGTCTAGTACGGATGATAAAGCTAACCTAGGATCATCTTCCAAGGGTTTTACTAGTTCCCTCTTCAACTTAGGTCTATTCTTTTCTCTAACATTGTGTATTAAAGAAACATCCATGATTTCTTCTAATTCCTTCACTGATTTAAAGATATGTCAAGTAAAATACCTTGATTTCATGATTTTAGGGCTTACGTAGATTCGACACAAAATTCTTCTCCAAATCCTTGAAAAATGCTTCCAATCACTGCTCTTTGATCTCCTTAACACTTGAATTCTCTTTGATGATCAAATAATACTGATCATGACCTTTTATTAATTCAATCTCACTTAGATCTAACATCGCATTCAATTCTTTTGCCGCTTCTTTCCAAAAAGTTATTTTTGGTAACCTGCAAAACTTAAAACTTCTTGTGATCTCACAAAACATAATATTTTTCTTTGCGCTCTTAACCATAGCATTAGAACATCATATACTAACTTGCATTAACTACGCAAGACTCAGTTCATCATATATCTACTTCTACACTAATCTAAGTTCCTATTCTACTGTAATTTTCATAAATTAAGTACTTTGAGATGGGTTAGGTAAAGATTCATTCTTACCTTTTGATACTTCACCTTCCTGATTACCTTCAATGTTGAATATGTCTCCTTGGTCTGTGCTTTTGATAAACTTCACTTCATCTGAATTACTACAACATCTTTTCTGACTGTTACTTGCATCTTCATTTCTTCTTGCATGATTTCTATGGTTATGATTAGGATGAAAAACTCTATTGTTCATTCTGCAAAACCTTGCTACATGTCCAATCTTGTTGCATATCTGACAAACAATTCCATTGTTTCCATATCTTGGTCCAAGCTGATTGATTTGTGATCTATAGTTTCTAGCAATGTGTCCAACCTTTTTGCATCTATAACATATTACTCCATTTCTTTTGTTCATATCTTCAGTAGATTTCTTATCTGCATTGTTAGTATTCCTAAACATTCTACTACCATCATTATTCTCAATAAATTTAGGTTTCCTACATTCATCCAAAACCATGACAATTATAACAATAACCATTAAGAGGTTTAAATTGCCTACTTGTGCAATCTCTCTTCATATGACCAATAGTATTACAAGAAAAACATCTACCTTTGAATTCTCTTTGCATACCTTCGAGTGATTCCTCTTGCTTCGGTGATTCTTCTTCTTTAGGTGTATCTTTAGATTTGTTAATCTCATCATACTTCTTCTCATCTATGGTTTCAGATATTTTTAGATCTGGTTCCTTTCTTTCATCATTTTCTTTAAAAGTGTTGAATCCAAGACCAATCTTATCATAGTATGGTTTTTGATAAGATATATGTTCACCAATCTTCTCACTAGTTGAATATAGCCTTTCAAGTTGTTTGAATTGAGTCAATTCATCTTTCACAATCTTATTGTACTTCTCAAGTTCAGCATACTGCAAATTGACTTTCTCAAGTTCTAATGTTACTTTACCAAGTTTAGATTTTAGTCCTTCATTTTCAGTCTTTAGACTTTCATTCTCAGATTTTAGATTTTCTTCATTCTTTCCATTTCTTTCTTTTAAGCTAAGCTTCAGATTTGCTATCTTCAGTTCATGCTTAAGGATCTCATTTTCTTTTTCTAAATTTTCATCACAATCTTCAATAAAAACTTCGGATTCCTTTTCAAATCTCAAATCTTCCAACTGATTTTTTAGTTTCTCAATGAGGTTCTTTGTATCATCATATTTTATTTTCAAAGTATCTTTTTCAATAGTAAGCAAGTCAATCTGTTCAAGAGCTTCTTCAAGATTCTTCTGTAGTTGATCCATATCCATAGAGATCTTACTCAAGCTGCTAGGCTCTCCTTGAATGATTCTTTTCCAAGTAACTAAACTCTGCTACCAATTGTTAGAAATAAGGAATACTGAGAGGGGGGGGGGGGTGAATCAGTATTCTACAAAATTTTACTTTTTCCCAATTATGGATATAATAGATTATCTTTATACATGCATAACATAAGAAGCTAAACAACATGCATAGCAATAAAACCAAAGAACTCATAACACATTATTTATTCTCGAGGAAACCCAGGCCAAGGGAAAACCCCGGTGGGGATGGTACCCACAAAGATCCACTAATCAAAAGTATCCTGTTGAGGATGTTAACCCTGTTAGGAGTCTATTACAAGCATATAGTGTATCAGTCCTGATTAAGGGACTATAGGCCTTGTTAGAAGCCTCAACCCTATTAGGAGTTTCCAGTACAAAATGTGATTACCAGATGAGCCCATTGCCCAAACAAGTAATGTACAATATACACTGATTACAAAAGAAGTTTAAGGTACATAACCTTATACTACTTGCATCAATATCTCTTCGCTACTCTTTCACTATCACTATTACATATGCATCATATATGTCACATCATGTCACTACTTCATTACATCACATCAGATCACTACTACTCTTTTCTTACAATTACATTTATACAAATAACTTTATCCAAGGGTAAACATCTAGGATGTCGTCCCTTTATATTTTTAAGTCATTATTTTGATAAATAAAATAATCTCTTAACTCTTTACTAATTCTATCTTCATATTCTGTCCTATCAGCTTGACACTATATGCACCCTAAAATGGTCGCCTAGACTTTGGGCCCCCATTCAGCAATTTATCAAATCCCTGAATCAATATTTTCAAAAATCAATATTTTTCAATTATATCAATTTCCTTGATCAAATCCTATTTTATCATTTTTTATTATTCTATGGGCTAACCATCTTATCCTAAGTCTTTATTTAATTAAAAGGAATTTCCTCCTCTTTTATTAAATAAAAAAGTCCCCACTTTTCCTCTTATCCTAAGTTGCACAAATAAAATATTATTCCTATTTTATAAAAAGAAGAAAAACACTTTTTGTCTCATATGGACACAAAAGTCAACTCTTATTTTCTCATTGGAGGATATTTTTGCACATGGATTGCTCCTCTTTCAAGCTCCACCCTTGATTAAATCTTTTGCCTCTTAATCTCCATGGTCCTTCTTTCTCATTTCTTATAAAAGGAGAGCTCTCTTCTCATTCTAGCATCCATCTTTTGAATACTAACCTTATGTTGCAGGATTTTTTGGAGACTTTGGAGCTTTTGGAGATCATTTCTTGCATTCTAGTTTCATTTCTTACATCATAGCTTTCATGACATCTAGCTTAGTTTCTTTTATGCTCTAGATTAGCTCACATAGATTAATTAGCAAGGGTTTGTAACACTTGCATCTTTCTTTTCATAGCTTAGCTTGCATTCTCATTTCTAGCATAGTTGCATTCCATTCTCATCTTGATTCTTGAGGATATTGGCATTCTTGCCCTTCTCTCCATTGAATCTCCCATTGCATGGTTTACTAGCAAGGTCATAGGCTTAATAGCTCTAGCTGAGAGCACTCTTAATATCCTTGCACTCCATGCCTAGGGAGCTCTAAGTCGCTTTCTCAAGGTTTCCCATTCATGGATTCCCTTGGAAGTAATGACTTAGAGAAGTGCACATTTTAGTGTATACATTTTTGGCACCCACTGTGGGGCAGAACAGCTCTGTTTTGTCCTTCTTTCCATGCATTTCCACCATTTTTTCATCAATTTTTGCTTGTTGTTTCGGCTTTTTTTTCTTTTTTTTTTCCTGACAAGATTATCGTACGATAGTCTTCCAGTATCATGCGATACTTTATTACATACGCATGTGATACTTTTTTAGTAAAAGTATTGCACGACCATACGGTATTCTGTTGCACAGACATACAAAGGTGTATCACCTGCACATAGTGTGATCTGTCGCCCAGAACAAAAATATTGCACCAGTATACAGAGAAGTATCATACGATTCTTATGGCAATTGAAATGTCACCTAGACTTGGAAGTGGTTGTTTTTAGCTCTTTTATCTTGCAAGTTTCAAGTTTTATGTTATCTATTTTTATTTTTATTTTAAATTTCAGTGTTTTCAGAATCTGTGCCACTCCACAAAACTAGCACCCATTTTTGAGAAATTTTCGCATACGATATCGAAAATTGAAGTGTGATATATCATTGGAAAGCTCTTTCTAATCCCGATCCAACCATGGTAGTTTTATTTTCAAATTTTACCATTTGATCAGCTATTTTACTTGCAGATTATCTAATTTTTGATGTGCTCACTATTGTGGAGCTAACAAGTTGTGCTTGTAGGTGCTCCCATTGCTTGATTATTTGCTTAAAAGAATGCATGTCAAAGCTCCAAATGCACAAGGGCTACTAATGGTTTTTGCAAGGCTGCCCAAAGCATAAAAACCAATCAAGTGCTTGTTTAATTACTTTCTTTTGAGTGCGGCATATACTAGTTGTTTCTTTTCATAAGCACTTAATATCTTGTTGTAGGAATCTTTGGGTGGTAGGAGAAGTATGCTCTTCACCCTTGTGGTGAACTAGAAAATCTTGACCCATCTTTAGATTTTGAAAGCAAGAGGGTAATTGAGCCTTTGCTTGGTGTGTTTGAAAAATTTTTTTGAGCTAGGAGAATATGCTCTTCACCCTTGAGGTGAAATAGAAATCTTGACACTCAAAAGTTGATCCACTCTTTGTTTAGCTTTTAGAATCCTTTAGTGGGCCCGCTCCTGAGCAATCAAGAGGAATGACCCAAGTGGGGACAAGCTTTTCGCTAGCTATTCTGACCCACTATAAAATCAAGGCTATCAAGGACACAAAACCTTGGTAGACGTAGTACTTGTCTTCACTTGATGTGAGTACTTGTGGGATTGTGACCATGAGGAAAATGTTGAGCAAGAATGCTTAAGGTACTCTTGTGGCCGTGAGGTCTGTTACTTGCCGCAAGGTAAGGAGTCCCTTTAGGGAGCAAGAGGGGTATTACAAATGGAAGCCCTTATTAAGAACCATAGATAGAAGCCACCCTATTTTGCCGCTTAGCTTCTTGGTGCAAGGATTGATCCTAGTGGACTAACCCGGATCACCCCAAGATTACTCACCATCTATGTTCCTTTGGTTGTCTCATTGGCACTTCCACGACAAAGCCAATATCTATCATGGGTAACCACTTTGTGTGAGGCAATGGAGCATCAAGTGTGGGCCAAGTTGTTAAGTATTGAGCCTTTGTCTTTTTAGGCTACTAAGTGCTTGAAGTGTTCTCGCTGTGATCTACCCATGTAAATGTTCTCAAATATCAAACATCACGGTAGAATTCATAGGATTTTATTGCTTTGATATCACAATTTCTTGTCTTGGCAATGTTGCTTTCACCCTTGTGCAAGTGTTTTATGACATGTTTGATCACCTACTGTTTGCAAACTTGTCTAATTACTACTAGTACTGTGTCTGAAATCAAAAAATTCAACTTACCAAACTACAACTTTGACCAAATTGCCCTTAAAACTAAAATTTTTAGCACTCACTGGTCAAGAGTCGTATGATCCTAAAACTGTATCGCACACTATTCTAAACTTTATAGTGTGATAGTTCGTTGCTGCACAACTATCGCACTGCTTGCCTAGAAAGTATCACACAAACTGCCTGGAAACTGTTGCACTGCCTAGTGCAAAATATCACTTGGTCAGATTGTATCGCACTATTTGCCTGAGAACTATCACATAGAGTTATTTTGTTGTCTCATTATTGTTTGATGTCTTGCTGATTCGTGTCATCTTCTAGTCTTCCTTGGTCGGATATTAGGTGTTGTGACATGTTGCTCAATATCCAAATGAACTCAAATGGTATCAATTTTCACAAAATGACTCTTGGTCTTCTTTCTTCCACATCTCCCATGTCTTCCTAGTCTCCCATTTTCATCTTTTCTCTTCTCTCTTCATGTCTTCTTCCTCTTCTTCCTAATCTCTTCATGTCTTCTTGATTCTTTTCCTCTTATTATCTAGTCTACCTTTTTCTATTCATCTCTTCTATTCATTTCTTCCATGCTTGATTCCTTCTCTTCTACAACCATGAATTTTAACTACCTTGTTATGGAACCTCCCTTGAGAATGGATGATCTTGAACTCATTGCTCAATTCAAAGAATTTTATTCCTCCAATAGTCCTTCTGGATATCTCATGGGTGACAAAATTAAAGAAAAAATAAAAGAAAAGATGATCGAATCAGACGCCTTTTCTAGGATCATAGACATGATCATATCATGACCTCCTTCATCCAAATATTATTCATCATCTAACTCTTCTCATTCTTCTTCACCTTCTAAGTCTTACTATGACTCTTCTAGACATTATTCGCATTCATCATTATCCAAGTCTTCTTCCTCCACTAGGTCTTCGCTTTCCTCTTCTTCATGATCTCATTCCTCTTCTACTTCTCCCAAGAGTCTTACTTCTCTTATCAAGACATACCATGATGAGCAATATGATAGTCCTTATGATACCTCTATTCCTAAGAGTCCTCCTAGTCGTGTGCTTGTGCTTACTAGAAATGGGTCATCACATTTGATAGATTGTGATGGTGATCCATATGATTCTGATTTTGAACAAGACTTTGATGATTTCTATCAACAATACCTAGATGATGCATCCACTTATGTTGAGGAATATAAAATGTACCGCGCTGATATGAAATGTCAATATTATAAGAATCCTTCCTCTAAGAACTCTCATGTTGAAGATAAAGATTGCACTCTCAAGCAAGATTATGTTAAAGATAAACCTGTCTTGTGATGGTTCCCTTCCATCCTCTACTTCCTCCAATACCCATACATTTCCTAAAGCTTCTGAGTCTTCCAAATCTTCCACAAATCCTTCATCCAACAAAGATCCTAATACTTTTCATATGGTTCCCTATAGTTATCCTCAAGGGCTACCTCTTAAAGAAACTCAAGCTAACCTTCACTTGGCTGAAAATACTTTCAATAATGCTAAACCTAAAGAGCCTAAGCCTTTATGTGCTATAATGCCTACTTCAGCTAATCCTTCACTATCTCTTCCAAATTCTTCCATACAATTCCAACATGCTTCCTTATCCTTAGAAGTGGCTCCATGTCAAGAGGACTCTAAAAATGATAAAGAAAAGAACATAAAAAAATATCAAGATCAAGAACCCTCCATGTCATCCAATCCTTTTCATGATGTCTCTCATTTGTTTCATGGTTCTTTTGATCCTCTACGCCCTTCCTCATTCAGTCCACCATGTCTTAAGTCTTCTCCTAAGCAAGATCAAGCTACTACTTACACCGTTGAGCTTATTGACAATCAAAATAACCTTACTCCACTTGTGCTTTCCAAAGATGATACTTCCATTAAGGTTATTAAAAATAATGTTGTTACTTCCAATATTAAGCCTATTGAAAATCAAGAGAAAAATTATATGCTTATGCTATCCAAAGATCCTTGTCAAGATCAAAATCTTCCATCTTCTTGTTCTACCACTCCATGCTCACTTCCACTTTCTACTCTTCCTAAGTCTTTGCAAACTTTGATCAATCCTATCAAAGAAGTTTCTCCTATTCAAGATGTTCATGATCCTATTGCAAATCCTAATGCTCACTCTAAAGATATTGATGTCCTTGGTTGTCATATAGATGTTGATGAAATTATTGATTATCCTTTTGCATCTTCCACTTCCATCCTTGGACTTCCTCCACCAATACCAAAGGCTTCACATCTTCCTTCCATCTTAGGCCCTTATGTCCCTTCACTTTCCCCTCCTAACTCTCTTAATTTGTCATCCATTTTGGGTCCTTACGTCCCTCTATCTCCTATCTTTCCTTAAGATCAACATAGATGCATACCCTTGAATCCTTTTCATCCACCCACCCATCTAAACCACTCATATCCTCCTCCTTCCACAAGTCCCAAGTCTTTTGGAAGTAACTTGAATGTTCAATACAAGAAAAAGAAGCAATACAAGAATCCATCAAAAAAAGATCACCATGTCTCTTCTAATCGACATGGAATCATAAAGTCAAAAGAGATATCTAAGAAGAAAACTACAAGACAAGTATGGGTTCCAAAATCCATCATTAAAGATATTCTCTCTATATCATCAAAAAAAAATGAAAAGCATGCGGCTATATGGATTCCAAAATCTCTCTTGAAAGAGTCTAATGTTGAGAAACAAATTAAGTTGACATTCAAGCTTCCAAAGGCTTCCACTTCATCTTCTTCCAAAAACATTCTTCCATTCCATGCGCCTAAACCGCAACCTTTGCTATCCATTCACCATATTCCTTCATTCACGTTTCCTCCATCCTCTCGCCACCCTTCAAGATGTGTGTCGATGTTGATCTTGCCTTCCTTTCCATCTACCCTTTCACAATCCTTTCATTCAATATCCTTCTACCTTCTATCATTTTTCCTCATTTGCCTATTCCTCCTATCTTCCAACCTCACTCACTTTACATAAAACCTTATCCTCCATTTTTCTCTTCCATCTTCCTTTCCCTATCAACATCTTTGAGCATATCATTTTGAATCCTTGGCATATCATGGTTTATCCTTTCAAGGAGTATTATCTTAAAAGCTTTCCTTCTTCCAAAAAGAAAAAATTTTAAAAAATAAAAAAAATTTAAAAATTTTTAAAAAAATGAAAAAATTGAAAATGTGCCTTGGTGAAAACCTGGAAATAGGTGCCTTGGTAGCAAAAGTAAAGAGAAATAAATTCATCCTATGGTGAAAACCACTCCCTTGTGATGCCTTGGATAAGTACCATGATGAAAACCTAGCAATCAGGCATCATGCGTAGTTCTTCTACATATTGCATCTATTCTGTCTTCTCTCATTGATCTTGACAATGTTGACCTATACACGAACATTTGGCTATCTTATGAGCTATCTTACGATGATCTTGCATTCATTCCATTCATGTTTAGCCTTCATATTTATTTTCCTCCATTCATTCTATCCTTTCACTATCCTTTTCCCCTTGGTCTTGATCTAATAAAAAAAAGTAAAAACACGATGCCATGAAGCCTCTTGACATGTCTACTCCTTTGGATTGCATCCTTTCCTTCTTTTGCATTACGCTTTTGTGACTTATCCTATGCTAGTCTTTCATTGCTTTTCCAAATGTGTTTTTCCTAATAATTTTTCCCTAGCTTGGGTACTCTTGAGGAGTTTTCCTTTGAGGATTTCTTCCCTTCATTCTCCTTCATTCTCTTGTCTTTCATCTCTTCCACTAGCTTGCTAATCCTTCTTGTCCTCCACCTTGCTAGACATTGGGAGCACACGATGTGATCTTGCTTGGGAGTTTGATGCCCATTCTATCTGGGGGCATCCTTTGTACATACTTATTGATCCTGAAAAAATTCTAAAAAAAATCATATATGATGCTGAAAAAATCCTAAAAAACATATAAAGTCCTAAAAAAATGCAAAAAAAAAATCAGAAAATACAAAAATACAAAAAAATTGAAAAAATAAAAAAATCTCCAAGTGGTGAAAACTTGGAAACAAGCACTACTTGAGGCCTTTACACCCTTGTTTCTTAGCATGCATCCTCAACACTTAGCCTTTCTCCATCATGCCATGACCTTGTTGCCTTGGTTTGGAATTGGTCTTTGTCTTTGTCTAGGGGGCATAACTATGTTAGCTTTGGTGTCTAGGATGCATTGGTCTTTAGGACATCTTGCGAATAGTGTTTTTCAACACCACCCCAACTGTGTTTTTCAACACTACCCTAGCGTCAAGTGTTTCTCAACACTTATCAAATATCTTATCCATAGTCTAGCATGATATGATATCTCTCACTGGCAGATGTGATACTCAAAGATTGACTCTATGACCTACACACACACTTAAACACTTGACTCACTGAGGCTTGTTTGACTTTATTTCTTTGTGTGCTGTCTATGATGATTTCTTTGATGAGTGTTCTCTCCCTAATAGTTTTTGATGATGTCGAGCTAGAAGACTGGGGGCATGAGGACATGTTTTATTGCTTTTTCTGCTTGTGGGTATATTTTGTTGGTCCTAACTGTCATTAGCATTTATGCTTGTTCCACTTGACATTGGGGTCTACAAGGTATTATCCTTGACTATTTTTGCAAGTGCATATTTATAGCCATCTTGAATTTCCTTGTGTCTCAATGCGAGTATAATCTTGCTATATTAAAACTTAGGAAATCTCATTGCACTAGTCATCTTGACCTATATGTCTTTGATGCTTAGGTGAGATTCCCACATATCTATCTGATATAGATCATATTCAGATTCACATAGTCATACTAGTGTGTATTGTATGATCTTGCGATGCTACCAATAATGCTCAATGATGAATATTAGAGACTAATAGCTTTGTGACCTTGCAAGTAAACCACTTTTCATAGTAGCTTGCATTCTTAGGTTCATGTTAGTTTTTCATCTTGCATACGAAGAGAGCTCTCCTTTCATCTTTCATGGACTTGACAACTACATTCACCTTTTAGTCCTTATCAATCATGTCTTTCACTGTTTGTCTTTTTTATCACATCATTTTCCTGTCATCAAAAGGGGTTAATCTTATCCTCATATGTAAAAATGACTTTTTTACCCCTTATATAGCATTTTGACTTTTTGACCAATTTTTAAAACATGTCATAATTTTGTAAAAATTGCACCCCTAGCTAATTTCAACGTCCTGGATCCATTTTCGAGATCAAAATTGAAATCCAAGTTTATCTTGCTAGTCAAAATCACATTTCAAATTTTCTCCCTCTTCTGCGCAGTTGACTAACCATTTGAGGCCTAATCCTTCGATCTTTGTTGGGGCATCTTCATTTCTTCATCCCCATCTCTTTCAACCTCCTAGTCTTTCATTCACTTTCATTCAATCCATCTCTCTAAGGTTTGACTTCATCTTTATCCTATATCTTTCCCAGTCAAACCTAGTCAAAATTGGGGCATATCTTCACTGCTTGATGGTTATCCTATCATCTTTCACCTTCGATTATGATTTTTAGTGACTTGATCAAGTTTATCAATTTTTTGTTTCTCCTCTACCTGATTTCAATTTTGATTCTGAGGGGGCAGTACCTATCAACTTTAATCTTTGATTCACCTTATCAATCAACTTTGCCTAAGATTCTTATCTCTTATTTGAGACTCGATTATCACCTAGCTATATAAGTGTTGGTCTTTTCTTTCAGCTTATCTTTGTTAGCTTATGCTTACCGTTGTCCTGATATGTTCCCATCCGTCAAACACATGTTTGGGTTGTTTTGTGATCCCAAATCGATCTCACACTTTAATTCCATTCTTTGACTGCATGTGATCCCAAATTGATCTCACATTAGTCAAAGAGGGGCAAATGTATGCACCCTAAAATGGTCACCTAGACTTTGGGCCCCCATTCAGCAATTTATCAAATCCCTGAATCAATATTTTCAAAAATCAATATTTTTCAATTATATCAATTTTCTTGATCAAATCCTATTTTATCATTTTCGATTATTCTATGGGCTAACCATCTTATCCTAAGTCTTTATTTAATTAAAAGGAATTTCCTCCTCTTTTATTAAATAAAAAAGTCCCCACTTTTCCTCTTATCCTAAGTTGCACAAATAAAGCATTATTCTTATTTTATAAAAAGAAGAAAAACACTTTTTGTCTCATATGGACACAAAAGTCAACTCTTATTTTCTCATTGGAGGATATTTGTGCACATGGATTGCTCCTTTTTCAAGCTCCACCCTTGATTAAATCTTTTGCCTCTTAATCTCCGTGGTCCATTCTTTCTCATTTCTTATAAAAGGAGAGCTCTCTTCTCATTCTAGCATCCATCTTTTGAATACTAACCTTATGCTGCAAGATTTCTTGGAGACTTTGAAGCTTTTAGAGATCATTTCTTGCATTCTAGTTTCATTTCTTGTATCATAGCTTTCATGGCATCTAGCTTAGTTTCTTTTATGCTCTAGCTTAGCTCACATAGATTAATTAGCAAGGGTTTGTAACACTTGCATCTTTTTTTTCATAGCTTACCTTGCATTCTCATTTCTAGCATAGTTGCATTCCATTCTCATCTTGATTTTTGAGGATATTGGCATTCTTGCCCTTGTCTCCATTAAATCTCCCATTGCATGGTTTACTAGCAAGGTCATAGGCTTAATAGCTCTAGCTGAGAGCACTCTTAATATCCTTGTACTCCATGCCTAGGGAGCTCTAAGTCGCTTTCTCAAGGTTTCCCATTCATGGATTCCCTTGGAAGTAATGACTTAGAGAAGTGCACATTTTAGTGTGTACAGACACTGTCTTCGGTAAAACTATCATAACTTCTTTCGTACATGCCGTACTGACTTACACTCTGAGATGGGTCTTCAATAGTCATCATAGAGTCTATGTTCAAGTGTGCAAGCACTGAACTTACTCCAATCAACATCGTAAACAAAAATTGTCCAAGTTCACCGGTAAAGACACTGTCTCATACTTAGACAATTTCATATTGCACTCTGTCATAGTAGCTCTCTGACCTGTGCGATCTTCATGTCGATCATATGTTGCCATAATGACAACATCTATGTAATCAAATCATCCAAATTACCAACAATGTACCCAATTTCTACAACACTAAACCCATATGAGTTGATTGACTCGATAGGAGATTTGGAAGAATATTTTGAGGTGGAGGAAATCATATATTCACAAAGAGTCTAGCCAAAGAAAAATTGAAAGGACATGTTGCACTGTGGTGGAAAAAATTGCAAAGGGAGCAAGTAGAAAATGCAAACCCAAGAATAACAAGGTGGATTCAAATGGTGCTCAAGTTGAAGAGAAAATTTATTCTAGTGATTTTTGAAATAGAATTATTCAAGAAGTTGAAAAATATAAAATAAAAGGATATGAGTGTAGAGGAATATACAAAGGAATCCTACAAGTTTGTCATTCATTAAGGAAAGTGGGAAATTGATAAGGAAAAGGTAGGTAGGTATGTAAATGGCTTATGGTTCAACATCTAGGAAAAAATGAGCATGATTCAAATTACTACAGTAGAAGAAGCATATCAATATGCATTGAAGGCTGAGGAGAAATTAGCAAGAAGATAATTTAAAAACTCAAAAATTCAAGGAAGATTTGTAACTAAGAAGGGAAAAGTGAGAAACCGCAAGGGAAAGTAGATTGAAGAAGAATAAATCAAGCCCAAATGGAGTAAAGAAATGAATCAAAACACAAAAGAGAAAGAGAAATTAGGTAGAGAACATAAAAGTAGCACTAGATTTTTCTCTTGTAAATGTTTTAATTATAATTAGTGTGATGGTCATAAGAGTTGGTAATGTTATGTCTTCTACCAATTGTGCACTTTCACATACATGAAAATACATATATCTTTCCTAGTTAGTATTGCAAGATCACTGTGTACATTTATTCACTCTCACATTGAACATAATCATTTCTTTCTTATATTATGTCATGCTACAATAAATATCTAAGTCAACCTAACACAATCTAAAATAGGTCACCGAAAAACATTCCCACAACTTGGTAAAGAATAAAACATAGGCCACATAGAACATCCTCACTAAAATCAACACACCACACATTCCCCATGATATTCAGAACCAAGAAATAGGATATACATGTTACAATACAAATACTCATTCTAGAGCATGCTAACCACTTTCCAGATAGGTCTGGACCTAAAAGGGTGTACCACATTATGTTTCAATATGAATGGGACCAAGAAAAACATGACCAAAGATAGATCTAATCAACACAAAATCTGGAGCATGCTACACTAGATCACCAAAGCATAAAATATACAACCCAACATAAGATATATTGACGATCAATGATAATCATTAATGACAACAAAAATAACAAAATCAACATCACATTCCAATAATCTCCTCCTTTATTTTTGATGGCAATATTCATCAATAACAAAGAAAACAAATCAATATCAAATAACATTAGGATCAGGATCTCTATTATTCTCCCCCTTTCACAAAAATGACAATGGGAAAATGTTCCCCTAACAAACTTACTCGACTCCCTTGAGAGGAAGCCACCAAGAATTGATTCATAAAATAATGAGCTTATAATACCCTAGAATAATGAGCAAATTGATGCATTTACTATACCCTATGAAGGGACAAAACCCCCAACTTCTTCTTGAGATACATAAAAGTATCCTTGCATAATGGTTTTGTAAAGATATCTACAATCAGCTCCTTTATATGTACATATTCAGGTCTTACCTAGTCATTGGCCAATACCTTCTCTCTTAAGAAATGATATCTAATGGGTGTATATTTTGTTCTAGAGTATTGTGGTGGATTCTTGGAAATATTTATAACACTCATATTATCACAAATAATTGAGATTAGTTCATTAAGTGTTATGCCAATATCCTTAGAAGTTTTCATCATCGATAGAACCTAATTGTAACATGAAGATGTTGCAATGTATTTAGATTCAGTAGTAGAAAATGATACATAATCCTACTTACTTGACCATTAAACCAACTGGGAGCCAAGGAAATAAGCTCCACCACTAGCACTTTTCCTATTATCAACACATTCAACCTAATCAGTTTTAGTATATAAGTTTTCAATGTAAAATTTGAGGTCTTTTGATGCCATAATCCAAAACCCCATGTACCCTTCAAATATCTAAAGATCCTCTTTACTGTAACAACATGTGATTCTTTTGGTTTTTATTGAAATTTGGTTGCTAAACAAATAGCATACATAATATCCAATCTAGTAGCAGTTAAATATAACAATCCTCCAATCATTGACCTGTACTTACTTGTACCAACTTTCATTGAATCATCTTCTTTTGTCAACTTGCATCTTATAACAATAGGTGTAACAATCAATTTAGAATTCTCCAACCCAAACTTCTTCAATAATTCTCTAGTATACTTGGACTAAGAAATAAAAATTCCTTTACTATTCTGATTTACCTTTAATCAAAGGAAAAAATTCAACTCACCAATCATGGGCATCTAGAATTATTTCTACATCTCATTTGTAAATTTTCTGCACAAATTATCTTTTCCTCCAAAAATTATGTCATTAACGTAAACTACAACAATTAATATTTGATCTAAATAAACTTTGTAGTATAAATTATTGTTAGCATATCCCTTTTGAAATCTTTGTTTAATCAAATACTTGTCCAATCTACCATACCAGTCTCTTTGTGCCTAATTCATTTTATACAATGCTTTCTTCAACCTACA
This sequence comes from Chamaecyparis obtusa, assembly GCA_027943335.1. Lineage (NCBI taxonomy): Eukaryota > Viridiplantae > Streptophyta > Pinopsida > Cupressales > Cupressaceae > Chamaecyparis > Chamaecyparis obtusa. The sequence continues at coordinate 759,652 of BSBK01000828.1, read as the reverse complement.
AACAACTATTAGAATAATTTTAGAATAATTGAAAGGGGGAGTGAATCAGTTATCCTCAGGTCAGATGTACCAATTGAACTTTTAAACACTTCAACCAACTTAGATCTACTCAACAATACACTTGGTCTCTATAGCATTTAACTAGTAACATAAAATTACAGTCCACTATCCAAAAGTAATCAACTTGTAGTTAATAAAAATCTTAACAGTATAACACATCAAATAAAATTCACACAACTACAACACCATGATTTAACTTGGAAACCCAATTTCAAAAAAACCATGCTACCAATTTTCACTCTTCTAAAGTGAGCTCTGTAAGGATCCAACCCTATTAAAGGTTACAATACACACTGTTAGGTGTGACCCTATTAAAGGATTTAATAACCCTGTTAGGAGTGGCCTTGTTAGAGGACATAAGAACATCTCATTAGAATGTCACCTTGATTAAAGGATTTATAAATGATTGTTAGGTCAACCTTGATTAAACAATTTCAACTGATACAATGGTTAGAAAGAAATATTAGGTTATGATCTGATACATACAACTCACTTTGCAAATATAGATCCAATATAGCTCACATGTTGATCTACTGATTGGCCTTCATTGTCATCTCCATCTCTGGTCTACTTGGAAACCCTTCAAGAAATCACCACAACTTTTCTCAGCTCTTCTCAACCTTCTTCTTAGATTCACCAATCAATATAATTAACCTCATGCATAACCTCCAATTAGGTCATCCTTATATCTCCTCAATTAGATACCTTAATATATTTTTTCTTAATCATCTTCATAGATCTTAGGATAGGTCAGATTCATTGAATCCTTCCAACATTTTGTTCTCCTTCTTTTCCTTCTAGATACTTCTCAAAACTTCTCTTTGAATCCATGCATAAAATAGGTTTACCATGCATTAAATGTTCCAGGTCATTCATCCTTATCTTCAACACATTTTACATATTCCAATAATTCAACCGTGTCAGTTAGGAATCCCAAACCCTTCATAAACTATAAAATATTGACACTTGATCATCACTATGTTCTTCTACTCGATCTTCACTGGATAACTCGATCATCACTAAAACTGTTCTTCTCGACAATCATTGTCTTTTCTTGGTCTAATTTCTAATACTCAGTAATTAATAATGCTCGATTGACACTATATATTCTTGTCTTATACTGGTGCTCAATCAACACTAGAATCACTCGACTTACACTTAAGTTTCTTAATCTTCTGCTCTTTTGCTCAGTTAAGCCTATTCTCTCGAGATTTCTTTCCTCATTTCTTCTATGCTTCAAACCAACTATCTTCCTCACTTAGTGTTATAGATAAACAAAAAATTATCTTTCCAATATGCCAACTAATCAAGTACCCATTGTAGCTTCTTATAACTCAACCTTTCACAAGGTCTTCTTGTTATCTCCTCTTTTCAAATCCTCTTCATCAATCAAATGATATGGTACTCTACTAGATAGCAACTATCTCACCAGTTAAGGTTTGACATCAATGAAAATATAACAATTGTTTTAATTATAGTTTCCAACAATCTCCCTCTTTGGCATTGATGGAAACACCATATGCATAATTACCATACAATCCAAAAAATTATGTATTGAAGCAACTTTTGTCAACTCTTTGAGTGATCAAATCTTCATTAATATCCTTAGCTTCATTTTGATTCACATCCAATCAGGTCCCTCTTGGATAATTCTCTCTCTTTGTATGTACACCAGTTTAACTGAATCTCTCCCTTATCTTCTCATAATCTCTCCCTCAACTATTCATGGTAACTTCTAATCTCTCCACAAGTTACTGAATCTCTCCCTCTTTGACAAAAATGCCAAAGACACTTTCAAATTTCTCATTCATCTTCACCATGTAGATATCTTCATGTTGATTCTCTGAACTGTATACTCCTTATGTCATCTTTCATATGACTGGTCAACATCTTGTGCTTTAGTCTTCACAACTTTGGACATCTCCTAAAGTGTGAACTCCTTGCATAAATTTTTCATATATTCTGAGTAATACATTTGATGCAACACTCCTAAATGATTTAGTTAGCCCCAGTTAGGGGAATCACCCCTAATTTACCTCTTAGATACTCATGTGCATCCTTAGGTAAAGCTTTAGTGAATATATCTACTAATTGTTCCTTTGTACTCCAATCTCACTTCTTTGTCTTGAACTAATTCTCTCAAGTAATGCTACTTGATATAAATATGCTTGGTTTTAGTGTGCATCACAAGATTCTTTGGTATATTTATAGCACTTGTGTTATCACATAAAACAACAACTAGCTCAGTGATTTCTTCCTTCATACCTTTCAACAATTGCTTTATCCACACTATGTTTGAACAATTAAATGTTTTTGCTACATATTCAACTTCTGTTATAGATTGAGAAATGCAATTCTATTTATTTATTATCCATGAGACTAATATCTTTCCTAGAAAGAATGCACCACCACTTGTACTCTTTCTATCATCCACATTTCCTGCCCAATCTGCATCAGTATAAACTTTTAATTCAAACTTTTCATTTTTCTTGTAATACAATCCATAATCCTTTGTTCCTTTTAGATATCTTAGTATCCTTTTTACTTCCATCATGTGATTCTCCTTAGGATTTCTAGAAAATCTTGTAACAATCCCAACTGCTAATGCAATATCCGGTCTTCTATGAACAACATATTGTATTTTTCCAATCATTGACCTATACAAGGCTTGATTTACTTTTATTGTTTCATCATTCTTTGACAGTTTCTATCCAATAGCCATGGGCGTACTTACTGGTCTTGAGTCCTCCATGCCAAAGGTTTTTAGTATCTCCTTGATAAACTTAGATTGAGTAATGTAGATACCTTTCTTCATCTGATAAACTTGCAAACCAACAAAGAATTTGATCTGTTCAAACATAGACATCTCAAATTCAGTTTACATCTTATTTGAAAATGTTTGGGACATTGCATCTTGTCCTCCAAATATGATATCATCAAAAAATATTTCAGCTATCAATATCCCTTTACCTTTTCCAGTCTTTAAGTACAGATTGTTGTTGTCATTTATTCTTGCAAAACCAATTTTGACCAAGTAAGTATGAAATCTTTCATACCATGCTCTAGGAGCTTCTTTCAATCCAAATAGTGCTTTGTGTAGCTTACATACCATGTTCCTCTTGCTTGAATCAATGAATCCTTCTAGTTGTTCAATGTATACTTCTTCTTCCAGTATTCCATTCAGAAATGTAGATTTGACATCCATCTGATACACTTTGAATCCTTTGTATGTTGCATATGCAAGTAGAGTTCTAACTCCTTCCAGTCTAGCAACTAGGGAAAATGTCTCCCCATAGTCAATGCCTTCTTCTTGTGTATATCCTTTGCATACCAATCTATCCTTGTTCCTTATGACTTCTCCATGCTCATTCAGCTTGTTTCTAAACACCCACTTTGTTCCAATAATATTCTTGTCCTTTGGTCTAGGTACTAGTTTCTAGGTTTTGTTCTTTTCTATGTTCTCAATTTCCTCATTCATGGCTTGAATCGAATCTTCATTCTCTAAAGCATCTTTCACTATTTTAGGCTCAAAATAACATAATAAGCATGTTTGGTTTTTCAACTTGCTTCTTGTCATGAATCCTAAATCTTTTTCTCCAATGATTTGATTTGGTTTATGATATCTTTTGACATACTATGCTAATGTAGGCTCTTGTCTCCTTTCTTCTTCCTCTTGTTCTTCAAGTTCATCTTGCAAATTCACTCCAGGTTCATTTTTGTATCTTTGTTTCCTATTATGATTTCTCAATAGATACCTGCTTATGATCAGCATCTTCTTTCTTTAACTCGACATATTCTTGTTGTTTCTTGACAGCTTTATTCTCTGGTTCAGATAAAGTATTGGGCTCTCCTTATTCCATGTATACGAAATATATGTAATCTTTAGGTTCCTGCTTGCATTCAATTTCATTCTTTTATGCATGTTCATCAACTTTCACATTTGGACTTTCCACAACTTTGTTAGTGTTAGAATTCAAACACGTATAAGCTTTACTCTTAGTGGAATAACCTAAGAATATGCCTTCATCACTTTTAGCATCAAGTTTTCCATTCCTATTGTCCTTCAATATATAACATTTTATTCCAAAGAGTTTAAAGTATTTCACATTAGGTGCATAACCATACCATAACTCAAAAGGTGAAGCATTTGTACCTTTCTTAACTTGTACTTGGTTCAAGGTATAGAGATTTGTACTTACATCTTCTCTCTAGTATTTTTGTGCAACATTTTTCTCTATCATCAATGTTCTAGCACAATCCATGATTGATCTATTCCTTCTTTCTACTATACCATTCTGTGGAGGGGTCCTTGGTGTAGACATTTGTCTCTTAATTCCTCTATCATTACAAAATATATTTAACTCATTAGATATGAACTCTCCTCCTCTGTCAGATCTCAAACATTTCAAGCTCTTACATGTTTCTTTCTCAACTTTTGCCAAATACCACTTAAACAACTGAAAGGCATTAGATTTTTTTTAAGAAACATCACAATCATCATTCTAGAGTAATCATCAACAAAAAAATAAAGTATTTATCACCACAATAGATTTGCACTATAATAGGTGCACAAAGGTCAGTATGAACCAATTCCAAAATATCATCAAAAGTATAGGTTTTTCTCTTGAAACTAGACTTTGTTATTTTTCCCAATTGACATTGCTTAGACATCACATTATCAGGTTTCTTCAATCTTGGTAATCCTATAACACTTTTCATCAAGTACTAATGCTTACCAAATTATCAAAGTTCACATGACAACCTCTTATTCCATAACCATACATAATCAAATTGTGCAAAAAAACATGTCTCATCAGATAGGTCTAGATAGAACAAATTATCTCTTGTTTGTTCTCCGCTTCCAATTAGTTCACCAATGGCATAAAAAAAATTAGCCTTTTTGTGATGGAATTCAACTCAGTAACCATAACTATTCAACTATGAAATACTCAACAAGTTATAGTTAAGTCCTTCAACCCAATATGCATTATCACATCTAATCTTATTGATCCTTTTCCCTTCACAAGACATGGTGCATCATTACCAAACTTAACACTACTACCTTTGTAATAATTTAAGGTTTCAAAATTACTTTTATCACCAGTCATATGATGTGAGAAACCAATATCAGTTATCCATCTATCACCTTTACTCACATATGACAAAAGTGCATTTTTCTCATCTTCATCAAAATCATCTTTCATAGCAACATAAATAAATTCTACATCATGATCATCAGACTCATCAGATTCACTGTCAATTTCTTCTTCAGTAATATAAAAAGATTTATTACCTTTATCCTTGAAGTCCCTATACCATCTATAATCTATGTCATCCCTTTTGTCTTTATACTTGCTTTCTCTTATTTCATCCTTTTCATTCCTGTCAGGACATCTTGTTGCAATATGACCAACTTTGTTACATGAAAAATATATTATAGGAAGTTTAACTTTGAATTTTCATTTTTCTCTTGGTAGTCTTCTAGCCATAAGTTCCTCAAGATCATCATCAGAAGTGTCACTATCACTATTCACACATCTTTCTTTTCCTTTCTTAGACTTTTGAAGAACCATTTGAGATTTGAATGCAGATTCAATATTATGAGTAGTGAAATTATCAAAAATTGACAACTCAAAAGCAGTAAGTCTACCAACCAGACCTTCCAAAGTTAAGTTTTTGCTAGGAGCACATCTAAATTCTTGTATTACAGAAACTCTAATAGCATAAATAGGAAGTAGGGTTCTCAATATACCTTGCTAATAACAATTTCATCATCAATATTTCTATTAGCTCCTCTAATAGAAATCACAACCTCTTTAACTCGGGAAAAATATTGAACAATAGTTTCATCTTCTAACATTCTCATTTAATAAAACTTACCTCTCAAGATTTCAGATTTGTCTCTTAGTACATTTGTGTCTCCACCATAGATAGTTGTCAATGTGTCCCACATCTACTTTTCATTGGTAGAGTCCTTTATGTCTTCAAATTTAGGATAACTTAGGGTTGATGCAATCTCCAACATTGCCTAATTGTGTTCTTTCTTTTCCTTCATCTATTGGGTTGTCAAAGGTGTTAGTACTATTATGTATTCATGTTCCACATAGTATTTTGTTGCATCTCCAATTCTAGCTAGGTGTAACTTCATCAAAAATTTCCATCTAGGGAAGTTCTCCTTGTTTGGCTTTGGTACCTCCTTTTTGTACATCTTGATCTTTAACTCCAAGTACCTTCAAAGTCTTCCTTACAAGCACCACAAGCTCTGATACTAATTGTTAGAATTATTTTAGAATAACTTCAAGAGGGGGTGAATCAGTTATCCTCAGGTCAGATGTACCAATTGAACTTTTAAACACTTCAACCAACTCAAATCTACTCGACAATCCACTTGGTCTCTATAGCATTTAACTAGTAACATAAAATTTCACTCCATTGTCTAAAAGTAATCAACTTGCTTAATATAAAACTCTTAACAGTATAACACAACAAATAAAATTCACACAAGTATGACACTAGGATTTAACGTGGAAACCCAATTTGGGAAAAACCACCAATAACATGCTACCAATTTTCACTCTTCTGAAGTGAGCTCTATGAAGAGCCAACCCTGTTAAAGGTTACAATACACATTGTTAGGTGTGACCTTTTTGAAGGATTTAATCACCCTATTAGGAGTGGCCTTGTTAGAGGACATAAGAACATCCCATTAGAATGTCACCTTGATTAAAGGATTTAAAAATGACAGTTAGGTCAACCTTGATTAAAGGATTTCAACTGATATGTAATGGTTATAAATTAATAGTAGGTTATGATCTGATACATACAACTCACTTTGCAAATACAAATCCAATGTAGCTCATATGTTGATCTACTGACTAGCCTTCATTGTCATCTCCATCTCTGATATGCTTGGAAACCCTTCAAGCAATCACCACAAATTTTCTCAGCTCTTTACAACTCTTCTCAACCTTCTGCTTAGGTTTGCTGATCAATAGAATGAACCTCATGCATAACCTCCAATAAGGTCATCCTTATATCTCCTCAATTAGATACCTTAATCTTTTTCTTCTTCATCATCTTTGTAGATCTTAGGTTAGGTCAGATTCATCAAATCCTTCTGAAATTTCATTCTCCTTCTTTTCCTTCTAGATACTTCTCAAAACTTCTCTTTGAATCCATGCATAAAAATGGTTTACCATACATTAAATGTTCCAGTTCATTCATCCTTGTCTTCAACATGTTTTACATATTCCAAGAATTCAATTGTGTCAGGTGGGAATCTCAATCTCTTCATAAACTATAAAATAATGACACTTGGTCATCACCATGTTCTTTTGCTCGGTCTTCACTAGATAACTTGGTCATTGCTAAAATTGTTCTTCTCAGCAATCACTGTCTTTGATCGGTCTAATTCCTGATACTCGGTAATTACTGATGCTCGGTTGACACTATATTTTCTCAGCTTATACTAGCACTCAGTCAACACTAGCATCACTCGGTTTACACTTAAGTTTCTTAATCTTCTACTCTTTTTCTCGGTTAAGCCTATGCTCTCAGAATTTCTTTCCTCATTTCTTCTATGCTTCAAACCAACTTTCTTCCTCACTTAGTGTTATAGATAAACAATACATTACCCTTCCAATGTGCCAACTAATCAAGTACCCATTGTAGTTTCTCATAACTCAACCTTTCACTAGGTCTTCTTTTTATCTCCTCTTTTCAAATCATCTTCATCAATCAAATGATATGGTACTCTACTAGATAGAAAGTGTCTCACCAGTTAAGGTTTGACATCAATGAAAATATAACAATTGTTTCAATTGTAGTCTCCAACAACAACATCCAAATTATTTACAAACTTAAATCCCTCTGGTTGGGTGTTTGTAAGAAGTTGAGTCCCACTTTTGGTTAAAAAGTGTAAGTCTTTTCCCTGTTTTTCAAAGTGTATCTCAATTGATGTCAAAAATTGAGGAACTTAAAGGTTGAATATAAAAAAAATTCACTACTAGAAAATGTATTTATGGGAGTCTACTTTTCAAATATGTAATTTATTTCAATACCGACAAGGTAGAAATTGTATTTTAGTAGCAATGTTTAAAAACCACTTTTGTAAAATGTCTATTTCAAGACCATATGGCACACGTGTACAACCACCATATTTTGACCTAAATAAAGGAATTTTTGTGAATCCTTTTGGGGAAAGATACCTAAGACACCAAATATTGATGAGCATATTTTTCCTTTTTTATTGAGTATTTTTTATTAATTTTTTATTTTGTAAAGTCTATTTTAAAAAACTTTGGTGTTGGACCACCATAAATTGATGTAAACTTAACATTTTTTCAAATTTTTTTCTTATATTCAACAAAATTAATCTATGTAGATTGACGTCATATAATTTTTTTTCCAAAAAATATATAAAAAAAAGTTATTAAAATTTTAATGAACCTCACTATTTCAAGTTATGTGCCAGTTTTGATTAATAAATAATGCAAAAAGAGTAAAATTAATAAAATCACCACAAAAATTATATTTTTGAATTATGTACAATAATAAGTCCAATGTTCTTTGTTTCATCAAAAAATTCAATTGGGAGGGCCTTTAAAAGATTATGGCAAGGCGAAAATCTTGGATTCCAGTGCCTTAGCCATTATTTTTCAAGCCCAAAGCATAGGGTTGGTCCCACCAAGCATATACTGACCCAAAAAACAAAGTGGAGGGATGTGTTCCAACACAAAATCTAAGAAACATGTAAGTGTTATTTAAAATTCAAATAATGCGCGTGTGTTTCATTTATTATCATTAAGTTAGAAACGGGTACCCATTTCTAAATGCATATGCATTTAGTTTAAATAATGTGTACATGTTTATTATATATATGTTGCCTATCAAAAAATAGACCAAAAAGACAAAGTTTAATGATTAAATGATTATTCAATCATTGTTTGAATAATCTACAATAGTAGAAGGAATGTTTATCAAATTATTCCAATTTTTTGGCTTTTATGGATTTGACATGAGAAAAGCCATTTAAAGTCAAAATTTGGTACAAACATTGGATTTTTTTTAAGATGATTGAATATGGGATCAAAGAAATGTAGAAAGAGGCAAAGGAAGGTTTTGACACCTGGTGAGGTTACAACAAATAGGGAGAAGAAGATAAAATCACAACGAGAAAGAAGTGCAAGAATTCAAGAGTTGAATAATGTTGGAGCATCAAGTTCAAAAATCATTTCAATAGAGAACATTGAGGAGATCATGATGGATGTAGATGTCGAAGAATAAAATTTAGGTGCATCTTCTACTCCAATGTTGGATACAAGTATGTCTTCACAACCACATGCTTTTTCTGATAAATAAATTGGTGATTTTATACAAGTGGGATACTCTTTAAATGATATGGATTTATTCCTTAAAATATAGAAATAGAAAATTAACATCAAACACCAAATATTACTAATAATAATCCTAATGATAGAGAAAATAAAATTCACAATCAAATGTCAATTGGAGTTAATAATGTCGATGTAGACATAGAAACACCAATTGAGAAACAAACCCCTTTGACTGATAGTGAAAAGAGTGAACATTTTCAAATAAAAAGTAATGTGTTGGACAATCTTCGTGGTTTGGTTTTGTGGAGACAGATTAGGACACATGCAACTAGATTGTTTAGGCAATAATTTTTGTATTGTCTTAAAATGGAAGCACCCATGATAAGACCTTTTAGCCCTCCTTAATGGGATTTTTTGGGACCCTTTTGGATATCTCTTTGATATTTGGATATCCTCCTAGGTTCTTGTGCCTTATGTTCCCCTCTTTTGTCCCTTACCCTACTTTTTTTCCCACTTTCCAAGACCCTGAGACAACTTTGGGAGGCCCTAACCTTTAGGTCCAAGCCAAATTTTGGCACTGACCTTTAGGTATAGGATGAGTTTCTACTCTGACCCTTAGGTCTATGGAAAATTTCAGCCTTGATCTTGTGGGTCACCCTTTTTGGGATCCTAAGCCCTTTCAAAATTTTAATTTTCTTCTGCCTTTTGGTCAGCCCTTCTTGATTTTGGAGACAAATTTAGGTATAAATAGAGGCCTTCCCTCTTTATTTTGGGGACCCAAGACTATTGATTCAATGCACAAGTGTTAAGAGTTACACTTTAAATCTATTTCATGCTCTCACAAGCTCTCAAGGTGCCCATTGAAGATCAAGGATTCAAGCTTTCAAGTTTCAAGCAATTGAAGGAGTTTTGCAAAGACATTCAAAGATCATATCATTCTTGCATTTTTTCCCTAGATCTACCTTCTTTCTTCAAGGAGATAGTGGAGTTGGAAATCAAGGAGGTAATATCTACCTTCATATATTCAAGATCCATCATCACATCTTCAAGATCTATAATCGTTCCTCCAAGATCTATCATTGTTCTTCAAGGCGAATTTCAAGCATACACATACATTGAGGTTTTGATTTACATGTATTTCCTTCCTAAGTCTTTAGTGTTGAGTCAAGTCTATTGTATTAATATACTTGATTACATCTTAAATACAATTGCATATTCATTGATTAGTATTACTTATTGTTAGATCTACTTCTACTACTTGCTAGAATTCTCTTTCTTATTGTTTAAAGTTTGAGGTCGATTCCTAAATTGGGGTTTGACTGAGGAAAACCCCTCCAACAACACAAAACCCTTTTTCTCTTGCAGATCTAGATTTACAGGCTTTTAGATCCATTTTTGGTATTTTCTAAAACAAGGCATAGTTGCACATTTAGAATCAAGAAAGATCACCAAAGAAAGTTTAGGCTGAATTTTGGCCTAGTCCTAGGTCAAGGATGACCCCGAGTCACCATAGATGTGAAAACTTGGCCTAGTCTAGGAACAGAATAGTTTATGGGTTTTGTGAAGCTCGTAGTTTCAATTTTGATTCTCAGATTTCAGCCATTTCTGACATATTCTGACAAGGTATTTATAGGTTTGTGTTTTCCAAGGTAGGTTCTCCTTTTTTTTCATATCAATACTTTCTTTCATACATCTCTATTTTATCCTTCGTTTCTCAACCCCTCTCTTTTTGGAGGTAAGAGAGAAGTTAATCCAAGAAATTTTCCCCTTTGTGAAGGTTATGAATTGACACTTTCTCTTGTGTTAATCAGGCCTCCTTTGGTGGTGGAATCTTGGTATTCTCTCTCCATTTTTTAAAGGGTGGATCTCATTTCCCCTTATACATTTTGGTGAACCCAAAAAATTCCCTCCTTTGTTTGATTTTGGATTTAGATTTCTTCTTTGTGCATCTAGTTAGATCTCCTTTCACATTATCTTCTTTACATTATTTGCATATAGATTTCATTAACTACATTGCTTCATTTTCATTGTGAAAATTCAAAAAAATACATCCTACATTCTTAGATTGTATTTCATTTTATTTCAAACAATATAAAAACACAAAAACATTTCCTCTAAGTCATTGCATTTAATTTTTAATAGGATTTTTATCTTTATTTTCAACTTTTCTTCATGATCTTCAAGATAATCCATTTCATGCATATATGATGATACTTTAATTTTCCTTTCATTGATTCTCATGAAAACATTTCTTCAAAACATCCCCTTCTAAAGGGTAATCTTTTCCAAGATGATGTTGATCAAGATCTAGTGAGTCATGATGTTCCTAACTTTGATAATCCTACTATTTGGGATGAGCCCTTGGATAGGAATATTGACTACTCTCTTCCTCATGAAACTTTTTTGAGTCATGATTATTCCTCTCCTAATGTGTTCTTTCTTCCATCCTTTGATAATCCTACTATTTTGGATGAGCCCTTAGATAAGGATACATATTACTCCCTTCCTCATGAAGCAACCTTTATACAATTGGATGATAACATGGTTATTGCTCCTAATGATCTACCACTTTCTATTCCTTCTATAGATGAGGCCTTGATGAGTTATGTTTTTCCTTCTCCTAAGAGTTCCTTATAAATACAAGATCACATCCTTGATGCTTCTTCTTGCTCCTTTCAAGATACATCTCAAATCAAATTTGGGCGTGTTGAAAATGTTAGAGTAATAAAGTGTTTACTTATTAAGTAAATCATATTGATTTAATTACTAAGTCACTTATTATCTCTTTCTTCTTAAGCTAAACTTTAGGCATATAATAATTAATTGCTTTATTAATTATTATCATGCAACCTAAGTTTGTTCACCCTTTTAGGGTTTTGATATCCTTTTATAAGGATTGATCTCCTTTGTATTCTTTACATAATTAAGAAACATTCATTTTATTCAATTGCAACTTTTGTTTTTGCACATCAAGAATGTCTCCTCTTTCATGGATCCATGCGTTCAGGCCTCTCTAGCTTCTTGCTTCTCTCTCTTTCTATGACAGGTGTTTTCATGCAGGTGTTCTTGGGATTTGTGGTTTGTTTACCCATCAACTCCAATATGGTATTAGAACTTCAGATCTATTTTCCCCTGTCCTCTTCTTGAGAGATTTGGCCATGTTCATCAGATCTGCAATTTCAGAAGTTTTTCTATTGAATCTGGGGGGCCTCTCTTTCTGGTCATCTTGGCTTCAAATGAACCTCATGGTTGCACTCACAGCATCTAATAACCCATAGATCCATATAAAATTTGTTCATTTTTTATAAAGTTGGAATCTGTGGAAAACCTTTTTTTGTAACTGACCCTGATACAGATCCTGAGGTAGTCATTGGTATTTTGGAGCTTTTTTGGCTCAAATGGACCTAATCGTTGAGCTTGTAGCGGCCAAGAACTCCCAGATCCATATAAAGCACATTTGATTTGGACAATGTTGCATTCTGAGGGAAAAAAAATTTGTGTACCAGGGTCGTACGACCTTGGCACGTAGATCGAAGTAGTACGACTATGATTTAAAAATAAAAATAAAAAAGTTTGAAAGGGTGCCATCGAGCGGCCACTTGGGTGCTACCATCAATGGCCACTACAGCATAACCACAAGTGTGACTGTCAGGTTTAACTGCCAGTGGTCACGATTAACCATCTAGGTTAACTGACGGTTAGCCCAAGATTTTAGCACCTTCAACAATCGACATAGTCACATGCAGGGGACCAGCCCCCAATTTTTTTTTAGTCCCCTCTCACCAACAACAAGTCACATGCCAAGACCAAGGGCCTATTATTTTTTTGTTGTGACGGCCATATGACCATCAATTTTAACCCCATGAAGTGCTAACGTCAGCACTGGATCAACCCTTTTAGACACCTTTATTGGGCCTTCCAACATAGCTATTGGTTTTTTTCTCATAACTTGAGCATACGGCATCAAAATCAGGGAAACAAGATTTCGTCGGAAAGCTAGTTTCGATATCTATCCAAATTAGGAGGTTTGAATTTTTGATTTTTCTTTTTTGATGGTGTTTTTTACTGTCAAATCTAGATGTTCATTTTTGCACTCCGAGAGCTCTATCTTGCGCGTCTAGACTCCATTTTGGGAAAATGATATATCATTGGAAATCTTGTTCTGAGACATTTCCAGTGTTGTGAGTCATTTTTCCAGATTATGCTCCAAGTATAGTTTATTCAGTTTCTTTCATTTTTGGAATCTAGTGGATATCTTGGATGTTTCAGGTCCTGGGATCTCTTCCCTTTGAGGGATGGCTTGTATTTGGTTGTTCTTTTATTTCAGAAGCCATCTCTCTTCTTTGATTAGTGTATACTTCACTTTTGTAGCATTCTTTTATGCACATGCACTGAGATAAAGTGTCATTCTATTGCATGTATGGGATCTTGCACATGTTCATTCTCTATGTACTCGCACTCCATTATAAAGTGCTAGGGGGGTTTGATTTTTTCCTTTTCTTTCCATCTAATGTTTTCATGTGAGTATTCCTCCAATGAAATTAGCCTCAAATATCTCTATATGTGTTTGTACTCTCTTTGCACCTTCAATGTTTCAGATTCTTCTTCATCATGCAGTTCATATTGGATGATATTTTCAGTGTATCTATCATAATCCCTTGTCAGCATTATGGGGGTGTTTCTACTATTGGTTTTACTACTTCCTTGCTTCGATAGTGTGAGCTATGTATTCAGTATTTGATTCTATGTACTAGATAGATGTAATGGTTGGGTACCTATGCATTCCAGTGAGATGGATAATTTACCATATGGACACTCTTCTCTTTCCTATTTTGGACGCACTCTTCTAGCTTTGATTGATCAGCTCTTCAAACTTTTGGTGTTTTTATGCCATCTTTATTTTTGAGTTCAGGTGTTTTCCTTTGTTTCCTCATGATTCGAGTAGTGCCAATTGAGGGCACTCGTGCAGATTATAGTATTTTGTATCTTTGAATTCAGTTGTTTTCCTTTGTTTGCCTCCTAATTTGAGTAGTTTAATTTGAGAGCACTCATGCAGATTACAATCTTCTCTACCTGGTCATATTTTAGTGGAGGATCTTCAGATCAGGAGTTACTTCTTGATAGATTTTGTAGATTCTTGCTTTAGTGATGTTGTACATGTTCATCCTTGTTCCTATTTTTTGGAACATTCCTAGTTTTGGAGGCTTCTTTAGTCCTTTAGACTAGTCTTTATCTCTTTTTGGAGTAGATTTTTTCCCATGTGATTTTCTCTATTTCTCCATTTTTTAGATTCTCTCTTTTGTACTTGGGTACCTGATCAGGCCTTTTTTTGTCAGGACCCATTTTCTTTCAGTAGTTATTTCTAAGCTTTTAGCTTCTCCCAAAGTTCATCTTAAGGGGGGTGTTAGAGTAATAAAGTGTTTAGTTATTAATTAAATCATATTGATTTAATTACTAATTCACTTATTATCTTTTTCTACTTAAGATAAACTTTAGGCATATAATAATTAATTGCTTTATTAATTATTATCATGCAACCTAGGTTTCTTAACCCTTTTAGGGTTTTGATCTCCTTTTATAAGGATTGATCTCCTTTGTATTCTTTACATAATTGAGAAACATTCATTTTATTGAATTACAAAAAAAATTTTGCACATCAAGAATGTCTCCTCTTGCATGGATCCATGTGTTCAGGGCTCTCTAGCATCTTGCTTCTCTCTCTTCCTATGACAGGTGTTTGCATGCAGGTGTTCTTGGGAGTTGTGGGTTGTTTACTCATCAAATCCAATAGAAATAGGTCACCATGATGATTTTATTTTCACAAATTCAACCTTAGACAATAAGGATCCTAATCACATTGACCCTATGGATGGCCTATCAACTCTTCAAGATTGAGGAACTTTAAATTTCACACCAATATTCTATACCAAAACCAACATCCTTGACTTTGGAAATCAAACACCTTTATTTTATGAGTGTAAGCATATTAAACACTTATCTTTAAATTTCAATCTATTTATACCTAAAAGATCTTCTATTTTTATGCTTCATCAAATTCATAAGACTAGTTAATATCATTATTTGTAATATAAAGGATTCTTTTATTATGGTATGTTTCAAATGAATTGTGATGACAAATGGTATCTTCTTTATGATCACTATACTTAGTACATATACATCCCTATTATATTTCTCCTCATTTTGTGACATTGTTGTCATATACTTTGGTGGCTCATTGTCCTACTTTGTGAGCAACATAATAGACATTTCCCTTGTCTCCTCACTTGGGGGAAAAGGCCCTATTTCCTTTTCCTATCTATATTGCGGGATCCATTTTCCCCCTTTGTTGACTTTTTTTCTTTTTATGTGATGACATCTTTTATTGCATACATTTATTGTGTTACATAAGGATTAATATCCTGGGTACAATCTTATGTTTTCTTGAAATCACATGTCTGGTATAAATTGAAACCACTTAGGGAGGCATAATGTGTCCTTCTCTTCTTTTCTTGTTCAATGCATCCAATATTCATGTGAACTTGCATTCTCTTATAATTTTATGTTCTTTCTTACATGAATTTATTGTGTTACATAAGGATTAACATCTAGAGTGAAATCTCATGCTTGTATGTGCATCTTTGTTATAAAGGATCTCTCATTTAGGGAATATATTGGATACTTATTTCTCCTTTCTCTCAAGGATCCATTATCTCTTTGTTTTTCCTCATGTTTTCACTAAAGTATGCATAACATGGTATCCTTTCATATCCTTCATTTATATCTCTATAATATTTTCCTTATTTATGATACATTCTTATCTATGGGTATGTAATGCATTGTTTCAAGAAAAAAGTGATTCTCGCTTACCTTCTTTTTCTCTATGGTGTTGCATTATTCTATGATACATCTTTCTTGATATAGGGTGTTTTTTTTGTACAAGGCTAGATTATGGTTGTTGCTTATAGTTATTATTTATATCTTACAAGCTTTTTTTGAGCACTTTATAATCTATCATGGACTTCTCATTCTTGCCTCAAGCTTGGGGGGCAAGGTTATTTGTACATTATTTCTCTTTGTCTAAGGATCTACTTCCCTTAGTACAGTGGCATTTATTTATCATGTGACATTATTTTCCTATAAGGAATTGTGTTTTGACCATAGATTCTCTCTTATACAAGAGGTCTATGTCTTAGGGCATCATCTCTTCTTTATTTTCCAAACTATGTTCATTATAAACATAGTCCCTTACTTTGGGTTCAAAGTTTGTATCCTTCATCAAAAATTCCTATTTCACCTAGAAAAAGGGAGCTAAATAGCTTAATTTTTGTTCTCCTCTTTGTCTTGGAGATGTTATCTTTGTTCCAACACTCCTATTGTAGGTAGATATCTTATAGTAAATATTTCTCCTCTTTGAGGATCCTCTTTTCATAAGAAATGTATCCTTTTCACAATTATCTATGTTCTTAGCTTGTAAGGGTTAACACTCTTCATTAAGAGCATGATATATATTGTTTCTTAAGGATGTCTCCTTTTTTTATGGAAGTAGGTATCCTTCTTTCTCTTCCTTATCATGTCTACTATGTAGCCATAATAAGGACGGTGTATACATATGGCCTCCCTTGTACTATAGTTATGCATTTGTGTTTTAATTTTAATATTTTTTGTTTTGTAGTATGCTAAATCCTAAACAGGGTGTAAGTGAGACAAATATTCATCCCTAGGATATGCATTTAGTTACATACAATATGCTAAATCCTAAACAAGGTGTAAGTGGGATAAATCTCCATCCTTGGGATACACATTTACAAATATATGCCATGGTGATATGAGGAAATTGATATGCGGGTGCTCAAAGCCATCAAAATATCCACTACATACATAAAAAAGCTGCTAGAAGGCGCACAATTTATGGGATTGACTAGAAGGCACACCCACATATTAGGCTTTGTTACAAGAATTGGTTTTCATTGCACCAAAATCTCAACCTATTAATTCTTGATACAACCACTAAAATTATAGAAGAAATAGGAGGTGGTTAAGCCATGTTGCAAATCCCAAGGGAAGTGCTAACCATTTTTCCAACAATATTCCCCTCAGCGTTACCTAAGGGGATTTGAACCTATGACCAAGATCTGATACCACTTGTTACAAGTAGTGGTTTCTGTTGCACCAAAATATTGACCTATTAATGCTCGATACAACCACTAGACTTATAGAAGACACATGAGGCAGTTAAGCCATGTTGCAAATCCCAAGGGAAGCACTGACCATTTTTCCAATAGGCTCTCTTCTCCTTTTTTGATTCACAGTAAGGTGGACATCTTACTTGGAAAGGTAATCTCTCTCTCTCTCTCTCTCTCTCTCTCTCTCTCTCTCTCTCTCTAGTAGGACTAGATCATGAGGGTATGTTATCTATGGTGTTTCTTTTTTCTTTTCTATGTGATCATGTGTGCTCTTGAAATAGCCTTCCAAACATGATATTAGTGGATGAGGCATTTTTTTATCAAGGTTTCTTTCACTAGTTGTTTTGGGTTTGTTTTAGTACTAACCCCTTTTGTGTCTTTCATTTTGGTTTTTCTATTTTTTTTCTTTGTTTCTTTTTTTTTTCATTCCCTTGTGCATGGGTGTAGAGTTAGGATCCTTGGTTTGGGGGCTTATGTACTTTGACTAAGTGATTTTCTATCTCTTTATGATTTTCTGAAGTCTTTCTTCTCTTTCTTTACCGTGAGTATGCCTAGCCGTGTACTCCCACTAAAGTGGGGGCTAAATGTATTGTCTTAAAATGGAAGCACCCATGATATGACATTTTATCCCTCCTTAATGGTATGTTTTGGGCCCCTTTTTCATGTCTCTTTAATATTTGGAAATCCTTCTAGGTGTTTGTTCCTTCTGTTCCCATGTTATGTTCCTTTCCTCACTTCTTTTTCCCACTTCCCAAGACCTTGGGATAATTATAGGAGGCCCTAACCTTTATTTCTAGGCTAAATTTTGGCCATGACCCTCTGGTCTAGGCTGAATTTCAACCCTAACCTTATGGGTCACCCTTTTCGGGATCCCAAGTCCTTTCAAAAATTTAATTTTCTCCCACCTTCCAGTCGGCCTTTCTAGATTTTGGAGACAAAATTGTGTATAAATAGAGGCCTTACCTCCTCATCTTGGGGATCCAAGAATATATATTCAATCCACAAGTGTTAAGAGTTCACACTTTCAAGTTATTACATGGTTGCACAAGCTCTCAAGGTATCCATTGAAGATCAAGGATTCTAGCTTTCAAGTTTCAAGCAATTGAAGGAGTTTTGCAAAGATCATATCATTCTTGTATTCTTTCCATTAAATCTAGCTTATTTCTTCAAGGAGATAGTGGATTTGGCCATCAAGGAGGGAATATCTACCTTCAAACATTCAAGATCCATTGTCGCATCTTCAATATCTACAATCGTTCCTCCAAGATCTATCATTCTTCTTCAAGGAGAATTTCAAGCATACACATACATTGAGGTTTTGATTTAAAAAGATTCCCTTTCTAGGTCTTTAGTTTCAAGTCAAGGCTATTGCATTAATATACTTGATTGCAGCTTAAACATAATTTCTGATGCAGGAGCAACTCGGGTCCTTGGCAATCCTGTGTCACCAAAAAGAATTTGGAGTTTTGTCTGTGTTGCTCAGTTTCTACTTTGACTGAGTTGGTCAGTTTCCTTTGGTTATCAAGTGTGGTCAGCTCTCTCCTGGGTGGTCGGTTATTTCACCGGCACTCGGTATTGCCTGTCTGTTGCTCGGTCATCTTGCTTGCCGATGAGTTTAGTTTTATTTCCTATTGTGGCCGACTTGTGCATTTATATTGGATCATGGAATTAATGTTTGTATCCATCATTGGGAAGCATGTGGTCCTAGATGTGACCGTTACTTTTATTAATTATGGATCTGAAGGCCGACTCAGTTCGGTAGCTTCTTGTATAAATGTAGTTGTTTGGTTGTAGTTTAGGGAGTTAGTTTTGGATAGGAGATAGTAGACATTAGATTGGAGATTTGTAACAGATCCTCACATGTTCAAGGACTTCTATAATTCATTGTAATAGCTGGCCCTAACCGGGAAGGCCTTACAGCCTAGCATGTATGATTCCAATTGATAATAATATATGAAAGATCTGGCATTCTCTCCCTCATTGTTGTTATTTGTTTCTTCTTTATGTATTGAGTAGGCTTGGATCATTAGGGTGTGCCATCCTTTGGCCCCTCTTGCATCCTACCTTGCATCAGGTGGTATCAGAGTGAGGTGAGATGTTGATCTAGTTCTACGGATCTAGGTTTGTAGGTTCCTCTTGAATCCCTAGTTGATTGTTGTGGGGTAGTAGATTGCGATCTGACCTACAATTGTAGAGGGTTATCAAGATGGTTCATGGGAGGTGAGATGCAGATCCAAGATTGGAAGATATGCTAAGGAAGATTGCTACTAGGTTAGAAGTAGTAGAAATAGCCCAAAGAAGAGGCAGGCATCTTGAAGATGTTAGTGATGATGAAATTGAAGAAGAACAAGTGAATGCAAAACCTTCTCCTATTATGGATCAAGGTGAAGAAATATTTTTGAAGGCTTTGACAAGTCTAAATTCAACACCACATTTCAATCCTCCTGAGTATGGTGGAAAGCTAGATTCTGATGAATTGGTGGACTGGATCACCGAGATGGAAAAGTATTTTGAATATGAAAACATTCCTGAGGATAAGAAGGTGAAGATTGCAAGCAAAAAGTTGAAAATTCATGCATCCTTATGGTGGGAACACCTGCAATTGGATCAAAAAAGGAAAGGAAAATAAAAAATCAAGATATGGACCAAAATAGTCAACAAGTTGAAAGGAATGTTCTTACCCTGTGATTATCAGATTAACCTAGTTCAAAGAATGCAAAGTTTGAGATAGAAAGATAGCTCGGTAAAAGAGTATACTGAGGAATTATATAGATTGGATATTAGATCTGGACATGATGAAGATGATGTGGAAAGAATTGGCAGATACCTGAATGGTTTGAGAGTTTCCATCGAAGAGGAAATTAGTATGGTCAAGTTGGAGAACATTGAAGAGGCTTGTCAATTTGCTTTGAAGGCCGAGGAGAAACTAAACAAGAGATAGAGAGGTCGAGGTGGTAGATTCCCTAGAGGAAGAGGTAGATCTAATGGTGAAAATGGTAGATCTGAACTAGAAAAGACAAATCTGGACAAAGGCAAGACCGAGTGGAAAGGTGAAAGTTCTAGAGGCAAAGGTAGTTATGGTAGAGGAAGTTTCTGAGGAACTTGTTATAATTATGGAGAAGAAGGACATAGATCTTTTGAATGTACACAAGCTAGTAAGAAGGCTGGTAGCAGTAGGAATACTCTGATGCAAGAAGAGTCACCGAATGAACCTGAGAAAGAAAATAACTTGATGCTAAGGAGAGCACTATGGAACGAAAGCAAAAATGAAGATCCGGTAAGGAAAAGTTTGTTCAAGACCAAATGTAGAGTTTTTGATAAAGTTTGGAAGGTAATCATTGACAGTGGTAGCTTGGAGAACCTAGAATCTAAAGAGATGGTCACAAAATTGCAGTTGGAAAGGTTGGTACATCCGAAGCCCTATCAAATTTCATGGATCAAAGATGAGCATACACTCCTGGTAAGTGAACAATGTTATGTGAATTTGAAGATTGGAAAATATTATGATAAGGTGTATGTGATATCATGCTTATGGATTATTGTCATATTTTGTTGGGTAGACCTTGGCAATATGATAGACATGCTATATATGATGGGAGATTGCATAAGTATAGTATTTTAGCTTATGGAAAGAAACAAATCTTGTTACCATTGATGGAAGAACCTATTAGTAATTTTTGCACATCTGTGAAAATTTTCTTGATGGAAGGAAGAAAGTTTGTTAACTCATTGAAGAGGAATTATTTATGTTTTGTAGTGATTCCTAATAAGCCAAGTAAGAAAACAAAGGATAATATCCCTAAGGAGATTGATAAGTTACTCACCGAGTATAGTGAAATCATTTATGATAATGTACCTGATGGTTTTCCACTAAAAAGAAGTATTGATCATTGTATGGATCTAATCCCTGGAGCTAGTTTACCAAATAAGGCACCTCATCGTTTGACACCTACTGAGAATCAAGAATTGAACTGACAAATTCAAGAGTTACTGGAGAAAGGTTTGATCAGAGAAATTTTGAGTCCTTGTGCAGTACCTACTGTATTGGCACCAAAGAAGAATAGTGAATGGAGAATGTGTATTAATCCCAGAGCAATCAATAAGATAACACTAAAGTATAGGTTTCCTATACTGAGAATGGATGACATCATGGACAGTTTAACTGGAGCAAAGTATTTCACAAAGATTGATTTGAAAAGTGGGTATCATCAGATCAGAATCAGAGAAGGTGTTGAATGGAAGACTGCTTTCAAGACAAAGGAAGGTTTGTATGAGTGGTTGGTTATGCCTTTTGGTTTAACTAATGCACTGAGTACTTTTATGAGGTTGATGAATGAGGTTTTGAATAAATTCTTGGATAAGTTTGTGATTTTATATCTTGATGATATTCTGATATTTAGTAAGACTAGAGAAGAACATATGTTGCATGTTTGACAAGTTTTGCAGAGACTGAAAGAGGAAAAGTTGCTGATAAATCTGAAAAAGTGTTCATTCATGAAAGAAGAGATTTTGTATTTGGGATTTGTTATTTTAGTTGATGGTTTGAAGATGGATCCTAAAAAGGTTCAAGCTATTTTGAATTGGCCTACACCTGTGAATGCTAGTGAGGTAAGATCATTTCATGGTTTGGCAAGTTTTTACCAAAAGTTCATAAGGAATTTCAGTTCAATTTGTAATGCTATGATTGAGACTATGAGAGGAGACAAAAGAGAATTCAAGTAGACACATGGAGCTGATAGAAGTTTTGAGACTCTGAAGTAGAAGGTTGTTGAATTACCTATTTTAGCATTACCTGATTTCAGTAAACTATTTCAAGTAGAATGTGATGCAAGTGGAAGTGCAATTGGAGCTGTGTTGAGTCAAGAAGGTAAACTTGTTGCTTTATTTAGTGAAAAGTTGAATGATGCTAGAAGGAAATATTCTGTGTATGATCAATAATTCTATGATATTGTTCAAGCACTGAAGAAATGGAGACATTATTTGATACCAAGAAAATTTGTGTTGTATACAGATCATAAGGCTTTACAATATTTGGGTAGTCAAAATAAGTTGAATCAAAGACATATGAAATGGGTTGAGTATTTTCCGAGTTATACATTTTTGATCAAGCATAAGAGTAGAGTTACTAACCGAGTTGTTGATGCATTGAGTAGAAGATCTTTGATGACCGAGATGAAAATTGAAGTTCTTGGTTTTGATGAGATGAAAGGTTTGTATGAAAATGACCCTAATTTTTCTGAGCCATGGAGAAAGTGCAGAGCACCTATTCAAGATCAACAAGATACTAAATGGGATGAATATTTTATTTAGGAAGGTATGTTGTTTAAAGGTATTTAGTTGTGTATACCGAGAGGAGTAATGAGATCTAATTTGATAAAAGAGAAACATAGTAGTGGTTTGGCTGGACATTTTGGTATTGATAAAACATGGTATTTGCTTAAGGAGAAGTACTATTGGCCACAGTTGTATAAAGATGTTTAGAAATTTGTGAAAAGTTGTGGTATTTGTCAAGTTGCAAAAGGAGTAAGTCAAAATATTAGATTGTATACACCGATTGTTGTTCCTGAGAAACCTTGGATTGACATCAATATGGACTTTGTTCTTGGCTTACCGAAGACAGTAAGAGGTAATGATTCTATATTTGTTGTTGTGGATAGATTTTCTAAGATGGCACATTTTATACCATGTAGAAAGACATTAGATGTAGTACATGTGGTGGATCTTTTCTTTAAGGAAATTGTCATATTGCATGGATTACTGAGGAGTATTATCTCTGACCGTGAGAGTAAATTTGTTGGATATTTTTGGAAAACACTTTGGAAGAAATTTGGCACTGAGTTGAAATATAGTTCTACATTTCACCCACAAACTGATGGATAGACTAAAGTTATGAACAAAACTTTGGGAAATCTGCTGAGATGTTTAGTTGGTGACACACCGAGTAATTGGGATTCTGTGTTGGCACAAGCAGAGTTTTCATACAATAATTCAATGAATAGGAGTACTAGAAAGACACCATTTGAGATTGTAAATGGAACACAACCGAGAGGAATATCTAATTTGAGAGACATTGTTGATAAGAATAAGAAAAGTGTTGAAGGAGTAAAGTTTGTTGAGTACATGAAGACATTGCATGAAGATGTGAAGCTGAAGCTGGAAGACAGTAATCAGAAATACAAAGATAGATTTGATAGATCAACAAGAAATAAAACTTTTGATGTTGGTGATGAAGTGATGGTTCATTTGAAGAAAGGCCAATTTCCTGTTGGAACATGTGGGAAGTTGAAGATGAAGAAGTTTGGACCTTGCAATATTTTGAGGAAATTTGACAATGGAAATGCATATGAGATTGAGTTACCTGATGACATGGACATATCACCTATTTTCAACATTGCTGATTTGTATGAGTATCATGAACCTGATGAAGAAGTGACAGTACTGACAGAATATCCCAAGAAGCAGAATGATGAAGTTGAACAAATTTTGAAGGAAAGAGTTGGCAAGAGCACAAGAGGAAAATAGTATATGGAATATCTGATAAAGTGGAAGAATAGACCGATGGAAGATAGTTCTTGGATTTCATAGTCTGAGTTGGATACAACTCGTACCAGACCTTCCAAATGATTTAGAGAATCATTTCAAATTAACCCTAGGTATCTGATGCAGGAGCATCTTGTGTCCTTGGCAATCCTATGTCACCAAAAAGAATTTGGAGTTTTGTCTGTGTTGCTCAGTTTCTACTTTGACCGAGTTGGTTGGTAGTTTTTTGGTTTCCTTTGGTTACCGAGTGTGGTTAGTTCTCTCTTGGGCAGTCGGTTATTTCACTGGCACTCGGCATTGCCTGTTTGTTGCTCGGTCATCTTGCTTACCGACGGGTTTAGTTGTATTTCCTATTGTGGCCGACTTGTGCATTTATATTGGATCATGGAATTAATGTTTGTATCCATCATTGGGAAGCATGTGGTCCTAGATTTGACTGTTACTTCTATTAATTATGGATCTGAAGGCCGACTCAATTCGGTAGCTTCTTGTATAAATGTAGTTGTTTGGTTGTAGTTTAGGGAGTCAATTTTGGATAGGAGATAGTAGACATTAGATTGGAGATTTTTAATAGATCCTCGCATGTTTGAGGACTTCTATAATTCATTGTAATATTTGGCTCTAACTAGGAAGGCCTTACAACCCGGCATGTATGATTCCAATTGATAATAATATATGAAAGATCTGGCATTCTCTCTCATTGTTGTTGTTTGTTGCTTCCATGTGTGTCGAGCAGGCTTAGATCATTAGGGGGCACCATCCTTTGGCCCCTCTTGCATCCTTCCTTGTTTCAATTTTATATTCATTGATTAGTATTACTTTATTGTTTGATCTACTTCTACTACTCCCTAGCATTGTCTTTGTTATTGTTTAAAGGTTGAGGTTAGTTCCTAAACTGGGGTTTGACTGAGGCAAACCCCTCTCCAACAACACAAAACCATTTTTCTCTTGCAGATGCATATTTACAGGCTTTCAGACCTATTTTTACATTTTTTTGGAATGGGGCACAGTTGCAGATTCAGAATCAAGAAAGATTAGAAGAGAAGGTCTAGGCTGAATTTCGGCCTAGTCCTGGGTCAAGGCCGACCCAAAGTCAACATAGACCTTAAAAATAGGCCTATTCCAAGAGAAGAATAGTTTCTACATTTTTTAGAGCTCAGAGCTTTAGTCTCAGTTCCTAGATTTCAATTGTTTATAACACAATCTAACTCGGTATTTATAGGTTTATATTTTCTAAGGTAAGTTCTTTTTTTTTAATTTCAATACATGATTTCACACATCTCTATTTTATCCTTCATTTCCAAACCCTCTCTTTGTGGAGGTAAGAGAGAACTTAATCCAAGCAATTTTCCCCTTTGTGAAGGTTATGAATTGACACTTTCTCTTGTGTTAATCGGGCCTCCTTTGGTGGTGGAATCTTGGTATTCTCTCTCCAGTTGTTATAGGGTGGATCTCATTTATCCCTATACATTTTTATAATAAAAAATTTGGGTTTCAATGTCAATGAATGTTACAGCTAATGAAAATGACAAAAGTGTGAAATATGATGAAGGGGTTAGTCATTTATGTCAAACCCAAGAAGGAGGAGTTTTTAAAACAAGTTGTATCGACTTTTGCTAGCACCTTTGATAAAATAAAAAATAAAAGTCATTCTATAGATAGCAATGTGGAACATCAAGAAATAACATCTTTAGTAATCAAAATAGCTTCTAATAAAATAATTATGACTAACATAAGTGGATATCTCAATATACTCCCGAGGTCCAACATGAAACGTAATGGTGAAGTCAAAAAATTGATTGAAAAATCTTGGCATGATAATACAAGAGTATCACCTAATGCTAGAAATGTTCTTAAATTAAGAGTCAGGTCAAAAATTTGCGATCCACATCCAAAACACCTTTTGGACATGACTCAAACTAAATTGTACAAAAAAAAATGATGATAAGGTGTTATCAGATATTAAATTAGTTAAAGATGTTTTGAAAAATGCAAACCCTAGTATGTAAAAATTAACAAGGAAAGAATATCATGCGACTACAAATCATGTTTAGTTTCATTACCATTATGATATATTTTGATGTATATGTTTTACCATGCATACTAATAAAATTTTGAAAGAATGTGGTATAAATATACCACCTCAAACTATAAATGAGTTTGTATCAAGTTTTTTTTGTAAACCATCTAATGAGAAATTATGTCTTTTCAGTGCATGTGTTTCTGGTGTATGTGATATATGTGGCAACCTTGCATTGTTAGGTGAATGTTTGCATGAGAATATCTCAATTGATTTTGGACATAAATTAGTTTTTGTAAAAAGATTAAAAAATGTTGAGTATCCATTAAAGGATGAAAATTTTGGAAGATGGTATGAAATAATTACTGAAAAATTTAGTGTTTGTATATTTAATAATGAATTTAAGAGTAAGATCATACCCAAATATGTGAAACACTCCCATAATGGTCGATGGCTTGATGGGTAGTTTCGCATATGAAAGAATACATTTCCAATTGGTAGTATACTTTTGGTCATTGACTTTTCAAATTAATGCATGCTTGCACCACAAGATGAGATCCAAGAGTAGTATTATAATTCAATGCAAGTAGCAATTTTTGTTCATATTATCTATAGGCATGCACTTGATATTACAAAAGAGAATCAATTTTTTTGAGGGAGTGCCATTTCTATTTGAGTGATAATAAATTACACTCATCAAATTTTTTTAGTATTTCTTTAAGACCTTTATGACAATTTAAGGGAAAAATAAATTCAAATGACACAACATCTAATATGGTTAGATAATTGCATAGGGAAATTAAAGAATGCTAGAATATTTTATTGGAAGCGTATGACACAAGAAAACTAATATCCAACATATGTGGAGATTTTTTGAGGCTAGACATGGGAAAGGAGAATATGATGGAGTTGGTGCATGTGTTAAGAGATCTCTTTGCAGAGAGAAACTCAAATTCAAGGAAAAAGCCAAATTTAAAGATGTGTGTGCAATTATGGAATGGTGTAATTTAAGTTTATCTATAGGATCAATTCATAACTCTACAATAAGATGCTTCTTCTAGCTATTTGAAGAGAAGAATATCCTTTAAAGATATGATTGTGATACAATTTGTGGGTCATCTAAATTGCAATCATTTAAGAGTTCTAATTCTAACACTTGGACTATATGGACTAGGGATATTTCATGTTTTTGTCAATTATATGTTGCAGGTGTTTGGGAAGCATGCAAGAAGATAGAATGGGTTGAAAAATAGAAACAAAAATCATTAACACCTAGTGAGACACAATTTCAAGATGATATAAAAAATGAAGACCTAAATCATGCATTTACATTAGAAGATTATGATTGTGTTTCAGACCTCATACAACCTGGTAATTTAATTAAATTTCTTATTTATTTAAATTATATTATTTATTAATGTCATATAATATGATTTTATTTAAATTAAATCTAACACTTTATGCACACTTAATTTTGGTTTGTAGGACATGTGTATGTTGTTGTTGGATATGAGGACAATGAAGAGAAGACTAAGTATTGGTTAGCTCAATGTGTAGAACCTAGGAAAAATTCAATATGTCACCAAGTAGATGATGATGACATGTCAAATGATAAAGCGTGAAACAAAGTTGTACATAAATTCTAAATTATATAAACACTTAAAAATTATGGAATAAAAAAGTACTATGTGTATGTGAGGCTCAGCCACCATGACTCATGGATTAGGACATGGATGTAAGCCATACTCACACAATCCAGTACCCTAAAATTGCAAAAATATATCAAATACATTATTTAATATCATTTGACATGTACATATAGTATGTCAAATGATAAATGGTGAATGCACAAAGTTGATGTGCAAAAAAGTTTCCAATCATGTGGAAAAAAACAAAAACCACTCATAACCCAATCGAGTTATTTAAGATTTGAAATAAATCAATCGAGTTAAGACCTAGTGAATATTGTAGTACTTTTAATAGATTTGTTAACTAGGAAAGAACATTCCCCTACTCAATGATTGGACATCATATCTGGAAGCCAAAAATCCCTATAAAAGCATCATTTAATTGTCAACGTGGGGTCGTATAACATGAAATGGTTCAGCACAATATATGCACTAGTCTTTTGTGACAAACTTGGATCCTATTTCTAAGAACATGAAGCTAGAAATGAACACACAATAAACAAATTTAACTCAAAGTAAAGCAACACTTAAGCTACAAGAAATAAGAACTAATTAGTGGTTGCATGAACAATCAACAGTTTTGTATCTCTATCGATTGTAGGAACAGTCACTCAACTTCTATAAAAAATCAAAGTATAATTATCCTATTTGTTGAAAAAGAAAGAATAGACACTTTCTTGAGTGGGCCCCCTCAAGAAGCATCCTTAGAGAAAAAATAGGATAAACTTCAAACTTCAGAATCATATTATTGAATTAGCATTGAAAAGTACATTTCTAGTAAATGATTAACTTTCATAACTGGTAATACTTCTTACTTTTTCTCTTTTATATTCTATTCCCATATATCACTTCCCCTAAAGTCCAAAGCTATTTATTTACAACTGAACTCAACTAACTTCTAACTGAATTATCCACTTAAGATGGAAATCTTTTATCACAAAAAGAACTCTCACAACTGATAGAGAGTGGGCAGAGGAAGGCTGAGTCAAATCAACCAAAAAACATTAATGACCATCACGCTAGATTTGTGGATCGTAAAGACACTTTCCACTAAATTCTTGGAACACCTTCCTCTCATAGAAAATGGATCTTTCAATTTCTCCTTCCATTCTTCTGCACTTATGTGACTGAATTGGTCTTTACCGAAACCATTGGTCAAGGGCCTAGTGGAGTGTAAATTTTCTTCTGGATCTTTGGGTTCTTCAAAAATAACTTCTATTCCTATGGAAAGGGGTTATCTCAACACATGAAATCTATCAAATGCTCATTATCCATATTCAATGCATCCATAGTTCATTAAATACAAGCAAACAACATTCCTCATATGGTTACAAGAAAATAGATAGTAATGGATGCAGGAAGATAAAGTCTCAAGGGCACACATCACTTAGCAAAATAGAAAGTAGTGTAAGATATAAAAATATATCTTTGATATATATTTTTATATATATGGGATGTGTGTGGGGGTTTGAAATATAAGATCCACTTCTAAATCCAAATTCCCAAGGGAGAGATCCAAATTGATCAACCAAAAGGTTAATGCACAAAAGAATCAATCTATGGAGAATATGAATAAAGGAGAAAACCTTATATCTTGTTATGAAAAGTATGTGCTTGAAATATAAAATAAATGGAAGGAAAATACTAACTTCAAAATAGGATAAATTTGGAAAATGTTGATTTTTGATGTCTGTGCACAACTTCAAGAAATTTTGCAACCTACCTGGGACTGGAAATGCCGAGACAGAGAAAACCCAGAAAAAAATTTGTCTTTCGGAGCCAGGTCGACTTTGACCTAGATAGAAGAGCACAATCTTACCCCCCATTGAAGGTTGAATTTGACCTGAAATAGCTCTGACGTAAATTCTATTTGCAGATCTTGGAAGTTCTCTGAAAAGGGTATCCAAACCTGAGCTTCAATTCACAATCATGTACATGTAACTGCAAGAAAAATGGTTTTGTTGTTTGGATGGGGGATTTGCCTTGGTCAAACCCCAGTTTGGAATCAACCTTGTAATGAAATTGAAATTGCAATGTAAATAAACAAAGTAAATGGAACTATTCACCTTACTTATGTTGAAACCCTTGTAGAGGATTCAAAAACTTGAATCCACAAGTATGGATGCTCTAAATGAATGTAGAATTGTATGTAGGATGTCTCAAATCAATGGCATTAGATCTTCAACACCAATCTTGAATGGACCTTGGACTAGGAGGAAGCTTGAATGAATGTGGATGGAGAAATCTTCAAGAAGAGGACTCCAAAGAGATTGAATGCTTTAATGACTAAAAATGGATCTCCATGATGAATGCTTGAAGATGAATGAATTCTTTCTTTCTTTCCTTCTCCTTCTTTCTTACTTGATCTCTTGATTTCACTTGAGAGCTAGATGTCTTGATCATGAAATTGCTTGGTGAAAATGAGAGGAGGAAGGCTTCCTTTTATAGTGATCTAGGGCACAAACTTCTAGAGAGGCCGACATTAGAGAATTAAATCCAAATTAACCTTAACCCCTAGAAATGGACCTAAATTAAATATCATTTAAGAGTTTACCATTCCAAAATCTGAAATAGCCGACCCAAAAGCAAGAAATAAAACTTTCCGAAGCCCGACATCCTGAAACTTCTAGATCTTGAAATTTGGACCTAGGGTCAAAGTTGAGGTCGAATCTACCCTAGGTGAGAGTTGAGGTTGACTCTAACCTAGGTAAGAGTTGAGGTCGACCTTGACCCATCAGGTCATCATTGACCCAAAAAGTCAAAGTCTTCAATTTCTCAGAGAAAGTTGTCAAAAAGAGGTTGGAAACAGGGGGAGAAAAGCAAAACAGTGGGGAAACAGCTAAATCCAGTCAAATACCAATTCAAGGTGCTTGACATGACCCTAGACTACTTTCTCTGAGGGCTAAACATTCTCAACATGGAAGTGCTTCCATTTTAAGACGATACAAGTAGTAGTTATGAAAACTATAGCAAGGATTATTATAACAGATATGTTCCATTATAAACAACTAAGCATCATAATCCATCGAAAGGTTTTATAGTTACTACTTAAAGTATATAAAACCATATGAAAATGTTGTTAAGACATAGTTTAAAATGTGTCAAAATTAGTGCTCATCATTCCCCTCAACCTAAGAATAGTTGGATCCATCAGCCATGGGTGCATGCTCTTTCTTGGATTTCTTTCTCAAATCATATGGGAACTACTAGCCACATTCTCCTTCTGCAAAGCTCAGTAGAAGACTTTCATTTCCTCCAACATCTTCCACTTACTAATATCTAATTCACCATTGTAGACGTTGTTCAACCCTCACATTTCTAATAGTGGCCATAGGAGAATTAATGGTTTCATTACTAGAGACAACCAATTTTGTTTCATTACTCTTACTTTCTCCATAAATAAAGTGGCTCTCCTAGTAGCTACATATAAATTGTTAGGAGCATGAGGTTCAGAATTTTGCATCTATGGTGTAAGCTCTAACCATCTTGTTTGGCAATGATAAGTGGTAGTGTAAATATCTCAAATTAGAATTTCATAATATTGAGAAAAAATGGCTTCTCTAAGAGGCTCTTTAAAGGGCTTGGACCGCCCATCAACCCACAATTTCCCCTACTGATCTCATTTTTTATCTAGGAGGCTAATGCAAAAATGTGGGCTTCCCCAATGTACAAGAGAGGATTCCAATTCACATCATCAGAGACCTCCATGTTGTTAAGATAAAATTCACATAGGAGGTGCCTCAATTGTTGAGGATACTCCTTGAATGATTCATAAAATTCATGGGGTTTTTTCAAAGAAGGGTTCTTCCCTTGCCAAATTCTAAGTAATTGAAAAATCAAATACAATTCCTTCAAGTAGAGTGCATAAACTAGACAAGGACTCCTACACTAGATAATTGTAGGAACTAGTTGCACTATTTCATTGAGACTTACCTTGAGTTTTTTAATCTCTATATCTTTATTTCTGATAATTTGTTTTAACCTCTCAATCTCTAGCTCATAAGTGGCACCTTGATTTTGCATTTCTTTGTAACAAACTATCCCTACAACAAAGTTTGTGAGATGTTCAGGTGGTCGACGCAGAGATGGAACAATCAGTACTTGCCTTAAAATTTCCACTTCCTCAATTTTATCAGATACATCTCTTACTTTCTATCCCTTCTCAATCCACACAGCTTCTTCTTGCAACTTCTCCATAGCAATTTCTAACTCCCCCAACCCAATTTCTATTGGATTAGGAGAGATAGGGTACTAAGAGGGGAGGGGTGAATCAGTGCCCACAAAAAATTTCACTTATAAACCTTTCAGATCTAAAACTATAAATAGTAGTAACCTTGCACAATAACTTGTATCAAATACATGTATCATTCATCTAATCAACTTGAAAAAGTAAATAACATGAAATCAACAATATAAAAGTCCCATAACACAAGTATTTTGGTAATAGAAACCCTTGTTAGAAGGTAAAAACTGTGGTAGGGATGACACCCACAAATTCTTCACTACTGCAGATAGAAAAGGTTTCCCTGTTAGGGCTACAAGTTTTGATCACTTTTGGTGATCTTACCCTGTTAGGAGTAACATATTAGATCAACTAGATCTACCTAGTGATAGAATTTTAGCAACACTACTTGAGTGTGCCCTTGGTTAAGAGATTTACAAAAGACTGTCAAGTCTATTCTCTTAGGAGATTTTACCAAAACTCTATTACAATGATTAGAAAGAAATAGGTAATTATCTGCTAATGACAACTCAACTTCTCTGATACAGATCAATAAAGTATTGAATATATATCACCTTATGGGTATGTGCAAGATCATGAGGGGCCAAAAAGTGGTGATGTAAAAAAATCCACTTTTCACTCATCCAAAAGCACATGAAAATGTATGTTGACTTTTTAGTAGGCCTGGGTGTCAGTACACCTGGGAAAACCTGACACCAAAGCAAAAGCCTAATTGGGTACCCAATTTAAAATCAGGTACATGATTTGAAATTGGGTACATGATTTAAAATCGAGTACCCGATATTTCCGAGTTGAAAAAACGGCGAGAGTAAATGAAAAAATTGAACTTTTATATATAATGTTTAAATATGTATTATATATATAATTATATATTAATTTATATATTTTATATTATAATATCTTAGGGGTTTTCAATTGTATGTCATATATATTTTATATTATAATATTTTATAAATTAATATATTTTTTTATATATTAATATGTATTGTATATAATTATATTTAACATTTATATTATATAAATATATGTACAAATTATATATATATATATATATATATATATATATATATAACATTTAAAGGGTATTAAGAGGTATTATGTAAATATTTTAATATATTATATATTATAATATTTTATATTATAATATCTTAGAATATTTAAATTGTATGTCATATATATTTTATACTATAATATTTTATATTAATCTTTTTTTTTTATATTAATCTGTATTGTATATAAATATATTTAACGAACTTATATTATATTTATATGTACAAATTATATATATATATATATATATATATATATATATATATATATATATATATATATATATATATATATATATATATATATATATATATATATATATATATATTAATATGTAAACTTTTTAGATCATAATATTTAAATTGTATGTTGAAAGGGGTTACCGAGACTTCCTAGGGGTCCTAGTATGCCTTATCACGCGTTAGGACCCCTAGGAAGTCTTCATGACCCCTTTTGAAACATTGGAATTCTCAAGTGTGTCCGAAGAGGTCCTATGACCCCTTCAGACACACTCAAGCATTCCAATGTGTCAAAAGGGGTCATGGGGACTTCCTAGGGGTCCTAACATGTTATAAGGCATACTAGGAACACTAGAAAGTCCCCATGACCCCTTTTGACACATTGGAACCCTCAAGGGTGTCCGAAGGGGTCGTAGGACCCCTTAGGACACACTTGAGGGTTCAAATGTGTCAAAAGTGGTCATGGGGACTTCGTAGGGGTCCTAGTACACCTTATCAAGTGTTAGGACCCCTAGGAAGTCCCCATGACACCTTTGGACACATTAGAACCCTCAAGTGTGTCCTAAGAGGTCGTAGGACCCCTTTGGACACACTTGAGGGTTCAAATATGTCAAAATGGTTCATGGGGACTTCCTAGGGGTCCTAGTATGCCTTATCATGCATTAGGACCCCTACGAAGTCCACATGACCCCTTTTGACACATTGGAATGCTCGAGTGTGTCCGAAGGGGTGGTAGCACTCGAGCATTCCAATGTGTCAAAAGGGGTCATGGGGACTTCCTAAGGGTCCTAATGTGTGATAAGGTGCACTATGACCCCTATAAAGTCCCCATGACCCCTTTTGACACATTTGAACCCTCAAGTGTGTCCAAAGGGGTCCTACAACCCCTTGGGACACACTTGAGGGTACTAATGTGTCAAAAAGGGTCATGGGGAATTCCTATGGGTCCTAACGTGTGATAAGGTGTACTAGCACCCCTAGGAAGTCCCCATGACCCCTTTTAACACATTAGAACCCTCAAGTGTGTCCTAAGGGGTGGACCCCTAGAAAGTCCCCATGACCCCTTTTAACACATTTGCACCCTCAAGTGTGTCTGAAGGGGTCCTATGACCCCTTGGAACACACTTGAGGTTTCTAATGTGTCAAATGGAGTCATGGGGACTTCCTAGGGGTCCTAACACATGATAAGGCATACTAGGACCCGTAGAAAGTCCCCATGACCCCTTTTAACACATTAGAACCCTCAAGTGTGTCCTAAGGGGTGGACCCCTAGGAAGTCCCCATGACCCCTTTTCACACATTTGAACCCTCAAGTGTGTCTGAAGGGGTTGTAGGACCCCTTAGGACCAACTTGAGGGTTCTAATGTGTCAAAAGGGGTCATGAGGACTTCCTAGGAGTCTTAGCGTATGATAAGGCATACTAGGACCCCTAGGAAGTCCTCATGACCCCTTTTAAAACATTTGAATGCACAACTATGTCTGAAGGGGTCGTAGGACCCCTTAGAACACACTTGAGCATTCCAATGTTTCAATAGGGATCATGGAGACTTCCTAGGGGTCCTAACATGTGACAAGGTGTACTAGTACCCCTAGGAAGTCCCCATGACCCCTTTTGACATATTAGAACTCTCAAGTGTGTCATAAGGAGTCATACGACCCCTTGGGACACACTTGAGTGTTAAAATGTGTCAAAAGGGGTCATGAAGACTTCCTGGGGGTCCTAACGCATGATCAGGCATACTAGGACCCCTAGGAAGACCCCATGACCCCTTTCAACACATTAGCACTCTAAAGTGTGTCCTAAGGAGTCGTATGACCCCTTAGGAT
Source organism: Chamaecyparis obtusa (assembly GCA_027943335.1). Taxonomy (NCBI): domain Eukaryota; kingdom Viridiplantae; phylum Streptophyta; class Pinopsida; order Cupressales; family Cupressaceae; genus Chamaecyparis; species Chamaecyparis obtusa. Next base: position 724,467 of record BSBK01000828.1, on the reverse strand, counting down.
ACACTTGATAGTTCTAATGTGTCAAAAGGGGTCATGGGGGACTTCCTAGGGGTCCTAGTATGCCTTATCATGCATTATGACCCCTAGGAAGTCTTCATGACCCCTTTTGACATATTTCAACACTCAAGTTTTTCCCAAGGGGTCATATGACCCCTTATGACACACTTGAGAGTTATAATATGTCAAAAGGGGTCATGGGGACTTCCTAGGGGTCCTAACATGTGATAAGGCATACTAGGACCCCTAGGAAGTCCCCATGACCCGTTTGGACACATGAAAACACTCAAGTATGTCCCAAGGGGTCGTATGACCCCTTAGGACACACTTGAGTGTTCTAATGTGTCGAAAGGGGTAATGGGCACTTCCTAGGGGTCCTAGTATGCCTTATCACATGTTAGGACCCCTAGGAAGTCCTGATGACCCCTTTTGACACTTTTAAACAATCAAGTGTGTCCCAAGGGATCATATGACCCCTTAGGACACACTTGAGAGTTCTAATGTGTCGAAAGGGGTCATGGGAACCTCCTAGGGGTCCTAACATGTGATAAGGAATACTAGGACACTTAGGAAGTCCCCATGACCCCTTTTGACACATTTTAACACTCAACTATGTCCCAAAGGGTTGTATGACAGCTTAGGACACACTTGAGTGTTCTAACAAGTCAAAAGGGGTCATGGACACTTCCTAGGGGTCCTAGTACACCTTATCACATGTTAGGACCCCTCAAAAGTCCCGATGACCCCTTTTGACACATTTCAAGACTCAAGTGTGTCCCAAGGGGTTGTATGACCTATTAGGACACACTTGAGAGTTCTAATGTGTCGAAAGGGGTCATGGGGACTTCCTTGGGGTTCTAATGTGTGATAATGCATACTAGGACTCCTAGGAAGTCCCCATGACCTCTTTTGACATATTTCAACACTCAAGTGTGTCCCAAGGGATCGTATAATCTCTTAGGGCACACTTGAGGGTTCTCATGTGTCAAAAGGGGTCATGGGGACTTCCTAGGGATCCTAGTATGCCTTATCACATGTTAGGACCCCTAGGAAGTACCGATGACCCCTTTTGACACATTTCAACACTCAAGTGTGTCCCAAGGGGTCGTATGACACCTTAGGACACACTTGAGTGTTGAAATGTGTCAAAAGGGGTCATGGGGACTTCCTATGGGTCCTAGTACACCTTATCACGCGTTAGGACCCCTAGGAGGTCACCATGACTACTTTCGACACACTATAACTCTCAAGTTTGTCCTAAGGTGTCATATGACCCCTTGGGACACACTTGAGTGTGGAAATGTTTCAAAAGGGGTCATCGGTACCTCCTAGGAGTCCTAACATGTGATAAGGCATACTAGGACACCTAGGAATTCACCATGACCCCTTTTGACACATGAGAACACTCAAGTGTGTCCTAAGGGATTATACAACCCCTTGGGACATGCTTGAGTGTTGAAATGTGTCAAAAGAGGTCATGGGGACTTCCTAGGGGTCCTAGTATGCCTTATCATGTGTTAGGACCCCTTGAAAGTCCCCATGACCCCTTTTGACACATTAGAACTCTCAAGTGTGTCCTAAGGGGTCATACGACCCCTTGGGACACACTTGAGTATTGAAATGTGTCAAAAGGGGTCATTAGGACTTCCTAAGGATCCTAACATGTGATAAGGCATACTAGGACCCCTAGGAAGTGCCCATGACCCCTTTCAACACATGGAACACTCAAGTGTATCCTAAGGTGTCATACGACCCCTTGGGACACACTTGAGTGTTGAAATGTGTCAAAAGGGGTCATGGGGACTTCTTAGGGGTCCTAGTATGCCTTATCACACATTAGGACCCCTAGGAAGTCCCCATGACCCCTTTTGACACATTATAACTCTCAAGTGTGTCCTAAGGTGTCATACGACCTCTTGGGACACACTTTAGTGTTGAAATGTGTCAAAAGTGGTCATCGGTACTTCTTTGGAGTCCTAAGACATGATAAGGCATACTAGGATGCCTAGGAAGTCACCATGACCTCTTTTGACACATGAGAATACTCAAGTGTGTCCTAAGGGATTATATGACCCCTTGGGACACACTTGAGTGTCAAAAGAGGTCATGGGGTTTTCCTAGGGGTCCTAGTACACCTTATCACATGTTAGGACCCCTAGAAAGTCCCCATGACCCCTTTCGAAACATTAAAACTCTCAAGTGTTTCCTAAGGGGTCATATGACCCCTTGGGACACACTAGAGTGTTGAAATGTGTCAAAAGTGGTCATGGGGACTTCCTAGGGGTCCTAATGTGTGATAAGGTGTACTAGGACCCCTAGGAAGTGCCCATGACCTCTTTCGACACATTAGAACACTCAAGTGTGTCTTAAGGGGTCATACAACCCCTTGGAAGACACTTGAGTGTTGAAATGTGTCAAAAGGGGTCATTGGGACTTCCTAGGGGTCCTAGTACACCTTATCACATGTTAGGACCCCTAGGAAGTCCCCATAACTCCTTTTGACATATTAGAACTCTCAAGTGTGTCATAAGGGGTCATATGACCCCTTGGGACACACTTGAGTGTTAAAATATGTCAAAAGGGGTCATGAAGACTTTCTAGGGGTCCTAACACGTGATATGGCATACTAGGACCCCTAGGAAGTCTCCATGACCCCTTTGGACACATTAGAACTCTCAAGTGTGTCTTAAGGGGTCATAGGACTCCTTAGGACACACTTGAGTGTTGAAATGTGTCAAAAGGGATCATCGGTACTTCTTAGGGGTCCTAATACGTGATAAGGTGTACTAGGACCCCTAGGAAGTCCACATGACCCATTTTGACACATGAAAACACTCAAGTGTGTCTTAAGGGGTCATATGACCCCTTGGGACACACTTGAGCATTAAAATGTATTGAAAGGGGTCATGGGGACTTCGTAGGGGTCCTAACATGTGATAGAGCATACTAGGACCCCTAGGAAGTCCCCATGACCCCTTTTGACACATAAGAACACTCAAGTGTGTCTTAAGGGGTCATACGACCCTTTTGGACACACTTGAGTGTTGAAATGTGTCAAAAGGGGTCATAGAGACTTCTGAGGGGTCCTAGTATGCCTTATCATGCGTTAGGACCCCTAGGAAGTCCCCATGACCCTTTTCAACACAATAGAACTCTCAAGTTTGTCCTAAGGATTCATCGACCCCTTGGGACACACGAGACTGTTGAATGTGTCAAAAGGGGTCATCAGGACTTCCTAGGGGTCCTAACATGTGATAAGGTATACGACGACCCGTAAGAAGTGTCCATGACCCCTTTCAACATATTAGATTACTCAAGTGTGTCCTAAGGGGTCATACGACCCCTTGGGACACACTTAAGTGTTGAAATGTGTCAAAAGGGGTCATGGGGACTTCCTAGGGGTCCTAGTATGCCTTATCATGTGTTAGGACCCCTAGGAAGTCCCCATGACCCCTGTTGACACATTAGAATTCTCAAGTGTGTCATAAGGGGTCATACAACCCCTTAGGACACACTTGAGTGTTGAAATGTGTCAAAAAGAGTCATTGGGACTTCCTAGAGGTCTTAATGTGTGATATCACATACTAGGACCCGTAGGAAGTCTCGCTGAACCCTTTCGACACATGAGAACACTCAAGTGTGTCCTAAGGGGTCATACGGCCCCTTGGGATAAATTAAAATGTATAAATGTGTCAAAAGGGGTCATGGGGAATTCCTAGGGGTCCTAACGTGTGATAAGGCGTACTAGGACCCCTATGAAGTCCCCATGACCCCTTTTGACACATTTCAACACTAAAGTGTGTTCCAAGGGGTCGTACGACCCCTTGGGACACAATTGAGTGCTCTAATGTGTTGTTGGGGGTTACACTAGGACCTAAGGGGTCCTAGTACACTTTCTCAAGCCTTAGGTCCCTTAGGAACCCTCTACGACCCCTTTGGAAACCTTTTTGATGCCTTATATTGGTGTAATTAACCTATGTATTAATATGTCCTATATAATATATATATTATATATATACTATACTTGATTTTATTATATATACAACAACATTTTATAAATAATATATAATACATATCATATCATATATATATATATTTATATATTTATATATATTTTAATATTTATATTATAATATAAAATATATATTACATACAATTTAAATATGAAGATATCATGTGATATATTGTAAAATACATATTAATATATAATACATATAAAATAATATATAATATATGATGTATAATGTAATATTTAATATCAATATATATTATATAATATTTAATGTAAAATGTATATTATATAATATTTAATATATAATAGATATTATGTAATATTTAATATATATAATATATAATCTAATATATAATTTTTGATATATAATATATTGAAGTATGAAGAAATTGGAGGGAGAAAGGGGAGGGAAAATTTAAAATTCAAAATTCTGTCAGGATTTTCGGATACCCGATTAGGTTCGGTATTGCTTTGTGCACCAAACCTACCTAGTCAACTCTTCAAATGTCACAAAAACATGTTTTTCCCCTATTTCTCTGAGTTCCAAACTTCAACCATGTAGCTGACAATTTTTTTTTCACCCAAATTTGATGAAATGAAAAGGGTATTTTAAGGAGATTATCAGCTTTCTATCAATATAATTGTTGTCAAATTTTGAATTCGGTAAGTAATTATTAGTTATTTTCTAATTGAGTTACCTCTCAAGTGTTGATTTATATACTGATTGAAAAATGACTATAACTTTAGACGGTATAACATTTTTGAAATCCAAAAAATGCATCACATTCTATGCTTTGCCTACTATAAGGAAAAATAAATAAAAATTGAATTTTGTAAAGTTTTGAATGAGTTAAGGTGGTCAGACACGAGATTTTTTTAATTCTAAAAATGTTGTAGCAGAAAATTCATAATTAATTTTTTTTTGGAATGAAATTACAAAAAAATATGCGTCACATCCGGGCATGAGTCTACTACTTATATATAAAATCTTATAAAAAAATATTATCATTTGATCATGATTAAGGTGGTCAGACATACACCTACTTATTTTTTTCCTAAAATTTTTGTACTACTGTATTGAAATCTATACTTTTCACCAATTATATTAATTTTTTTTTAGATAAGGCCTAGTAGCTTAGAAACTACATTCAATTTCCTACAGATTCTATTCTTACAACTTTTTGGTATTAGGTTGATAGCTAGTTCAAATTTTCACGTCAAGTTGACTAACCCTGATTTACTAATTTTTCATTGCCACTTAAGGGCATAGTTTGGCCCCTCATGATCTTGCACATACCCTTATACTATGTGAATCTCTACTCTGAGCTACTCGGTTATCCTGCTCTGGTTCTGCTCAATCTGATTTCCTCTTAATATTGTTCTACTCTGTCAACTGATAATCTTGAAGGTTGGCTAGTGCTTCAAGTGCTTATTCGCTTATACATCAGTTCACATAAAAAATGATGTAAAATACCAATATATAGCATACTGCTTTATGCTGCTTATACAAAATTAGGTTTCAACAACTTAGAGAAAAAACCCTAAGATCTACGATGTACAAAAATAACCTAGATCAAACAATTACATAAGATCTTCATCGCATTTAATGAATATCTCAACAATAAATTATCCTCGATCTTGGTAAAACATTTTCTAATTCTATTGTAACCATTTGCATAGATAGATGTGCCATTTTTTATTCCTATGCCATTTCCTTTGATCCTTAGTAAACACTGTAAATACTACTCGATAATTACACTGATGCTCGGTGTTTACTGCTGCTTGGTATCGGTGTCTGATGCTTGGTAAAACTATCTCGTGCTCGGTATGAGGACTTAACCAACTGGCTTGTATTGCTTATAGTTACTGACTGGGTTCATATAAGTAACTGACTGATGTCTTTGACTTCCTTTGATACTAATGACAATCATTAATGTTAATTGCCACTTCCTGGCTTATTCTCTCAGCAAGTATTTCTTGTATCTTCGACTCGGCCCTCTTTTCAATTCTCTTGTCGACATCGACATCTGGGGCATTTATTTCTTCAGTGAGAGTAGCAAGTTGGTCCATAATCAGAGTATCTTCATCTATTTTTATCTCAGGTACTACTTGTTGTAAGATATCCTGGACATTTTCTAATATCTTCTTACTTTTTCTCTCTTGTCTTAACTTTTCCTATGCTGCTTTTCTTTTCCATAACTCCTCATATTTTCTTAGTTCTTTGGGCTAAGGGTCCTTGAGTCACATTCAGGTAGCATAATGACTTCATCTAGAGTGACCGGCCCTTTTCCTTTATTTTTCTTCTTCTTCTTCTTCTTCTCTGGTTCCTGTGGTGAACTCTTGGCAACTAGAACAATATCTTTTTCTTCTGCCCTCGGAGTGTTTCAACCAGTTGACACATTATCTTCCTTTTTCTACTCCTTGGTAACCAGTGTGTCTATTGACTGAGATGGAGCCTCTGATGTTGTGTCATGTGGGGTAGCCTCAGTTGCTTTGGGCTCTTCTTGTGCCTATGTGTCTATGTCAATAGCCTATTTTCCTTTAGGCTTGTGTTGTCTTTGCAGGTGTCTCGGTGCTTTGTTCCCCTATTGTATCTTTAGGTTGTTCAGGGTCTGAGCCATCAGGTTGTTCCTGAGATAGAATCTCTATGGCTTCAACAAGTACAGGAAGCTCACCCGATAGTGATGGAAATGCACACTCGGTAACTTGTGCTTCATCATATGTGTTGTCTTGTGCATTATACACATCATCATCTTCATCCCTGTCATCACGATCACCATTTGTGATGTCCTCAATGAGTACATCCTTGTCATTTATGTCTTCTATCTGAATCACTTTTGGATTCAGTGCATCCTGTGAACTGTTCTTAATTTCTTAACCAATTGTTGTATCAATTAACTTGGTAAATGATACCTTTGACTCTTTAATCTTCTTTGCTACATTACCCTCAATGAATATTCCTTTTCCTTTGGAATTTTGTCTCTTTTTAGACAAATTTTGAAATGTAATTTTATGATTTTGTTCTTTGACAGCTAAAAGTGAACTCCAAATGAGTTGACCAAACTCATCAAGATCTGCTAGATTCTCATCTATTATTTGCATAGCTCAGCTTTTGACTTTGAATCTCTGCACATAAGTATCCATAAGCTCCTTAATTTCATCAAGAGATAAGTTCGGTGCAATCAATGCAAGGGTTTATTCCCTCATCCTCTTCTCAATGTCCAAGGAATAGGACCACTTCTGATTAATTCTATTTTCTAATGCCTTGGGCAGTGAAAATTCAAACTCTAATGGAACTTGTTTGAAGCGTATCATCATCTGGATGACTGATTCCTCAATTTTGTTTTGTTCTTCAGTTGACATACTGTCAAACTTACTAAGTTCCAAATCTACAAGATTTCCATTCTCAATTATATCTACAGCAACCTCATCAATTGACCTATTCTTATTACTAACAACCTTGAATTGATTGTTATCATCTTCGTCATCCTCAAGGTCTTCTTTGTTTCTTATCAATCTTCTCATTTTCTTTGGTGCATCTGCTACAACCTTGAGTCCTTTCTTTACATAATTCTTTTTTTAGTGTAGTAGCCTTTCATTTTGCTACCTTCATAGTGCCCTTCTTCTGTGGTGATGAAGCTGCAGTTGATGACCTTATGTGTGCACCCATTTGCACTGGCAACTGCCTCTTCTTTGGAGCTTGAGTGGGAAAAATTGGTATAAGTTCTTGTTCTTATTCAAACTTAGTTTCTTCACTTTCATATGGTTTTTCAGCCAACATTAACTGACCTTTGGTTGCAGTTTCAACTGGTGACTCCTTATATGAGTCAGATTCATTCCCAAACTTCTCAGATAAAAATTTCTTCATTTTCTTTTCTTTCCTTGTCCTTTTACCGATGACCAAACTTGTTTTAATTCTAGACTTAGCTTCTTCAAAGGTTCCAAACCTTTTGGCCTTTTTGTCCTTCGATAATGCTAGCAGTGCTTTAATAGATTTCAAACCAAAATCATGATCCATTTCATAGCCCATAGGTGCTAGCCATTTTATTCTCAGCTCAACTACTTTAATTATAGTGTGGTCAGTGTTCACTAAGAAAAAAATGTCCATCTCATATTTTTTGACCAATGAACTTGGAATTCTACTTCTTAAATTCATCTTTACTTTAAAATCCTCAAAATAACTATTTATAACATTTTCAGCATTATCTCCCAGACCTTTCATAATATCAAAAATTTGTGAAGTGATCAGTGTGTCATCTATCCAATCAGTGTGACTAATAGAGGGAAATAATTTTTGGAGATAGAAAAATAAACATACAAGTAATGATCCAAACTTACAGGTATTGGATCTTTGTGTCCTAATTGTTTTCATGTTTTGTTCAGCCTGTCTCAGTAGTAGCTCGGCAAGGTCTATTTGATGACCCTTATTTATCAATTTATGAGCCATGTCGACTGCACTACGAGGTACACTATTTGCTTTGATGATTGAAATATCTTGTACCCAATTACATGTGTTGCAAACTTAACTTCAGGATCCATAATTGATGAAATTTTCAGTGCTCTTCTGTCCCATGTTGTGCCAATGTTTTTCTCAATCCCGGCTCATGATGAGCTTTTGAATGCTTTAGCTTTATCGGTAGTAGGGTAACTAGTAACCATGCTAATCATTCTTTTTGTAACCTTGATTGGTCTATCTAGCCAGAATGTGCCCTCATGATAGTGACTCAACACAACCCTAATCCATTCATTCTTAAAATTCTTCAAGAAATTTAGGGCATTGGTAAGACCAAGTGTTTCAACAATTTTGTGCTTTGGTTTCAGTTCTATATTCTCATCACAAAGTGCCTGATATGCAACATACATATCAAAATCACCCATTTCCCCAATTTTACAATGTATGTATGATCATATGTCTTTAGTTAACAAAACCATAGGTGGGATGCTTGAAAAAGTGCTCGCTGAATCCATTTTCGATGCTACTTCGGGGTGTAACTTATAGGGAGGTTCCTTGTAGCTTGCTAACACTATTAAATTAACTTCTTCTTCCACAACTTTAGAAGAGCTCACAGTAGATGTCATTTCAACAAACTAGGTTTTTGGTAAGTACGAAGAATATGCACAGTAGGGTTTTAACTTACTCAAAATGTATCGAAGAGAGTATGTTCAGTTCAATCTGCAACTACTTGAATTTTCTTGAAAGATTCTTGCTTGAACTCACTCTGTGAAATTTTAGCTCTTTGAAATCAAAATGTGAAAAATGAGCTCTGTCTTCCATGTATTTATAGAATTTTTGATATTCCTTTTCAAAAATTTATGTAATAAATTCTTGACCTACTTTTCAGTTCATGACAACTATTAGCTTGGTGACAACTACAAAAATTCCATCTGCTTAGTTAACACAAGACTTCTTTTCTTGATTGATACAATTATTCGGTTAACCTTGAATAGTGATTACCGACGGGTAACCAATGCTCGGTCTAACTTTTACCGACTATATAACTTTGTTAGCTCAAAACATATAAACCACAATGCATCTGTATTCATGTAGATTTCATATGTGCACAACATGTATAAGGAACTGTATGTAAAATGTGATAATTTTCAAATGTCAGTCCCATACATACCTATATCACCTTAGGTGGAGGTACCGATGTCACCCAATCTAGTGGATGAAGTTTCACTGATACCATTACTTGAATCAGTATTCTCATTAGATGCCTTTCTCCACATAGTGTTCCTAATTCTCATGATATCTACCATAGTGTTTCCACTCTCAAATACATGATTTTCTTATGGTGCTCGGTCTCTGCAGTCCTTGCTTAGATGACCAACCTTATGACAATGCAAACATGCCATTCTAGTGCTTGTCCAGCTTCGTGATTGTCCAACCCATCTTTTCCTATTGCATTTTTTTGCAATGTGCCCATATCTACCACATGCAATATAGTTAGTCCATGTGTTGTAATCCCAAACATAAGAGTTACCTTGTCTCTTTGGTTGATAAGGCTTGCATTTTGTCTTTTTCTTTGGTGTTCATACTTGCTTCATTTTTGCCTTACATTCTTGTGCAGTGTGTCCATGTTTGTTGCAAGTGTAACATAATTTCTCCATAGTATAATTGTTAGCATTCGTGTTCAATTTATCTCTACACTCATAAGCTTGGTGTCCAAATTTTCCATAGTAATAACAATATCCATTAAATCTAGGAGTGACGGGAGGTTTACCTTGTGCTTTGCTTCTACAGACATTAGAAGTATGTCCCGGTTTGCCACAGTGATAACATGTCAACACTTTAGGTCTTTGATTTTGATTTTTTTTTACTTGTTCAGCTTGTTGTGATGATTCTCCTTCGCCGGTATAGCCTATTCCAGCTTTTCTTCCAAATCTTCTTTGATTAATCAGAAAATCATTAATCCTTTTAGAACTATCCTCAACCAATTTCTTCATCTCATGATGATGTTGTTGTATTTTTATTTCATTTCTCAAATTTTCATTTTCTTCTCTGAGTATTCCTATATCTTCAAGTTTTCTTGGCAGTTCACCATTAACTCGGCTGACCTCCTGATTCACAATCACCATTTGATTTGATATTTTGAAATGGTGCTCAATGAGTCTATGAATCTCACTTTCTTTTGCTTGAAGTTGTTCACTTATCAGTCTTCGGTCTTCAATAGTTAGATTCCTTTCTTGCTCAACCTATCTAGCATTGTTCATTACTTCTACCATTCTTACCATCTGAGATTCCTGACCGATTTGCAGTGCTTTCACTTATTCAGTTAAGTGAAGATTCTTTTCAAAAAAATCAGAGACTATACTTTCAGATCCGTCAGAAATACTTCCTGAACTAGATCTAATGAGATCAAATATATCATCAATCACTTCTTCATGGTAACCAATCTCATTTTGCAATATAGCTAGGTTCTTTCTTTCAACCATTAATTTCTTAAGTCCATCTTTCTCTTGCTTATATTGCTCAACAAACATCTATATTTGTATCTTCTGATTTTCTATTGTCTTATCTAACTTATACCTCTCCCTAACTAGATCTTTACCTTTCAGTGGTTAAACTATCCAATAAGACAACTAAGCTCTGATACCAATTGTTGGATTAGGAGAGATAGGGTACTGAGAGGGGAGGGGTGAATCAATGCCCACAAAAACTTTCACTTATAAACCTTTTAGATCTAAAACTGTAAACAATAGTAACCTTGCACAATAAATTGTATCAAATGCATGTATGATTCATCTAATAAACTTGAAAAATTAAATAACATGAAATCAACAATATAACAGTCCCATAACACAAGTATTTTGGTAATGCAGAAACCCTTGTTAGAAGGTAAAAACTGCGGTGGGGATGGCCCCCACAAATTATTCACTACTACAGATAGAAAAGGTTTGCCTGTTAGGGCTACAAGTTTTGATCACTTCTGGTGATCTCACCCTATTAGGAGTAACATATTAGATCAACTAGATCTACCTAGTGATAGGATTTTAGCAACACTACTTGAGTGTGCACTCGGTTAAGAGATTTACAAAAGACTGTCAAGTCTACTCTGTTAGGAGATTTTACTAAAATTCTATTACAATGATTAGAAAGCAATAGGTAATTATTTTCTAATGAAAACTCAAATTGTCTAATATAGATCAATAAAGTACTGAATATATATCACCTTATACTATGTGAATCTATGCTCTGAACTACTCAGTTAGCCTGCTCTGATTTTGCTCAATCTGATTTCCTATGAATATTGTTCTGCTCTGTCAACTGATAATCTTGAAGGTTGGCTAGTGATTCAAGTGCTTCTTCGCTCATACATTAGTTCACATAAAAAATGATGTAAAATACAAATATATAGCATACTACTTGATGCCGCTTATACAAAATTAGGTTTCAACAACTTAGAGAAAAAACCCTAATATCTACGATGTACAAAAATAACCTAGATCAAACAATTACATAAGATCTTCATCACATTTAATGAATATCTCAATAATAAATTATCCTTGATCATGGTAAAACATTTTTTGATTCTGTTGTAACTATTTTCATAGATAGATGTGCCATTTCTAATTCCTATGTCATTTCTTGTGATCCTCGGTAAACACTATAAATACTGCTTGGTAATTACATTGGTGCTCAGTGTTTACTACTGCTTGGTATCAGTGTATGATGCTCAGTAAAACTATCTGGTGCTCGGTATGAGGACTTAACCCAATGGCTTTTATTTCTTACAATTATTGACTAGTTTCATATAAGTAACCGACTGATGTCTTTGACTTCCTTTGATACTAATGACAATCATTAATGCTCAATAGAGATAACAATTTCTTCCAATAGTTGTGATGTAGGAGAAGAGTCTATTGCACCTTCAAGTGTGTATGTAGGACTAGTAGGATGCATTAGTGAAGTGGGGATACTAGGTACATGAGGTGACTATGGGGAATGAGAAGGACTAGGTAGAGAGGAATCAACATTAAAAATAGGAGTGGCTAATTGTCCTTCTAATCTACTACTTCTCCATGTAGGAGTAGGAATGGTTGTTTCTTTCTTGTGGACTTTGGCTACAAGCATGAAAATTTCATCAGGATGACTCCTTTTAAGATATTTAGGAATAAATTTTAGGTTGTCTGATTGGGAAATTGGAGCTTGATACTTCCCTTTGTCTTTCTGGAAGAAACCCTAGAAAGAGTAACGGGGTTTGGTTGAGAAATTTTTCACATTCTTTCTAACAAGGGAACATTATCTTCAAAATCATCAGAGAAAGAAGATTCAGGGGTAGAAGTATTATGAGGTACAATCATGGAGACTTCGGCTCTTTCTAAACAACACTTATGGGTAAGAGGCTCTCCTTTGGGTCTGACATCCTGGACTTCTACCCTAAATATCTTGAGACTAACAAATTCTTTCCAGGGCATAGGAGAATGGTCTCTTATGGACCTTTTTATGAGAAATTTAATTAGGAAATGATGAGAAATGGAATTGACCTGACCCTTCCAGTATACAAATGAACTATTGACAAGTAAGTTGTAAAGGAAATTAGGGAAATTGACTATCTTCCCACGACGCATATGAGACCACAACTTAAAATGATGGGAATGGAGGAATGAGAACCTACCTTCACATGTTAAATACTTGATAACATAGGTGACTTTCAGAACCCATTCCTCTGGTAAGCTTATTCATTGAGTGCCTTATTTTTTTATGCATAATTGAGGGTCATCGGGTTGAGTGAATTATTAATATAAAATATTATTAAAATAATAATAATAAAAATATGATATATAAATATAATATAATATAATATATTGATGAATTAGAAACAATTTCATGCTATGCTATAGCAAATTTTTCGCTCTGCAACTAGGGTTTAGAGTTTACTTTACTCTCAGAGCCTCTCACGCGTGTGGAAGGGACTGCCTTTATGGCATCCGTCTTGCCTGGGGAAGTTAATGACATTAACTTCACCTACCTTAATGGAGGCCATAAGGAGGAGGCTATTAAGGCTCCTATTGATGCCAGTTCTCCTAGCAAAGCCATTGAATCTTCCAACACAGTTCCTAAGGTAGCGATTGACTTGGTGGCTCCAGAGGTAGCAGAGAATATCAATATTGTAGATGGAGAGTGGAAAATCCCAGGGATGCCAAGGTCCTTCAAAGAATCCATCCATGATGAGAGGGCACTATCGGAGGGGGTGCTTTTCATCTCAACAATTGAAAAAGCCACAAAACTAGTCACAGGAGTTGGAGGTAAGATTTTGGTGCCCCCCAGAATGGTTATCAAACCTAATCCCCAAATGCTTTCTGCGATAGAATTGGAAAAAGGTAGACTAAGAGATACCACAATTTTTTTCACTGCTATTGATGTTTTGAGAATTCCTTCTAGGGCTTTTCTTAATAACTGGTTTTAGTGTGTTTGGAGCCATAGACTAGGGTTTCAATTCTCTTATTGCAGGATGATTCAGAAAGGTTTATTCATTTTTATTTTTTGTGATTCCAAGGCCCAAAAGGTTATAGTGGATAAGAGATACTAGAAAGTTAGTCCCTTTGAATTCAGAGCCATCCCATGGTCACAAGAAGCCTTGCACAATGAAGTCCTCTCCCTTTCAATCCCTAGGTGGATTATTGTTGGGAATATCCCACCGTATTTACATAACCTCATTCCGCAGGCCCTTGAACCAGTCAATAAAGTATTGAGAGTCAATCACTCCAATGTTCTTATCCCTCACACAGATATTAGGGTTCTTATTTCCCTCAAACCAGGTGTTGACCTCCCTGAAACCCTACAGTTTGACCTTGGTGGTTCTCCATGCATTTTCCCCATCACTTTTATGGGAGGGGTTAACAGCTGCTATTTGTGTAGAAAGGAAGAGCATAAGAAGTAGGATTGCCCCATTTTGAGTAAGAGAGCTCAATCTTTGGAGCAGAAGGTTGATTCCTCTAAACTTGATTATGTTTCTCCTCCCCAACCTAATGTTGTGCTCATCCCTACTCACAATATTGGAGGAGTATCCAATAACTTGCAAATTAGTCTTCCTGGCAACTGGTAACAAGATTTGGTGGCCATTGTTGCAACCCTTGACAAACTCAAAGGGAAATTCAAGCCCACCCCTACATTCCCCCAGCCACCTCTATAGCTTATGAAGTCCTCAAAGATTTACTACCGACAAAAGACCTAGATTTTGGGTTGAAGCATACTAATAGACCAGAGGCTCCCACACTCAGAACTAAAAATGCCCAATAGATAGCACTAGAGAGGATTCAATTGAAGGCCTCTATGATGAAATCTACCCCTAAGAAGAAGTGGAAGATATATTTTGTCCCTCTTCTAGGTAAAGAGCTTATTTATACTCCACCTCCCACTGTGTTGACCCCGGTGGAGAGGACTAGTAGCCCTAGCAGTTTTTCACTTCCCCATGTTTCCCCCAATGAAGAAACTCTTCCTGAGACTATTCTTTCTCCCTCAGGTATCTTAGAATATTGCTTAGTATTGGTGATCCCTCCCCCCCTCCCCCACCTCCCCTCCCCCGAGACTATGGGAAGTCTCCCTCTCGGAGGAATAGGGGGAAAATGACACCATCCTGTCCACCATCATAGACAAGTTTGGAGGTGGAATAAAAAGAAGGTTTAGACCTTGAAGAGGGAGAGTTTCTATCAGATCAGTTGAGGAATGAAGCTTCAGAGATGTTTATCTTCTCTACCTCTGATTTGGATAAGGAAGCTAGGAATAAGAATATGGATGGTAGAGGTGGCACCAAAAGGAAAAGAGGTAGGCCCCCAAATGTCAGTGGCAACATTAAACCATCCAAGATTTAGAAGAAAGGTATCCCCCAGTGCTTTCAAAATTTTAAGGCTCCCTTGGAGCCCAACACTTGAAGTTCCCATGTTAGTCAACTGTGCCTCCTAGAATGTTAGAGGACTAGAATCCTTGGACAAGAAATACATTGTTAAGAGTTTTTTATGCCAAAATAGGGCCATTGACTTCCTTATGTTGTAGGAAGTTAAAGCAGTAGGTCTGTCATTAGACATTGCCCTTAAATGCATTTGGAAAGATGCAGATGCTTTCTCCACCAAGCATCAAAAGGGGAGAGGTGGAACATCAATCCTAATAGGACCTAGGTGGAAGAAGAAGGTGCAGAAGTGGGGATCCTCTCCCTGTAATAGAGCAGCATTGTTAGTTGTGGAAGATGAAGGCCACTCCTTTGGTCTATGCTCAGTCTATGCCCCCAATGAGCATAGCTCTAGGATCAACCTTTGGAATTGGATTTCTGAACTGGATAACATTCCCTATATCATTGCAGGAGACTTCAACATGATTGAGAGGGCTCAAGATAAAGTATGAGGCATGAGATTTGAATGGAAAGGTAATGAAATGACTTTTTGGAATTGCATGATTTCCAAACTGAACCTATTTGATCCCCTAGCAGGCAAAAAGGCTGACTCTAAAGGCATTTGGCTAACTTGGTCCAATTTCCAAAGAGGAGACAAAAGGATTTACCCTAGACTAGATAGATTTTATATCAACAAACACCTTCTTAGCTTCTCCCCCCAACTAGTTGACAATTGTGTCAAAGTTCACCCTTTCTCCCTTTCAGACCACCACCCCATTGTTTCCACATTTCAGCTTATAAATGGACAAGCCCCTACTTTTGATAAGAAAATAGGATTTGCCCTTAATTGTTCCCTTCTGAAAGACCCAGATGTGATAGCAACAGTCAAGATTATAGCTTGGTTCAATGATAATATTGCCCAGCATGACTCAGAGACTGCTAAGTGGAACCAGACCACCAGGTCATGGTAGGAAATGCTTAAGGTGGTAGGGAGGAAGAAAGCCAAAGATGGCAGGTGGAGAGAAGTTAAGTTAGTGGAGGAATTACAGGCGGTTGAGGCCCAAATCCAAGATAACCCCAACAATCCTCAACACCTAGAGATAGTCATGCATTATAGAGACTCACTAAGGCAGCTTCAGACTGTCAAAACTAAAGGAGCCAAGATTAGGGCTAGAGCCAACTGGATTAATCTGGGTGATAGGGGTTTGAAATTCTTCTTCCAAACCCTCAAAAATAAAGAAGTTAGAGATAAGATTACGGCTATCAGGGATGAAGATAGAATTATCTCTAAAAAAGAGGGGATAGTAAACACATTTTCTAAATTCTATAGAGAGCTATTTACTTCAAAGGATTCTAGTGGCATGGAGGTGGCCAGCCAGAAGATCAAGAGCATTGTCCCAAGGAGAATAAGTGATGAAGATGCTAAGGTGTTGGGGAAAGAGATCTCTCTCAATGAAATCAGAGGCATTATTCTAAGTATGGCCAATGACAAAGCACGAGGTCTAGATGGACTCATTGGTGAGTTCTATACGTGCAACATAGACTGGATTTGTCACAATCTCAGCAATACCTTTCAAGAGGTAGTTGAAGTGGGCACCCTTGGCCCTTCCTTTAATGCAGGTCTCATTAAACTAATTCCCAAAGAAGGGGACAGACTACTGATTAAGAATTGGAGGCCTATCACCATACTAAATGTAGGATATAAGATTATAGCCAAAACTCTTGCTATCAGACTTGTGAACATCCCCCCTAAAGTGGTTAATAGAACTCAAATATGATTTGTGAAGGGTAGATACATTCTAGAGAACCTGTTGACCTATTGGGAAGCTCTAGATTGGGCCAAGGCATTTGGAAAAAACTACTCTATGGTACTAATTGATTATGAGAAAGCCTATGACAGAATAGAGTGGAAATTTATCCTCTATATGATGGAAAGTCTAGGCTTCCCAAGTTTCTTCTGCAAAATGGTCTCTACCCTATTCATTGGGGCAATGGCAATAGTAGAGGTTAATGGGGTAAGATCAAAATTATTTGAACTTACCAGATCTATAAGATAGGGCTTCCCATTAGCCCCTTCACTTTTTGTCATAGTAGTGGACTCTCTTCACTACCTTCTCAAAGATGACTCCCTCTCTCCTAGGATTAAAGGCATCTCCCTCCCCAATGGACAAGAAGTCTCAAATGTATAGTTTGTAGATGACAAAACAATTCTTATCAGTATTGATGAAGATAATATGACTCTACTCATGGATAAACTGGGGATATTCTGCCAGGCTTCAGGTAGTAAGATCTCAGTCACCAAATCCATAATGCTAGGGTGGACTAAACATCCTTCAAGCTGGTGGAATAAATTAGGTTTTGAATGGGGAGGACCTAAACATGTTGTCAGATACCTAGGCATACCTTTTGTTGTCAACCCTAAATCAATGACACATGGGCATGGATTAAAGATAGAATCATCTCTAAGCTTAACAAGTGGAATAGCCACCTCCTTTCCTTCCCTGGGAAAGTGCAAGTGTGCCAAAAAATTATGTCCTCCTACCCAATGTACTTCTCCTTTGCATGGCTCTTCAACCACTACCAGTTCAACCAAATCCAAAATTTCATCAAAGACTTTCTCTAGTTTGATGGCAAAGGGAACAGGAAAACACATGTTGTTTCTTGGGAATGGTGCACAATGAACAAAATCTGGGGTGGGCCATGGCTCAAAGATCTGAAAACTCAAGGATATACACTAGCAGTGAAATGGATTGCTAAAGTAGCAGTGGGTGAAGAGCCATGGAAGATACTTATTAGGAACAACTTGCTAAGAGCACACCCTGCCAAACACAAACACTGGTGTGGCCTATGCTATTCAGACGTAATGGGTATGAAGTGAAAAATAAGGGTCTACGGATTGAATGTGTTCAAAGCCATATGGAATAGCTGGGGGGTGGCTAAACAATTTATCAGCACCTCAAGTCCTATAGAGAAAGGTGGGCAGATTTGTGGCGAGAAGTCTGTATGGTGGAACCTCTCACTTAATGGTAAACCTCTGGCCTTTCTCCAAGGCTACTATACTAGGAAGTGGGTGGATAAAGGTATCAAAACCTTTGGTGATATTCTCTAAAAAGGGAGTATGATTTCATGGGACCACCTAGCCTCAGGATTTAATCTCCCAAATACATAGAAAATAACCTATGTTGTACTCACTTTGACCCTTCAAAAATTAGGAAAGATTTCCTCATGTTGTTCCTTTGAAAATTGCTCCTATCAGCTCACTTGGTCCAATGTCTCCCCCCTCCACTTGATCAAGAGAAAAATTCTTTACTAGTAGATCACCATCAGCCCAACCATCATTAGCCACACTAATAACAAGTGGAACCTGAATATCTCCACCTAGGATTGGAACAAATACTTTGCTACCCTTTGGTTGAGGCCTATGGAACCTAACATCACCTATTTCTTGTGGCATCTATTCCTACATAAGCTCCCTTTCAACAAGCCAAGGGGAGAACCTAACCCATGTTCAGTCTATAAGTAGCCATAATCTGTCCCTCATGTGTTCTTTGAATGCCTCTTTGCTTATGAAATTTGGAAAATGTTTGGTACCAACTTCAATAAGCAATTTCATGTGTTGAACATTATTTTTGGAAACATCGACAATAGCAAGTTTTGCAATACTTTCTAGACTATTCTTTCTTCAATTATATTATGGGCTATTTGGAAGGCTAGGAATGATGATGTGTTTTCAAGGAAGGACTAGAATCTTACTGAGTCTCTCAGGAGACTCACATATACTGATATCTCCTTGCAAGTCATGACAGTAATAAAACTGAAGGAAAGTAAGTTCCTCTAGATCCTCCAAGATGGCAGGGGCACCATTGAGAAATGGGACATAGCACATGGTTACACCTCTAGGAAAGAGGGTACAGTCTTCAGCAGCTACCTCACAAAATTCCATCTGAAGGTGGAAGAAGAGAGAGCAAGTATGGTAGCCAACTCTGCAGGGACCAGGACTGAACCCATATTTGGTGCTTATGAGATCATAGGCTACACGGTTGTTTTTCCAGACTCCAATGACTTGGATGCAAATCATGTTGCTCCCGAAGAATGATATCCATAACACCTTAGTATTAATATAACTAGTTTATAATGTATCTACCGAGGTTTCAACTGTAATTTTTGAGCAAGTTTTTTGAATTGGCTGTAGCACTATTCAGCCCCCTATAATTACTTATAACTCTGTTGTTTTGAAACTTTATATGCAATAGAATATATTGATGAATCTATATAATAATATTAATAAATTTTTAAATATAATAAATAATAAATAAGTAATCACACTATAATTATAATCTATTATTATTTATAATATATCATTCATAAAGTAAATATAAATAAACAAAATGACTTAATATAATCCAAAAGACATGACTTTTGGAAAAAAAAAGGTATAAGGAAACAATTATGGGGAAAAAGGAAAAGACAAGAAAAAATAATATGGAAAACTTAGGAGAAAATAATATAGGATAAAAGGAAGATAAAAATCTAGGAGAAAATGAAGGAGAAAAGATAGGAGGAAATGTAGGAGGAACTCAAGGGAGGAAAAAAGAAAATACGATAAACAAAGGAGAGTAAAAGATAAAAGATTTGGGTGAGATATTAAATTATTAATTATGATGTATATAATGAGGACATTTACATTTTCCTTTACATACATATATATATATATATGTGTGTGTGTGTGTGTGTGTGTGTGTGTGTGTGTGTGTGTGTGTGTGTGTGTGTGTGTGTGTGTGTGTGTGTATACATAAGATACACATTTTTTATGCGAATTCTTTAATAGTTTTAGATTTCTTTTATTGACAAAGTCTAAACTATGATTTGATAATAAACATTTATACATTTATACGTTCCCTAAAATTGATGATATGGAGACCATAGAGAGAATGAATTTTATATTCATTAAGAGATGGATCCCATGTCTGGAAGGGACTAGAGGAAATTGTTATAGTGTCCCTAGTCTTGAGATTGTTATAATCTCACCATAAGTGATAATATAGATTCCATATAAAATAAATCTTATATTCATTAGAGATGGATCCCCATATCTGGAGGGGGCTAGAGGAAATTGTTATAGTTTGCCAAGTCTTGAGATTGTTATAATCTCACATAGGCAGTATATACCGATGCTAGTCATATGCATATGCATAGGCTTGGATAGCATTTATTGCTTCCATGAGGTTCTTATGGGCAGTGCTTTATGGGATGACATGTTGATAGCCCGGTTGCTTAGAGTGGATCTTATATCCCTTAGGCGAAGAATTGAGAATTCTGTGAAGATCGACCTAGAGGCAGCCTTAAGAACCAAATCCCCCCCCCCATTTACTAACATAGAATAGAGTATGAGTCATATAAATGTTACATATTATTTTGTACTAACATCAATTTTGTAGGAAACTCTAAGGGAGAATAAGAAGGGACATTACAAAACCAATATTATTCATCAAGGTTATATATTAATTGGTTGTTTAATATCATATAAAATATTAAAGATAAATAATAACCAAAATATAATATATCATTAAATAACAATATCTTATAAATTAAATATGATATATCAAGATATAAATTAACAAGAAGATTAATTCTAAATAAACAAATCTATTATTGATGAAATATAAGTATTTCATCTATGATTAAGAAGAGAGATATAGAAAATTAGCTCACACAAAGCTTAAATGAAAAATTTACGTAAGGTCCCAACTAGGGACATTACTGTGGTATCAGAGCATGATCCTACCATCCTGTAAGGTAAAATTAATAAGGTACAATTATAATTACACAGCCATACAATTTGGTATTGATTTGAAATATGGATATTACTTTGGAAATATGAATTCTATCTTCATAAATGATTATATCCAAGCTATGGTTGGTGGTGACTGAGATTGAGATAATCTCCATAGTATGAGAGATTGATATAATCTCCATAAGAATAACTTGACTGAGATTGATATAATCACCATAATGCCAGAATATTTTGATGAGTCAACTTATGCATATGCAAACAACCTTGGGTAGAGGATATCTCTCCCAAGATGATAAGCCTTGGATGGAGGATATCTCTTCCAAGATGAAAGGCCTTGGATAGAGGATATCTCTTCCAAGATGAAACCTTGGGGTATGCACTCCAAAGAAGATGGTGAAATAACTGAGGATGGTTCTAGAATCAATCTTATATCATTCAGAACCTTGGATATCCTCAAGAGGGTTAGGGAACCTAATCTGGTATACTTCCCCTAAGTATTTGATATAATTAGGAAGATAGGTTTAAATTATCCATGAGGATTGATCAATGACATTCTTGATGAGTGTCAAGATTTGATAAAGGACATTCTTGGAGTTGAGAAACATATACCAAAAGGGAAGGAAAGTGCAACAACAAATCAATTTCAGGGTCATTGGATGGGATATCGACATAGAAAGACATCATTCACACCAAAGGTTTGAATTGCTTGAGGACAAATAATTTTGAGAAGGGCGGACTGTGATGTCCCTATTTCGAAATATAAATTAATATTTTATAAAATAATAAAAGAAAATTTAATAAATAAAATGATATAATATAATCTATTATTAAAATAATAAAATAATATATAAGCATACTAATATATTATTAATATAAAATATTATTAAAATAATAATAATAAAAATATGATATATAAATATAATATAATATAATATATTGATGAATCAATATAATAATACTAATAAATTGTTAAATATAATAAATAATAAATAATTAACCAAACTATAATTATAATCTATTATTATTTATAATATATCATTCATATAGTAAATATAAATTAAATAAATAACTTAATATAATCCAAAAGACATGACTTTTAGAAAAAAAAGATATAAGGAAACAATTATGGGGAAAAAGGAAAAGAGATGAAGAAATAATATGGAAAACTTGGGAGAAAATAATATATGATAAAAGGAAAGAGAAAATCTATGAGAAAATGAAGGAGAAAAGATAGGAGAAAATAAAGGAGGAAATGTAGGAGGAACTCAAGGGAGGAAAAAAGAATATATGAAAAACAAAGGAGAGTAAAAGATAAAAGGTTTGGGTAAGATATTAAATTATTAATTATGATATATATGATGAGGACATTTTTAATTTATATAGAAATTAATATATTTACATTTTATTTATTTATGTATGTGGACATTTATATTTTTGTTTATATATATATATATATAATCAAGATACACAAATATTTTATGTGAATTCTTTAATAGTTTTAGATTTCTTTTATTGACAAAGTCTAAACTATGATTTGATAATAAAAATTTCTACATTTATATGTTTCCTAAAATTGATGATATGGAGACCATAGAGAGAATGAATTTTATATTCATTAAGAGATGGATCCCATGTCTGGAGGGGACTAGAGGAAATTGTTATAGTTTCTATAGTCTCGAGATTGTTATAATCTCACCATAAATGATGATATGGATTCCATATAAAATGAATCTTATATTCATTAGAGATGGATCCTCATATCTGGAGGGGCCTAGAGAAAATTGTTATAGTTTCCCTAGTCTCGAGATTGCTATAATCTCATGTAGGCAGTATATAGACTGATGCCAGTCATATGCATATGTGTAGGCTTGGATAACATTTATTGCTTCCAAGAGGTTCTTATGGGTAGTGCTCTATGGGATGACATGTCAATAGCCTGATTACTTATAGTGGATCTTATATCCCTCAAGCTGAGAATTGGGAATTCTATGTAGCCTGACCTAGAGGTAGTATTAAGAACCAAATCCCCCCCCGTTTACTAATGTAGAATAGAGTATGAATCATATAAATGTTACATATTATTTTGTACTAACGTCAATTTTGCAAGAAACTATAAGGGAGAATAAGAAGGGACATTACAAAACTAATATTATTCATCAAGGTTATATATTAATTGGTTGTTTAATATCATATAAAATATTAAAGATAAATAATAATCAAAATATAATATATCGCTAAATAACAATATCTTATAAATTAAATATGATATATCAACATATAAATTAACAAGAAGATTAATTCTAAATAAACAATATATTATTGATGAAATATAAGTGTTTCATCTATGATTAAGAAAAGAGATACAGAAAATTAGTTCACACAAAACTTAAATGAGAAATTTACATAAGGTCCCGACTAGGGACATTAATGATGTGACTGCTCCTTTATTATAAATTATTTCAAGGATAGTGTTGGGAGTTCCCTTTGATCTTAAACTTGTAGATTTATACTTTGATGGATAACTTTAATGATACTTTGAGTCTATCACCACTCCAAATTCCACAAGGAAGAGGGCCAATTAACAAGGATCAACAATGAGATCCTCCTACACTTTGAGCCTTAATGCTCAAGCGGGTGTACCCTGGACTCACTTCTCCAAAGGAGTCTCAAAACAATATACAACTATACCCCTTACTAATTGATTTAATATTTTATCATTTAAATGTGTGTGTGTGGTTGATGACAATGAAATGCCTCCAAAGGATGGACCAGTGCCTTAACCCAGGGCAAAGAGTCACCCAATTACATATATCAGCTGAAGATCTTAAATCAAACACTCTTGGGCTCAGAATAAGTGCTTTGCCTATTACCCCTCTCCCTCAAACACATGGACATCAGATTCTTATTTGGTTGTAAACTCACTGAACTCACCTAAAAGACTTTAATCCTAACTTTGTTAGAAACTCAGAGATGACTTCACAATACTCTTTCTTTACCATATGCTAATACACTTTGTGACACTAACATATATGAGCTTAGAACCAAAATAAGAAGACATACAAAAATGCAAGATTGGAACTCAGTAGCATTCTCATTAACATATTCAGGATCAATATACAATCAAAACAACACAAAGATAGGAAGAAGACACAAAATCAGCTCCCCTTTCAGTATAATACCATCAACAACCAGGGACCAAAAAGAAATTTTTTGAACCTGTACAAAATCAAAAAAGCTACCACTTATACCCCTAGTCACCTTGGAAACCCAAAACAGGTTGCAACAAGCTACAGATGACTAGGGTTAGGGTTTCACCCACCAGATCAACTAGAAATAGTCAAAAATTAAATGCAGGGGATGAAAACCAGTCGGCCATGCCTGAGAAAGATTTGCACTTATGATAGATCTCTAGGAAAGTACTACAAATCATGGAATTCTAAACTTGTCAACCCTTTTGGCCACCTGCAACATGCCTCGAGCATAAAAAAAACACAGTACAAACCCCTGCAAATGATCATGGCACACCTTGGACCACACTGCAACAGCAAACAAATCATCTCCTACCAGCTCCAGTCACTTCTACATTGAATTTTAGTCCTTCTGGTCACAGGAAACCCTCAAAAATTTGAATTTGAAATTAAACGGTCATTTCCATGGCGCCAGCAGCAAATCGACGGTCCACATTTGAAATTAGGTCAACTTTATATCGTGACTGTCAGATCCTTCCTTTTCGCGGTCTTTATGATTTATCAATTAATAGGACCCTAGCCAAACTTAGTGAATTGGCGAATGAAGGGAATCGGCCATTCATGGAATACTTTATACTACCACTAGATATTTTAGCGATTATGCGAACGCTTGTTCACTGAACTGCTCAAACATTTAGAGAACTGCCATCCTTCTTCATGAATGAGTGAACTCCTTTGAAATTTTTTTGGGTCACTAAACACTTTATCCAAACTGCCAAAAGACTGAGGAAATTCACCGGGCCCGCATCAAGAAGATCGACGGTTGTCTCATCTTCGCATAGACCTCCAAGATTCCTCTGGATCATAAGACAACCATCGAATGAAGAATCTTACCCTGCCTTGACAACCCTTTTACAGGATATGAAATCAATGGTTGGTGCAAGATCTTAAACCTCTGACACATCCCACAAGATCATATGCCTGTCGTTGATGCTCTGCATATGTCAGGACCCTCTGACAAGCCAAAAACTAGGTCCCACTAACAGGCACCAAGTCATTACCTTGTGGACCAATCATAGATTGCCAACTATACCTACGTGTCACTTTGGACCCACCTATTTGAGAAGCTCTGCCATAAAGGAGAATCAACGATCGTCATAAGATCACAAGCT
Source organism: Chamaecyparis obtusa (assembly GCA_027943335.1). Taxonomy (NCBI): domain Eukaryota; kingdom Viridiplantae; phylum Streptophyta; class Pinopsida; order Cupressales; family Cupressaceae; genus Chamaecyparis; species Chamaecyparis obtusa. Next base: position 698,974 of record BSBK01000828.1, on the reverse strand, counting down.
TCTAAAAAAACCCTTGTGAACTTATGACAACCGTAGGATTAAGATGGTGTTAGAGGGCTGGGCCCAGGAAAATATTAAGCCAGAACACAGGGAAAAATTAAAGCGCAGGACTTAGGCTTTAGGGAAAAATTAGGCACTGAGGACTATAGGAAAAATTAAAGGCCATCGGGGGTAAAACTTAGGAAGAATTTAAATGGGGGCTGACTAGAAATATAAAGCACATGCACCTAAAGGCTTTTAAGTGGCCTAAAAAAGTAACTTTAAAATAGAACAGGGCCAGGGCACTACAAAGGGTTTTTCAAAGTAATGGCTAGTTTTTAAAAAATTTGAACTAAGGGTTAATGCCAGAGACCTAAAAGCAACTGCAGAGACCAGGGGGAAATTGCTACAGCCATGAAATTTTTTCAAGGTGCTAACAGTGGCTCTGTCTGGGGATGTATGCCACCTACAGGCATAACAAGGACTTAGAATCATTGATTAAAGTAGACCATCCCATAAGCAAAAATTTGCAGACAATAGAGAGCAACAGGACCAAAAACCCTACAGACCAGGACAAAATAGGATAGGGGCAAGCGACTTTACAAAATTTATAGAATGTACAGACCTAACTACTGTTCATGGAAAACAAAATACCTTCAATTGAAGTATTTCTTCAAGAATTGTCCATGAAATGGCAATTCCTGAATATCACCATTTAACTCTTTCACAATATATGATTCTTGGCCCCATTTCTCATGAATTAGATATGGCCCTAACCAGATGGGATTAAGCTTACCATGTTTTTCTTTATCCTCCAATCTGGCATTCCAAATTAATACCAAGTCACTAGGTTCAAACCTCCTGTCAACAGTCCTTTTGTCATACAAATTCTTAACCTGCAACTATAATTTGGCATTTCTTGCAACTGATTCTCTTCTAGTCTCATCCAACCTAATGAGGTCCTCAATTCTCAACTGCAGCTCATCATCTATATCATCATCATATAATTGCACAAATTTATACATTTCCAGTAGATTATTTTGAGGCATCCTTAAATGTATTCCATATACTAGGTCAAATGGTGCACAACCAATTTCCCTCTTCACAGTTACCCTATCAGCCCATAGAGCTAATGGCAGTTTTGAATTCCATGCCCTCCTATTCTTTTCAAGAATCCTCCTGAGGATTTTAATCAAACTCTAATTAGTAGATTTTGCTTGTCCATTTCCTTGTCAATGATAAGGTGAAGAATTAGAAATCTGAATTCCTAAACCCTTGCAAAAGTCCTTATATTCAGCAGACCTAAAGCACATGGCATTATCACTTACTATTCTCTCAGGTAAACCAAACCTTGTAATAATGTTGTTCAACAAGAAATCAGTTACCACCTTCCTGGTTGCATTCCTTGTAGGTATAGCCTCTACCCACTTTGTAAAGTAATCAGTGGCAACTAAGATCCATGAGTGTCCTCCACTTGACTTGTTTGGTATCTCCCCTATGAAATCAATTCCCCATTGTTGGAAAGGAGCTTGTACTTCTACTGGTTTTAATGGCACATTACCTAAAAATTTAAGCTTACCAGAGAACCTTTGACAAGCATCACACCTCCTTACCAACTATTCTGCATCCTTGAAAATTGTGGGCCACCAGAATCCTACTCTTAAGATTTTATGAGTAGTTGTTTTACCCATATAATGCCCACCATAAACTCCCTCATGCATTTCCTTTAACAACTTGTTAGCCTGATCCTCATCAACACACTTCAAAAGTATGCAATCTAAATTCTTTCTATACAATTTACATTTCACAATTACATACTTGATGGCCTGTAATTTTAATGTCCTCCTCTGATTATCATTCATTCCTGCTGGACATCTCATAATTCTCAAGTAATAGATAATATCCTGATACCAGATACAATCATCCATATCACATGTATAATCAATTTCAGAATGATTTATCTGATTGGCATCAAGATTGGATTGAGCCATCAGTTTTGCCAATCCTTGTCCTTTAACCAACTTGGTAATCTAGATGTCAATATTGAATTCTTGGATCCTATTGATCCATCTGCATCTTCTCCTAGACACCTCTTACTGTGAGAAAATATCCTTCACAGCTGCACTTGGCACAAAAGAAATCACAACTGCCCCCATTAAGTAACATCTAAAAGCCTTGACTGCCTTCACAAGTGCATATGTTTGTTTCTCATTTATGTCATACTTCAATTCAACAACCTGCAAAGATTACTGAAGAATGCAATAGGCTGCTCATAACCTTCCTTATTTTTTTGCAACAACACTGCAACAATAGTATGAAAAGATGCAAAGGAAAAGATGTGCATTGGGACATTATAATCAAGTGCCTTAAGCATTGGTTTATCTTTGATAGCTTGCTTGATATTTTTGAAAGCTTCATCAGGCTCACCCTCCCATGTAATAGCAGATCCTTTCTTCAACATCTTAGAAATAGGTCTAGTAACCTCTACAAAAAAATTTCACAAACCTCCTTAAGAAATTGACCTGACCAAAGAAGGACTGAATTCCTTTAACATTTTTTGGCCTTTGAATCTTATCAATGGTTGCTACCCTCTCAGGGTCAATTCTCACTCCTTGCTTCCCAACTAAGTGGCCAAGCAACTTGCCTTCAGTGACACCAAATGCACATTTCCTTGGGTTTAATTAAATGCCATATTCCAAGGCCCTCACAAATATTTTCTCTAAATGAGTACAATGGTCTTCTTCCTTTTTGGAATAGGTAGATAAATCATCTTGATATACAACAATGAAATCATCAATAAAATCTAAAAAGGCAACATCCACTGCTCTTTGAAAAGTTGCACCAGCATTTGTGAGACCAAAAGGCATTCTCACATAAACATATGTCCCCCACGGTGTTGTGAAAGCTGTCTTGAATTGTTTTGATTCTTTGACAATTACTTGATTGTAACCAGAGAAACCATCCATCATAGACATCAATTCAGATCCGGTCACTCTCTGCAACATAGCTTCCATATTGGCCACACAATAGTTATCCTTTAATGAGCTGATGTTCAAATTCTTGAAGTCCACACAAAGCCTGATGTCACCATTCTTCTTTCTCACAAGAACAAGGTTTGAAACCCAAGAAGAGTGCCTTATAGGCTTGATAATTCCAGCATCTCTTAACTTTAATAACTCTTCTTGCATCTTGGGTGCCAAAGTGAGATTTATAGGCCTTTGTTTTTGCCTAAAAGGTTTAGCATCTTCTCTTAAAGGAATAATATGCTGAAATAAGTCTTCTCTATAAACCTTTAGGTCATCATATGACCATGCAAAAACATGCCTAAATTTTCTCAATAATTCAATCAGAGATTTTCTCACATTGTGAGACATGTCCCTACCAATGTATACCTTCTTAGGTGCCTCATGTGTTCCAAGATTGATCTCCTCTAGATCAGCATGATCTTCTCTTTTGATATTCTTTTGAACTCTATCCTGGTTATCAAAGACAGTTTCCAAAACAACAAGCCCCTTGGGCACCTTGTTAGTTCTAAGTTGAATAACTTAATTGCCAAAGACAACCTCCTTTCCTTCTATTGACTCAACCAAGGCTGAACAATCAAATTCCTAACCATGATACTAATCTTCACAACTCATAAATTTCAAGATATCATTATCATCATCAAAAACTTGCCAATTCTCAATATTGTCTGATATACTAGGCCTAGCCTAAATTTCAACTTTAGAGATACCAGCAAAAGTAATATCAATGGGATTGATTGCAATATTGGCTAACAAATCAGCCATCTTATTGTTACTCCTATCCTTCCACTCAACATTGAAGGCATCAAAATTTTCAATCAAATCCCAAACTGCATTCCTATATTGTTTCAACCAATTATTCTTGGAATCATATATTGACCTAACATGGGACACCACCAACTCAGAATCACCAACAACACTTAAGCACTTAATACCATGTTTTTGTGCCAACCTCATTCCTAACAACAATGCCTCATATTCTGCTATATTGTTGGTACAAAAGAAATTCAATGTGAAAGAAAATTTGTAGGTGTTTCCATTAGGAGAAATAAGTAAAATACCTGCTCCTACTCCATCCTTGCAACTTGCACCATCAAAGTACATTACCCACAAATCACCCTTCACAAAATTAACACTTACCTCAACAGAGATAGGTGACGAAATAGGTTCCTTCTCAAGTATAGGGATCTCTGCCCTAAAAGCATTAATATTAGTATCCACAAAACATGTAGTTTCATTATCAATATTTCTCTCAATCATGTGGCATACTCTTGGTTCTCAATCAATCTTGACAAACTAATCATCAATCTTGAAAGTGGCATAGGATAGATCACACTGTAAACTTCCACCCATGGTAGCACTCCACCTTCTAGATAGTAGCATCCCATAATGAGGAGGGATGTCCACCACCAAAACACTCATTGTTAACTCTTTCTCTAGATATGCTACCAACCTATATGGCATTGCATTGATAGTCCCAATGACTGGTACCTCCCTCTAATCCATTGCACAACATCTACCTTGAACTGTATCAACTTTAAGGCCCAACTTCTCCATGATTTTGAAAGGGATAATAGTATTAGAGGCACAACTATCAATCATACAATTTCTTAACTTCATTCCATTCACAAGGACACTTAAAAAGAATGGATCAATGTTTTCAAGGCTAGCATTGACAGAACTGTCCAAATATAGAGGAGGAATTTGAGATACAATTCCCTGAGCAGCATCACCTTTCAAAGCTTTAGCCTGAGATTCATTGCATGCAACATCATTGTTATGAACATTATCTACACATGCAATAGCTCTGTCTTTGTGTTTAGGGATCCTCAACAATTTTGACAATGGAACCTTAACTGTAATTTGGGATAATACAACTAACATATCAATAGGAGTAGAGTGAGGAATCTCAATCTGCATTGTCATAGTATCCTTTTGCTTGTCTGATACATTACGTGCATTGACCACCCTCAATTTTTCAATCTTAGCCATTGTGTTAACTGGCTTCTCAATTTCACTAGAAAATCTTTCAACTCCAACTCCCTTAGGCTCATAATTCTTACTTTTCACATTCTTGAATTTCACCATGTGATCACCTTTTGATTTGTTCTCACTAGGCTCTCCAAAGTTGGCACTCTTTATAAACATTCCTACAGCTTTCTCATTTGTATTCCTTGCCACCATGCCTCTAGTTTGCACTTGGGCAATCATTTCTATAGTAATCCTATCCATATCTCCTCTAGAAGGTCTTCTTAAATTTACTAGCTCAAAAAAAGAGTTCATGTTACATGTCTTCTTATCAATGTCCTCACTATCAAAAAAAACCTCTTGATGAAAAAGGGCCTAAGTGTGTCTCTTCACATTTACATCTGCTTCTTCATCAAAATTAGAACCATCTTCATAGCCTAGATATGAAATATTCATGTTGCACCCAACATCATCTTGATCTTCTTCTTGATCTATCTCCTCATTGCCACAATCTTGATTTGCAACCATAGAATGTGCAACCACACAATGCTCTATAGAATGAGGGGACTGGCATGCAACACACCAAGGTATGTCCTCCATGACATTTATTGAAGCTTTTTGTAGAGGGTCAGGGACACCTCTGTCATTGTTTCCTCTTGCAATAGGGACAACAGGCTTTCCATCCTTCCATTGGGTGTTGTAGGGGTAGTTCTGCAATCTATTCTTCTTATTAAAATCATTGTTGAATTGAGGCCTTTCATTGGTAGGAGCACTGATGTTCCTATTTGTAGGTGCCTTCAAATCCTTCAATGCATTGAGCACCTTATCCAATTTATCTTCTTCTTGCCTCCTAGTTCCAACATTCCTATCATTTTCCTTTTTGTATTTCTTGTCCCCAAACAACTTAGGGTCATCTCTCTTCCCACCCAACTTCCCTGATATCTTCATATTGTTCTCAATATTGATAGAAATCCTAAAAGCATCTCTAAGAGTTCTTGGTTCTTTGTCCCTCAACAAGTATCCCATTTTTCCATCAAATGCATTGAAGTATGTAGTTAGACAAACATTGTCATCTAACCGCATAACTTGGAACAACTTATGCATACCCTTCTGAAATCTCATGTTGAATTCAGCTGCAGACTCATTCTAATTTTTCCTTATGGTATTGAATTCATTCAACATGAAACTAGCATTAGGCCTATCACCATACTGCTCTTTAAAATATCTCTCAAAAGAATCCCAAGTATCAATACATTTATTAGGAAGTCTCTTAAACCAATCTCTAGCATCCTCCATTAGAGATTGAACAAACAATTTCATGACTACATCCTCATGCTCTACCTCATAATCATTAAGCATATCAACAAATAGCCTAAGATGCTCCTCACAACTAATAGCATTATTACCAGCAAACTTAGGTACCTTATCTCTTATATCATTTGGAAAAGCATTTGGGTAGCCTGGTATCCCATCAAAACTAATTTTCCTATAGCCTTCTAATTGCATAGGTCTTCTTTGAAATCCTAAACTAGTGTTCCCACTAGAACTATTATTTTTATCTACATTCCCACCCACTTGCACATTTGACTGTCTATTAGGATCAAAAAATGATTTGGTAGATACATTAGGAATTAGATTACTAGTAGTAGCATTGCTAAGTGGAACAGTAGTGTTCATAGATGGCATACCTAGTTCAGTAGCAGAAGGGCCATGAACATTAGCTAATGAAGCCTTCAAGAACTAGATCTTTCTTCTTTTCTCTGCAATAGCAGCATCAACTTCAGCTCTTTCCAACTCTTGAGCTAGAGCTTCATCCTCTTTTCTTTTTCTTTCTATCTATATCTCCCTATTTGATTTAGGTGGTGGGATCCCTAGTATTGTCACTGGTTTTCTTATTTGGACACCCACCATCTTCTACTTTCCTTTTTCATTAATAACTACAGTAGGCCTAGTGATCTCATGTCCATTCTTACCCTTAGGAAAAGGAGCATAACTTTGTACTTGTCTGAACATAGGGCCTTCTTCATCAAACTCATGGTCTTGCAACAAGCATTCTTGCTCACTTCTTAAAGCTTCAAGATCACCAAAAACATCATGTTGCAACACCTTAGGAGCAGAAGCAAGCATCTTGTTTCTCTCCTTCATTTCATTAATCTTTCTTAAAAGAGACTGCCTTTCTATTAGAGTATTCACCTTTTCAGCCTCTCTCTCCTCTTGTAACCTCTTATGTATGGCATCCTGCTCTACCAATTGCAACCTAAGTGCATTTAAATCATCCGATTCTATCATAATGTCATCAAAACATGATGACACATCCATATCAGTGAGATTTTGATATGGGAAATGGACTTGCCTTGGTCTCATGGGCTCCTTTCTGAAATTATCCTCATCAAGATCTAAATCAATCTCAAAACCCATCTCTCTGGCTTGTTCATCCTGACCTGCAAGTAATGAACACTTATCTTGAAATATAGCCTCTGGGGTATCATAAAATTTATCTTTAGAGTGACCACCATCTGATCTAGAAACTCTATCTTGTGACCCTTCCTCACTTGAGGAAACATGTGGTGCTCTACCTCTAGTATTTCTTTGTTCTCTTATGGGAGCACTAGTAGACTCACCATTCCTCTTGATCCAACTCTTCTTCTCCTATCTAGGCAATTGTTCCAGAGTGACCTCCAGATTTTTTCTGACAAAGGACCTAGTATTCCTCCTTTTGTCCATCTTTTGCATTCTATAGCATTGGTTCTAACCTTTTGAGTCGCCACCGACCAAAGTGGGAAATCTTTCAACTGAATACAATAGGAAAACAAGAGTGCACTTGAAAACTTTATCTCTAGACTCTCCCCAGCAGATTTGCCATTTTGTTGGTGACTTGGATGGGTAAATCAATTTGGTCAATAAGATTTTGACTTTACAATGTAACCAAAACTAGAGACTCTAACAGATACAATTCTTCATTATTGTTCTCCCCAGTAGAGTCACCATTTTGTTGGGAGTTCCCTTTGATCTTCAACTTGTAGATTTATACTTTGATGGATAACTTTAATGATACTTTGACTCTATCACCACTCCAAAGTCCACAAGGAAGAGGGCCAATTAAAAAGGATCAACAATGAGATCCTCCTACACTTTGAGCCTTAATGCTCAGGGGGGTGTACCCTTGACTCACTTCTCCAAAGGAGTCTCAAAACAATATACAACTATACCCCTTACTAATTGATTTAAGATTTTATCATTTAAATGTGTGTGTGTGGTTGATGACAATGAAATGCCTCCAGAGGATGGACCAATGCCTTAACCCAGGGCAAAGAGTCACCCAATTACATATATCAGCTGAAGATCTTAAATCAAACACTCTTGGGCTCAGAATAAGTGCTTTGCCTACTACCCCTCTCCCTCAAACACATGGACATCAGATTCTTATTTGGTTGTAAACTCACTGAACTCACCTAAAAGACTTTAATCCTAACTTTGTTAGGAACTCAGAGATGACTTCACAATACTCTTTCTTTATCATATGCTAATACACTTTGTGACACTAACATATATGAGCTCAAAACCGAAACAAGAAGACATAAACAAATGCAAGGTTGGAACTCAATAGCATTCTCCTTAACATATTCAGGATCAATATACAATCAAAACAACACAAAGATAGGAAGAAGACACAAAATCAGCTCCCCTTTCAATATAATACCATCAACTAGGGACAAAAAAGAAAGTTTTGGAACCTGTACAAAATCAAAAAAGCTACCACTTATACCCCTAGTCACCTTAGAAACCCAAAATAGGTTGCAACAAGCTACAAATGACTAGGGTTAGGGTTTCACCCACCAGATCAACTAGAAATAGTAAAAAATTAAATGCAGGGGATGAAAACCAGTCGGCCATGCCTGAGAAAGATTTGCACTTATGATAGATCTATAGGAAAGCACTAAAAATCATGGAATTCTAAATTTTTCAACCCTTTTGGCCACCTACAACATGCCTTGAGCACAAAAAAAACATAGTACAAACCCCTGCAAACAATCATGGCACACCTTGGACCACACTGCAATAGCAAACAAATCATCTCCTACCAACTCCAATCGCTTCTACATTGAATTTTAGTCCTTCTGGTCGCAAGAAACCCTCAAAAATTTGAATTTGAAATTAAACGGTCATTTCCATGGCACTAGCAACAAATCAGTGGTCCACATTTGAAATTAGGTCAACTTTATATCATGACTGTTGGATCCTTCCTTTTCCTCTCCTCAACAACAACAACAACCACTCCTAAACCCTCTACCTCCTCCCATAGAACCTATACAAGCCACATAGGTAGATCTTCTAAATTTCCTATCAAAGAATACTACTCAAATTTCTCAAATAGTGAATAGATTGAGCTCCTTTGATCATGATCATCATTCATGCCTTTCAAAAGCCCTATAATCAATGGCCAATGGTGCTAGGTAGGTATCTAGATAGGTTACTAAATGGGGCACATATACGGATAGATGTTATGCATTCTATTCTAATGGGTTGTAATATGATGAGGTGAAAAGAAATTTCATAAGTAAATATGATATATATGTTCTCTTTTCGCCCAACCTAAAACTAATGATGCCTTACTTATGATTTGAAGAGGTATATTATACATTGGTGTAACAATGGTGGGATGAAAATTTATTTTTGGTATAGGTGGTATATTGTCTTTGACCAACCACCTTGTAGTAATCATGAGGTACCTCTATATTTTTTGAGAAAGTTATATTGAGATTTTATCCTCAAGATGAAGCTAAACTAATTTGACATGTGTGAGTTGTAGGGTAGAGGGAGATGATCTACACATGATATACTAAGGGCTCAAAGGGTGGTAGACCCCCAACATAGGATTTCTCTAGCTGCTAAAACCATGGCTCACATCACGATCCTAGTAGCTCTGATGGAATCTATGGAGTGATAGATTCTTTAGGCATCTATTTCATTGAATGATGTCATCATTTAGCATGGAAAAAAATTAGTGAAACCTCTTCGACCAAAGGATGGATCAGCATGTGCTCCACCTTCATTAGATGTATAGTTTGGCTTAGCCCAATCCATTGGTCATATGTGTGCTAGCTACAAAAATATATATTCTAGGGTAGATACTGATGTGAATGAGGATGGTTCCACATACCATTCATGTACACATTTCAAGAGTAGATTCCATGCTTCTACTAGTATAGAGGGTGTGAACTTCACCAATGACCTCATGGCCATGGTGTTTTCCAGTGGAGAGAAGATGCAGGTGTGTTTATGACATGTTATTTATTAATCACTTAAATATTATAAATATAAATAATTTTTTTATTTATAAATAAATTTAAACTAATATATGAATAATATGCATTACATTAGGTGGTGATATTACACCATGTCACATTCATTCCACTCCATGTGAATATGTAGCTTCGACACCGAAGGTAAAGATTTTTAATATGTTAAAAATAGAATAATACCTTGATTACAAAATATTTTTTGTTAATATTTACCAACTCTCTAATTTATATTTATTTGGTGTTTTATAGGGCTTATCAAGGGAAAAGATGTCCCATGTTGATGATGTCACACTTTTGGCCATTGACTTTGGCCTTGAAATCTTTTTTGTATCATACTTTGCACAACCCTTATTTACAATTTTAATTGAACATGTGCAAGTCGTTTAGATTTAGATTTTTTTGACTTATCATTAATATTATATATTCATTTATCTTATGTTAATATTGTTTCTCTTGTTAGGATTAAAAAGATAGAAATAACACTTACATGCAAATATAACCAATATCATAAAATAATAAACCACACAGAAAGAGAACACAAGGTATAAAGATTTAACATGGTTCACCCAATCCCTGGGCTATGTCCACCAACAACGAGTCTGATATTATTAATATCTAGTGATTACAACCTGATTACAATCAACAATCCCTTGCAGCTCAATACTACCACAAGAAGCTACTAAAACATACTTCATTATGAAATCCCTAACCCTAAGCTATTTTATACAAGCTTATTTTTCCACTTTAGGGTTAGAATCGGTTACAACATGTCAGCCCAAAAATAGCCAAAAAAGAGCCCCCCAAAACAAAATTCTCAGGGGCTTAGCCCCCAAACCCCAATCATGGGATATTGCCCCCAACTGTATGGGGCCTTCCACTCCAAACCCCCACTCGGGGCCTGATCTAACCCCAAACCCTAGCAAGGATAGGGGAAAAGTGTATAGGACTTCCCTGATCAATCACCACAAGATAACAATCTCCCACTTGGGGATTGATCAATCTCCATACAAAGAAATAATCTCCCACTTGGATACTGATCTTGTAGCTAAACTTCTACCCTATGAAGCTCCCACTGGATCTAACCACCCTGGACTCTGATGTTCCTTTATTCTATTTAGTCTATTAGACCAACTGAAGTTGAATTGGAGTTGAACTTCTCCCTTTTTAATACCTTTGTAAATATATTTGTTGGATTATAATTTGTATGTATCTTTTCCAACTTTAACTACCCATCATCCAAAACTAATCGAATGAAATGGTACCGTAACTGTATGTGTTTTGTCTTTTAGTGAAAAGTAGAATTATTTGCAAGATGAATGACACTTTGGCTATCTGTATATAGATAAGTATCCTTTTGTGGATGTCCCAATTCTTTCATGAATAATTGAATCCATATCATCTCCTTGGATGCCTTCGTAGTGGCAACATACTCTACCTCTATAGTGGATAATGCATTCACCTTTTGTAACCAAGAAATCCAAATCACTGTTGTCCTACCAATAGTAAATACATAGCCTATAGTACTCTACCTGCTATCTATATCTCCTTCCAAATCTGAGTCAACATAGCCTTGTACAGTAGTGGTAGATCCCCCAAAGTTTAAACACTTACTGGATGTACCTCTCAAATATTTGAGAATCCATTTGACCGCATTCCAATGCTCAATCCTAGGGTGACTCGTATACCTGCTAACGACTCCCACTACATGTGCAATATCTTCCCTAGTACATACCATATCATACATTAATTTCCCTATAGCTGAAGCATAAGGTACCTTGGACATTTTAGCCTCCTCTTCTGGTGTCTTTGGACACATCACCTTAGTCAATTTCAAATGACCAGGAAAAGGTGTACTGACATATTTGGCATTCTCCATAGAGAAATGTTGCAACACCTTCTCAATATAATCATCTTGAGATAAAGTGAATTTCTGATTTTTCCTATCTCTGCAAATTTTCATACCAAGGATTTGTTTTTTTTCCCCCAAATCCTTCATAGCAAATGAATGTGTTAACTGTTGTTTCAACACATTAATGTGATCCACGTTAGACCGAACTACAAGCATATCATCAACATATAAACATAAAATAATGTAGCTATCATCATCCAACCTCTTAAAATAAACACAATGATCAAGATGACACCAAGTGTATCCATGCTCATTCATAAAAGTTTCAAATTTAATATACCATTGTCGAGGTTCTTTTTTAAATCCATATAAACTTTTCTACAATCTACACACTAGATTCTCCTTACCCTTGACTTCAAATCCTTGTGGTTGTACCATATATATTTCTTCATCCAAATCACCATGAAGAAAATCTATTTTAACATCAAGCTTCTCTAAATACAAATCTTCAGTAGCCACAATAATTAAAATAATACAAATAGAAGTCATTTTAACAACTGGAGAAAATATCTCATCAAAATTAATACCTTTTTTCTGTGCAAATCCTTTTATGACTAATCTGGCTTTAAATCTTTTCTTACCTCCATCCTCTTCAAATTTATTACTTACCACATTTTCCTCCTTGTTACCTTCTTGTTTGTCTCCTTCTTTATTCTTCCAAGACCAAAAATCTTTCTTCTTATGGCCTGGTTTTCCATAGTGTCAGCAATCATTTGGTCCTTTGGATTCAGACCTCTTTCCCTTTTATTTTCCTCTTGATTTCCCATGATTTCCAGAATTATTTCCTCTCTCATTCATTATGTCTCTTCTTTGTGCGTTCAAGACACTTCTAGATGTAGATCCACCTGATATTTTCCTATTAGTTTCCTCACTCAGAATCACACCAATAACATCATCAAATTTTAGGGTATTAGATCCAGAAACAGAGTTACTAACAGCTATTACCAAGCCATTCCAAATTTCAAGAAAATAACACAAAATCAAGAGAACCCTAATTTCTTCATCAAAAGTAACATTTAAAAAAATAATTGACTGGTAACCATATTACAATCATTCAAATGATTAGTAACAAATCCACCTTCTACCATCTTCATATGAAATAGATGCTTCATGAGAAATACCTTGTTTGAAGTGGAGGGATTTTCATACAACTTTGGTAAGGTTTCTATCAACTCTTCAGTTGTATTTGCTTTCATAATATTAAATGCCACTAATTGTGTCAGGCACAATTGAATACTCCTAAGTGCCCTTCTGTCAAGAATATCCCAGTCATCATCACTCATTGTTGAAAGTTTCTTGGATTGTCCTTCCAATGGCCTCCATAGATCCTTCTGATAGAGATATTCCTCCATTTGTATTTCAATAACTAAAATTTTTGTCCATTAAAGTTCTCAACCTTCAGCTTACCCTCAGCTGCCATTTCTCCCACTCAACCGTGAGACCTTCCTACAAAGAATAATTAAAAGAAACCTTTATTTGATACCACTTGTTAGGATTAGCAAGATAGAAATAATAGTTACATGCAAATATAACCAATATCAAAAAATAATAAACCGCATAGAAAGAGAACACAAGACACAAAGATTTAATGTGGTTCACCCATTCCCTAGGCTATGTCCACCAACAATGAGTCCAATATTATTATTATCTAGTGATTACAATTTGTAATCCCTCACATCTCAATACCGCTACAAGAAGCTACTAAAACATACTTCATTATGAAATCCCTAACCCTGGGCTATTTTATACAATCTTATTTTGTTGCTTTAGGGCTAGGGCAAGGATGAGGGGGAAAGTGTACAGGACTTCCATGATCAATCACCACAAGATAACATGTCTTAGGTTAACCCACCTAGCTATAAAACATCTCATGTGTGAAAGGCATCTTCTAGCACACCAAAATAGAAAAAGAAATCCTTGTAGACACCTAAATGCAAAAAATGTAATTTAGCACAATTTAAATTTATTTGTTGAAATGTATTGTGATTAAACATGTACATGTAGATTAATTTAAATTCTTTTTTATCTATTATATATATAGAAATAATTGGGGTTTACAGAATTGATGAATGCACCTGATGTTGTTGACATGTTGAAGAGAGAAGAGGTAGCATTTTCATCTTCATTTTTATCTCCTATACTAAGTCAAAACCCTATGTTAAAGTCATCTTGGATTTCATTATTTTTCATTCAAAATATCTAAATCATTTCTCTATGACTATAATATTTGTTATCATTTTTCATACAGGAAATGGTCATAGCTTCTTCATCGAAGATGATGCCTCCTAGGAGTACAGGAAAACTATCTGAGGCTTTAGTATGCATTTTTTCCATATATGTTAAATTTATGCATTTGGTTATAAGTGTTACAAATTTTCATTACATTCTCAAATTCGTTGAGTTCATTCATACTGAGAAAAATTATACAATGATTATTGTACTTAGCCTAAGTGTGTTCATCGAATTTTAGTTACAATTGAAAATGTTTTTTAATTTTAGTTACAAATGAAAATGCTTTTTAAGATTAAATCAATTTTCCTAAAGAGGAAAACAAAGACATTGATTTTCAAATGAAAGAAGTATTTATCATTTTATATGCAGAGTTAATTACAAAAAATTTCATGTCTTTACAAAAGAGTACTGATATACAAACTATTCTACGATACAAAAAATGAAAATTTGCAAGTTCTTTTCTACAAGTCATGGATAAGCCATGTAAAACCATGAAAATAAATAAAGGAATGCATAGAAGTCAAAGATGAAAGCAAATTATAATACCATTATTATATTTCAACCATGTAGCCAATATAAATTGTAACCATAGAAAGATAAACATACATAATGACACAAGATATGTTAACTAGGGAACCTCTTGATTAGAGAGTAAACCCCAGTGGGGATGGTACCCACAAAAGATGTACTAATATAAAAATTCCTTGTGAGGGGATGGACCTTGTTAAGAGCTAATGAAATACATTCAGTACATATTAGTCCATGTTAGGAGACTTTGAATCCATATTAATAGACTCTAACCCGGTTAAGAGTTATAGAAGGTAGAAGGACCCACTGTCCAAACAACTTCAAGGGAAAGATCACTGAACTCACTGTCGAATGTATCTTTGTATTATCCAAATAGAATAATACCAATAATTATTGATCTCAGCAACTTATCTTCACTCCTTTATCTGTGCTAAAACCGCACCAACTGCTTTACTAGATCTCAGTACTAGTTCTGCTTAATTCACATATCTTATTAAAACATCAATATCATCATATATATCTCTACTTTTTTACAATCAAGTAAAAAAATCCTTCCTTTATACCGCACTCAAATAATTTACAATAAAGTCGACCAACTAGGCTTAACTAATTACAAAATATAAATCATTACACGTTACATAATATTTCATAACTACATAAAATTGTCAACTTCAAAACTTAATAAATCTTCACACATGCAACCTCTGACTATGTTGTCTCATCCAAGTCACCTCTAAAATATCATCAACCTCTATACAACTTCGCATGTCCAAATTCTATCCTAGTTAGGAGATATAATCCGGTTATAACAAACCACTTCTCAGGAACACTGTCAAAATACTATTTCCACTAAATTACACATAACTATCATGAATAGTTGAATTTATGTACGTTATCTTAACCATAATCTTAGAACATAATATAGAACAAGTCCTCAATGTTGCATAGCTTGATCTATAATTATCCACATGCGCTAATATAAATATTGTCTGCTTCTCTACTAATCTCTAGTAGATCAATGTGTTGACATCAATGACAAATCATGAATGCAACATATAACTGTTATAGAACTTCTTGAATACTCCCCCATAGGACATATTCAATATTCATTCCTAACAATATCCCCCATTGGAATTGATGGAAACATAGATGAAAACATCCAAGTTCCATGAATACCAAACTGCAACACTGATGTTCTGTATTATCTTTTCAAATCCTCTTCATCAATAATCAAGTCAATCAATAGATTTTTTTCATGTATCATTCCCCCCCATTGGCATCAATGAAAAAGTAAACATCAATATGTCAATCCACTACAAGTTCAAATGTCAAAAGACACTATTTAGAAAATACTTTCACAAGAGTCCTTCATGACTTAGCTCAGAGATACACATACTCCCCCATAGAGGAAGTATTGGCATATAGTCCAAGATAGATAGAGCTCTTATACCATTGAACTGATGTAACTTTCTGCATCACTACTCAAAATTAGGTTGGGGCATAACCCCAAGCATACCTCTCATATACTCAAATGTATCTTTAGGTAAGGGCTTTGTAAATATATCTACAATCTGCTCTTTTGTACTAATATACTCAAGTCTGATTTCTTTTTCTGCAAATTTTTCTCTTACAACATGATATTTGTTCTATATGTGTTTTGTTTTAGAATCCAACACAGGGTTCTTAGACATACTTATTGTATTGGTGTTATTAGAGTGTATGATAACAGTCTCATTGAACTTGATTCCAATATCCTTCAACATTTTTTTTCATCCATATTATCTGGTTACAATTATTTTTTGCTGCTACATATTATGCTTCTTTTGTGCTTTGTGAGATACAATTTTATTTCTTGCTTAGCCAAGAAACTAGTCTTCCTCCAAGAAAAAATGTTCTGCCACTTGTACTCTTTTTGTCATCAACACTACCTCCCCAATCTGCATCTGTATATGCACATGGGGTAAAGTCATCTGATTTATCGTATCATAACCCATAGTTAGTTGTGTCTTTCAAATACCTAAATATTCTTTTTACTGCTGCATAATGTGACTCTTTAGGATCAGCTTGAAATCTTGCAACAATGCCAACTGCATGTGATATATCTAGTCTTGTATGAGTTAAATACTGTAAACCACCAATCATGGATCTGCATTTCTTTTGTTCAATTATAGGAGTTTCATATGTGCTAGATAAATTATGGCCGGTTACAATAGGTGTGCCAATAGGCTTACAATTTTTCAGACCAAATCTCTACAATAAATATCTCAGATATTTTGTTTGAGATAAGAAGATAACATCACTATTTTTCATTATCTATAATCCTAGAAAAAATTTCATTTCACCAATCATTCTCATTTCAAATTTTGTCTTCATTTCATAAGAAAATTTATCACTAGCTTCATCTTCTCCTCTAAAGATAATATCATCAACAAAAATAACTACAATCAATAAACCATTCTCAATCTCTTTCAGGTACAAATTACTGTCTGTAGTGCCTTTAGTAAATCCCAATTTTATCAAATATTTGTCTAATCTTGCATACCATGTTCTAGGTGCTTGTTTTAGTCCATATAGAGCTTTGTTCAATTTGCATACCATGTCTCCTCCTTGAGTCAAAGGAAAACCTTTAGGCTGCTCAATGTACACCTCTTCTTCCAATTCTCCATTTAGAAATGTTGACATAATATCCATCTGATACACTTTGAATTTCTTATAAGTTGCATAAGCCAAAAACATTCTTACTGCTTCAATTCTTGCAACAGGTGCAAATGTTTTTTCATAATCAATTCCTTCTTTCTATGAGTAACCTTTACATACTAATCTTGCTTTGTTTCTTACAACTTCACCTTGTTAATTCATCTTATTTCTGAAAACCCATTTAGTTCCTATAACATTTTTATATTCAGGTCTAGGGACCAATTCCCAAGTTTTGTTCTTCTCAATTTGATCTAGTTCTTCCTTCATTGCTTGAATCCAATTATCATCTTTACAGGCTTCCTCAGTAGTTTTAGGTTCAACTTGAGAAATAAAACATAGTTCTTCTTGTACCTTATTTCTTTTCATGACTCCTTTTTCTATGCTCTCAATAATTTGATCAGCAGGATGATTCCTCACTAGATTCTTATTATGTGTCATTGTCTCAATTCTTGTTTCAACTCTATGTTCTGGTCTCAGTTCTTCTCTTATTTCCCCAATGTAATTCTCATTGTGTAAATCATTGTTAGTTTCATAAAATAATTGAACATTTTCTTGATCAATTCTAGGGTGAACTTCTTCATCTGAATCATAATCAAGTATTCTTTTTTGAATTCTGAATTTCTCATCAACTTTAACATTTGCGCTCTCAAAAATAGTCTTATTTCTTTTATTGAAACATCTATAATCTTTTATTTTCAATGAATAACCATTAAATATACCTTCATCACTTCTGGGATCAAACTTACCAATGTCATCATCTCTCTTAATATAATATTTTCTTTCAAAAATTCTAAAATACTTAACTAATGGTGCATGTCCAAACCATAATTCATAAGGTGTCTTGTCTATGTCTATTCTAATTCGTACTGTGTTCATTGTATATACTATTGTATTCACTACTTCTCTCTAGAATGTCTTCACCAAATCATTCTCAAATAACATAGCTCTTGTTTCCTTAGTTACTGATATGTTCCTTCTTTCTACAATACCATTTTGTTTAGGTGTTCTAGGGGATGAAAATTGTCTCTTAATGCCATTCACTTCACAAATAGTATTAAATTCCTTTGAAGTAAATTTTCCACCTCTATCAGACCTTAAACATTTAATTTTCATTACTGATTCATTCTCAACTTTGTTCTTAATCAATCTAAACTTGTCAAATGCTTCTAATTTTTCTTTAAGAAATTGTATCCACATCATTCTAGTAAATTCATCAACAAAAATCATAAAATACCTTTCACCATAGAATCCTCTAGTCCTTGTGGGACCACTCAGATCTATATGAATAATTTCCAATTCTATTGTTGTGGTGAACTTCTTATTGGGAAAAGAACTTCTTTTCTTCTTAGCCATAACACATTCTTTGCATATCATATTAGTAGGTTTCATAATCTTAGGCAAATCTCTTACTGCAAATATAGTGCTTACTTTCACAATGTTATCAAAATTTATGTGACAAAACCTTTTGTGCCATAGCCCATTGTCATCAATTTTAGTAATCAAACATGTATTCTTAGCAAGATTCAACTAAAATACATTACCCTTGGTTCTCGGTCCAGTTCCAATCATGTTACCACTCTTATCCTTGATCTCACAAGTCTTCTCAGTAAACCAACCTTGATATCCATTTTCAACTAACTATCCAACACTTAGAACATTATGTTTCAATCCATCCACAAAATAAACATCATCAGTGTTAGTCTTTCCATCAAGAGTAATAGATCATATTCCCTTTATAAAGCAAGGTGCATTATTTCCAACTCTAACAATTCCTCCATCATAGTTGTTAAAATTATAAATTTCTTCATATCTCCAGTCATATGATGCGAACAACCACTGTGTATAATCCAATCAATTTTCTTTCAACTTGAGAAACTAAAAGTTTTTCTTCTCTAACTTCAGTTTTAGATTTTTCTTCTTTTATTGCTACAAATCCTATGTCATCACTTTAATTATCACTTTCACTTAAGATTTTCTCAATGCTAGCCTCAAATTATTCATCATTAGCATAATAACATTCTTTAGACCTTCTAGGTTTAAATTTCTTCTTATATTTATTTACTCTCTTAAGGAATTTAGATGTGAAATGACCATATTCTTGACATGTCCAACATTTAAAGATTTTATTTACCTTATGGTTCTCTTTTCACAAGCAAGGAAAATCCTTCCTCAATCTTTTTGTATTCTTCAGTCTTAGATCTATTGCAACTAGCATAATATCCACTGACACTTTTACTTCTTGACAAAGTAGGGTGAACATTAAGTGCGTTGAATGCAGTTTCAATTCTAGGTAAATCTCCAGATTGTCTCAAGCCTATCTCTATTGCTTCTAATCTTCCAAGAAGAGTTTCTCTTGTAAACTTTTTAGTACAAGGTATAACTTGCTCAATCATCTGCGTTGTCTACTTAAACACATGGGTCATTGTTTTTAAGATCTTCCATATAATTTCATCCTCAATTTTATTTCCTTCACAAGCTTTGATACCTGCAACAATCTCTAATATCCTACAAATATAACTTCTAATAGATTCATCTTCCATTATCTTTCATCTTGAAATAAATATATCCAATTTTGTAATCTGATTCTCTTAGCATGCACATCATCTTCAAAAGTAGATTGTAAAGATAACCAAATTTCATGAGATGTCCTTAGAGTTTTTACCTGACTGTATTAATTCTCTAGAAGAGCTAAAAAAAGTGCTTCTCTAGCAAGTATGTTACACATAAATAGATCTCTCTCCTTATCAGTACAGTCTTCAAATTTGTCTTCTTCAATGATAGTCTTGTCATTCTTTGTAATCAACCAATACCTTGGTCCTAAACATAGCATATGTGTCTTGATCTTTTCCTTCCAGCTATCATAGTTAACTCCATCAAACTTAGGACTTTCTTTCTTGAAATGACTCGTCATATATTTCCTTAAGTTCTTAAACTTTTTCTTCAAGGACCTATCACTCTAATACCAATTGTTAGAAAGTAAAGTCCACCAAGATACTTAGAGGGGGGGTGAATCAATTATCAGATAAAAGAAACTTATAATACCATTATTATATTTCAACCATGTAACCAATATGAATAGTAACCATAGAAAGATAAACACAATGACACAAGATATGTTAACTAGGGAATCTCTTGATCAGAGAGTAAACCTCGGTGGGGATGGTACCCATAAAAGATGTACTAATATAAAAATTTCTTGTGAGAGGATGGACCCTCTTAAGAGTCTATGAAATACATTCAATACATATTAGTCCCTGTTAGGAGACTTTGAATCCTTGTTGAAAGATTCTAACCCGGTTAAGAGTTATACAAGCAGAAGGACCCACTGTCCAAACAACTTCAAGGGAAAGATCATTGAACTCACTATCCAACTGATCTCTGTATTATCTGAGAAGAATAATACCAATAATTTTTTATCTCAAAAACTTATCTTCACTCCTTTGTCTATGC
The DNA here is from genome assembly GCA_027943335.1 of Chamaecyparis obtusa. Taxonomy (NCBI): domain Eukaryota; kingdom Viridiplantae; phylum Streptophyta; class Pinopsida; order Cupressales; family Cupressaceae; genus Chamaecyparis; species Chamaecyparis obtusa. Next base: position 677,885 of record BSBK01000828.1, on the reverse strand, counting down.
TAAAACCGCACCAACTTCTTTACTAGATCTCAATACCAGATCTACTTAATTTGCATATCTTCTTACAACATCAATATCATTATATATCTCTCTACTTTTTACAATCAAGGAAAATAATCCTTCCTTTATACTGCACTCAAATAATTTACAATAGAGTCGGCCAACTAGGCTTAACTAATTATAAAATATAAATCATTACACATTACATAATATTTCATAGCTACATAAAACTGTCGGCTTCCAAACCTAATAAATCTTCACATGTGCAACGTCTGACTATGTTGTCTCATCCAAATCACCTCCAAAATATCATCAACCTCTATACAACTTCGCATGTCTAGATTCTATCCCGGTTAGGAGGTATAATCCAATTATCACAAGCCACTTCTCAAGAACACTGTCAGAATACTATTTCCACTAAATTACACATAAATTTCATGAATAATTGAATTTATGCATGCAATCTTAACTATAATCTTAGAACATAATATAGAACAAGTCCTTAATGCCACATAGATTGATCTGCAATTATCCATGTGCGCTAATACAAATATTGTCTGTTGATCTGCTAATCTCCAATAGATTGATGTCTTGACATCAATGACAAACACATTCATGAATGCAATATATAAATGCTACAAAACTACTCGAATACTCCCCCATAGGACATATTCAGCATTCATTCCTAACAAAGTTGGGTACTATTCATGCATTTAATCTATTACATGATAAGATGAAAAGGAAAGTCAACCAAAGCTATAGAAAAAGAATCAAATGTGTTAACTAACTAGTTTGTTTCCATGTGCAGACACAGGACTAAAGATAGGAACTATTTAACAGACATATATCCATAACATGAAACCTTCTAGTTTGTTATCAAAATTGTAGATCTACAAACACATTAAATTATTAAAGGGACATGCATATCCTTGTATGAAACTATTTGATTTAACATTTAATGAGTCTACAGTAACAAGTTCAAAAGGATGGAGATAATATTTATGTACATGATCAAAATGACAAAAGTATGGTTGCTTGACTTCCCAATTAGGTTAATAATTAGGTCATGAACTCAACTCATGGATTGGGCATCCAAACTGAGTACTTATCTTTCTGATGGAGAAATTTCATTTACTTGACAACCCAATGATGTGAATTCAAAATGGGCTAGCACTGTATGTGCACTAAGTTCCTACTAGAGCCATGCTAACATAAAACTTTAAGGAAAGAAATAGTAAACATTAAATGTTACAATTGAACTTAATTCAAATGCTAAATGGAATTAAAATACTAAAATTAACTTATGTAAACTACTACAATAAAGTTAAGGATGTGCAAACATGAACTAATTTTTTTTGTCTTTAGCTGTAGGAACAGACACGGGAAATTACTTCCAATGGTTGTAGGAACAGACAAACTCCAAAAATTGTAAACTAAAATGAAGGAAGCTACTGCTAAAACTTAAAGGAGTTACTCACAAATTGGGCCCCCTTGAGTGAGTACTCATAGCTTGATTACACACTAACAACCTCAAAAAATATCTTCTTTATTCATTATAATTTAAAAAGGTATTGATTACAAAGCATTATTGAAGACAACTAAACTGTATTTAAAACTAATATGCTATTACATAAAGTATCAATCAATCTATCTCATATATCCTCTGAGGAGGTTCAGCTTCTTATTTATAACAAAAATATCACTAACTAACCATTAAAATATCAATACCAAGAGACTAGGTGGATCAGAATTATTCTAGAACTAGAAAGAAGGAAAAAACCATCCACTACATCAAGAATGGAAGACTTGTTCAACAACATAAAGAGAAGATATATCCACCACTACTTTCATGATTAACTCCTCATTAGAATTAACCATCAAACTAGCTCAACATGAGCTATGACTAGTTCATTAGAAGACTTCTTCAATTATCGATCCTTGTTGGGTTGTAAGGACTTAGTCTTCAAAGGTATAACATGATTGAGCACCATTTGTTGATAACTTCTTAATTTAATGCTTCTGCATCACAAATGTTAACAAGAACAAACATATACAAGATACAATATATATTTATCCATCACAAGATTAACTATCCATTAAACCAAAACTATAACTAACAATATATATATATATATATATATATATATATATATATATATATATATATATATATATATATATATATATATATATATATTGCATATTATCATGAAAAGAGTATCTATAGCCCATATCAGGGATATAAAAGTAAAGACTTAAGTCTTTGTAACCAAATCCAAGGAACTTACTTAAAAGAAACTAAAAATTAAGGTTCATGAGTAAACTAGAACTAAGAAGACACCCTAGGAATAGGACACAGTAAATATAACAAACTAGCATCATTAAGGAGCCATTATCAAAGCTCATGATTTTTCCCCCTACTAAAACTATTGTTGTTCCTCTAGCACTATAAAATTATAGATTCTGGTATGGATTCTAAAATCTCCAACATTACTTTCTCCACTACCCTATTGCATGAGGTTCTAGTAAAATCCTTTATTCTTCTCTAGCTTTGTCCATCTAAAATTCTTAGTGTCTTCATTATAACCCATCTCTTCATCCATGTAACTGTATAAAGGCCACAAAAATATAGGTGGTTGTAAATTCAAAGGAAACCAATTCTCATGTCTCTCTTTGTCCAGCTAAATGTACCTAGGTGATCTCCTTATGGCTTCTCTAAAATTTACAAGGTTTTGAGGTTCACACTTTTAAAGTTCCATAGGAAATTTGTTCCATCTCTAAACCAAGGATCCAATTACAACCTACCCTTCATTGGCTACAATGTTTTCAAATTCTCTATACGCTTCCTCCTTGAGCAGAAAAATCCTTTTCCTATGACCATCACTAGGAAAGCCATATAATAACCTCATTTAATCACAGTAAAAATTCTTAGGACTCCCACTTTCAAGTTTCAAGGGAACCATAATATTCTATTCCTAATCTCTAGAAGCTCTAAGTTGTTCCTCCATATTTATTTCATTTTTAATCCATGATATTAACACCCTTAGATGTATGCATCCAATATAACATAGAGGGTTCTATTTTGTGTCAAGGAGTACTGCATAGTTATGAAGATACAGTTCACAAAGAAATTTCCTAATTGTTGTAGGATATGATTGGTATATTTGGTAAAATTCTTTAGAATTATCCAAGTTTGAACTCTTTTCTTTAATAATCCTCATTAACTAGAAAAAAAGGTGTTTCTCTTTCAAACATAGGGCATAAACCTTAGGTGGAGCTCTACATTCCATATTTAATTTATGGATCATACATGATATGGTCTCTACCTTATACTTGAGATAACCAATTTATTTTTTCTGATTGTCGATTTCTACTTGTTGATTATCAATTATTCACCTTTTCAAATTCCCATTAAAATTTCTTATACTGCATTTCTTTGAAACAATCTAAATATTTCTAGGAGGGTTATGTTTAGATATTCTATGTCTCTTAGCTGTATGATTGGTCCTAGATTTGGGCTGCTCTATTTGTGACACTAGCTATAACATTAATTGTCATGGTTGTAAAACACTTGGTTCTAAATATGACATGGGTTCTCCTAACTGTTCCATAGAATAAATAAACCATGTTCTTGCAGTAAATAAATGTAACATTCCATTTATCAAGTCCTTATAGTCCTACACCTTTTTTTTTTTGGATCCTCTTCCTTTAGAATATCTATGTTCTATTGAACTAGAGGAGTTGACTCCCTTACTTATTCCCCAACAAATTATATCCTCTCATCACTTGGTTCAATAGAGATTCTTGGAGAACCCTCTCCATGTGTTTCCATTATATGTATTTCTTCCTCCTCAGGTGGGTCAACTATCTAATTATCATATGTGGGTTCATCTTCTTCCCCTAGTGTACCACATTATTTTTTATGTGATCCAGGAGGATGCTCTTCCATTTTTTATACTTCCTCCATCTCCCTTTGTTCATTAGAATCCTGAATATTCAAGGGTAGATTCTTCCTACAGTCTATCTTCTTCTAAAATATTAACAATAGGTATTTCCTCTTGTGGAACTTCTTGGGTGGACTCAAAGGTTTTAATAGGTATTATCACTGCCAACTCCTCGGTCTCCCCTGAATATTTCTTTCTGAGCCAAGAACTTCACCTTTTACTAGTTTCATAGTGGCTACAAGAGCTTTCATTTTGCTTATTTTAATAGCAGGCTTGGCTACAGGAATGGAAGTTGTAGGAGATGGCATGCCTCCTTTCTTCCTTCACTTGGAGCCAGGAATAGAAGATTCAAAAATCCACTCTTCCTCAACCTCTTGAATAATTTCATCAATTTTCCCTTTCCCTTCTTGTTTATAATGGCTTCCCTAGTCCTTGCAAGATTTTTTGATGAAGTTGTTAGATAACTAAGAGGGGGGGTGAATCAGTTAAGTCCATTTATCCTATAGTCCCAAATACTCCCAGATGTATAAAACCAATCTTTCAATTAATCTAAATAACTCGATAAAACATTGTCTATAACTTTCTACTCATTAACTGAATACTAGTAAATTAACTAGTTTATATATCGATCAAACCAATAATTGTAATGTGTAAAGTAAAATAAAAAATCATCACATCTATACACATGTAACACTTTGATTTTTAACATGGAAACCCTATTAGGGGAAAAACCACCTAGGATCGGTACCCGAAATAATTTCACTCTTCTAAAGTGAGCTCAGTTAAGAGCCAACCCTATTAAAGGTTACAAAACACACTGTAAGGTGTGACCTTGTTAGAGGATTTATCACTAACAGTTATCTATGACCAAACATTCACTATGGGGTCAAAAAGAAAACAATCAACATTCATTGAATATCATAATGAAATAATAAAGACTATTAAGTCCCACTTGGTTAAGATATTTATCTGTAGCAATGGTTAGAATGTAAATGTAAATGATGTGATTCAAATAAAAATTCATTTGTAGATTTTTGGATCTATGCTAAGCTCAAAATACCTTTGGCCATCATAAACACTTCAATTTCTTTATATCCTCCAACTCTGTTCTGCCTGGTTAATTCCTTTCTTTGACACTCAGTTTTCTCTACAGAATTGTTCACTTCTTACTTTAACCTGTTTGACCAGCTTTGCATGAATGCAATCTTCTCACACATATCATCATTCATTAAGAATCTCATGTCTCCTTTTATAGACATGATAAACTATTTTCTTCTCATCCATAGATTTTGCCTCTTAATCTTCATTGTTGATTTTGTTGCTTCAACCTTCCTTGAAACTTATGTCTTAAACACGTTTCATTCTCCATCATCTGATCATCCTTGAATTTTTTCAATCATTTGATCTTCATAAAAAACTTTATCTTTAACCTCAAAATCATTTATATTCATCCAGCTCATCATCTTTATTCATAAATCACATATTCCATTTTATTTCTTTTATTCGGTCAATACTATGATGTGTCAGTGACTTCTAACTTGGTTAACATTGTGTATATAGTTGAATGTGGACCTCTAATCCAACTACACACCCAACATAGTCATTACTCACACAATTGAATTACGAAAGAGAGTATGGATTACTCAATTCAAAATTCATGGTGAAGCAACCTGTTGCCTCCTATGTAGACAGGGTGTTTGATTTACTCTCAGAACGAGAGCCCAACAACCATTAGACCAATACTACAATGGAGGATTTGAAAGCTTATGAAGGTAATCAAATTGAAATTAATCTATAATGAAGTGCAATTAATTTAAGAGCTTGAAAGAAATATGAAGATGCAAGTTTACTCTAAAGAACTTGGAATAAATATGAGATTAAACTATGAGCAAGTAAGCAAACTAATTACAATGAAGATGCAATATTAAACTAGATGAAATTAATCTAAATATACAATGAAAGCTTGAAAGCATGAAATTGAGACAAAAAATTTCTATAGTTTAGTTACTCTCAAAATTTCTCTCCTTCGAATGAAGAATGAGGTTCAAGATATAGGCAAGCTTGGAAAAGGAATGAAGAGTTTCTTGATTCGAAATGATGGACTCTTCATTTCCAATGGAGGAGAAAGAGACAAATATTAGAGAATTACTTAATTAAAGAAATGGATTATTGCCACATGGGTGACTCTTTGAATATTTGATTTATTAAATGCAAATATGATAATCCATTCGAATAACCAAGTAATTTATTAATTCCTTTTATGGGTATTTAGCTAAAGGGGGTAAATTTTAATTTAATTTAAAGCACTTAGGAATTTAGAATTAAATTAATTTATCATAGGGGTAATTTAGCTAAATAAAAGTCAAAGAATTTAGGAATTAATTATAATATTTGATTAATGCAATTTAGAGTTTTTGCAATTGACATCAAGTCAAATTAAGTCAGGTAGGAAAGAGAGAAAAATGCCTAGAAAAGTAGGACTTTGAAGATGCAAAAATTTGAGGAATGCACCAAAATTGATTGAAATTGATAAGTGCAAATTTTGGGGTATTAGATTTTCCCCTCTTTGAATTGATGTTTGAACATCGTTTTGATTCAAAGAATAGTCTAAAGTGACAGATAATGAGAATTTCAAAAGTCTAGGTTAGGTTGCCAAGACACCAGACAAATCAAAGCATGATTTTTCGAAGTCTAAGTTAGATTGCGAAGACAACAGTCTAAAAAGAGAACCAAAATTAGGGTTAGATTGCCCCAATACCAATTGATGATAGATGCAAATTTAGGACTGTCTCCAGAATCAGGGTTAGATTGCCCCCAATACTAAGCTTAACCCTCCGAGACCCAAGTTAGATTGCCTAGATAATGGTCTAAAAAGAGATTTCAAGAGCCATCTCCAGAATGAAGATTGACTACCAAGAATTAGGGTTAGATTGCCCCAATACCTAAAAGATTTTGAGAACCATCTCCAAAAAGAAGCTTGATCCTCGAGGATCTGAGTTAGATTGCTTAGATACCTAAAAGATAAATGACAAGATGATCAGATGTGAGGCACCAAGATGCCCCTAGCAATGAGAACCGATGATTCAAATCAGACTGATTCAAAAATTGATTTGACAAGATTCAAATGATGCAATCATCCTGCCCCCTCAAGAGCGAAATCGAAAGATGACATGAGAGGGATGATTGACAACAAGAGGTTGCAGATAGAAGAAATCAGACTAGATTTGAGAAGCTACAGAAGCAAATCAGAGCAATGTAGAGGTCCTATTGACCAATTTTGACCATGGTTGACCAAATTTGACTAGAGTTGACTTTGATGAAAAGAGAAAAGATCTTGAGAACATGATGCAAAGATGAAGGTCTGGTAGGAAGATGACGTCAGAAGACTAATTGCACAAGCTTCTGATCCCAAAGGGTTCTTAGAATTTAAAACATGATTTTGAGCTATCTAGAGATGTCAAATTTTGATTTCAATCCTGAAAATGGATTCAGAGCAGTTGATTTAGCCAAGGGTGCAATTTTCACGCAAAATAGAGCACTTTTGAAAATTAGGTCAAAAGCTATATAAGGCCCGGAGGGGTCATTTTAAATTCATTATTCACTTTTGTCTTCTTTCTGATTTTAAGCTCTGAGAGAGAAATGGAGGGTCTTCTACTACATATGCATTAATTTGAGTGCTCTTGATGACATGCCCAGCCATCAGATTTTGATGCACCTGTAAGTAGTCGATAAACCTCCTTGCATTTTGATTTGTACTACTTTCTAGGTCGATTTAGGGTAGATCTAGCATAGTTTAGGACATGTTCTTTCAATCTTGCACGAGGAAGTAGTTTCCTCACACCGGCCTAGATCACATTTCATGCGAGGAAGTGGTTTCCTTGCATCAATTAGGATACCTTCGCATGGTGTCTGTCTGGAAGTTCATGCGAGCTAAGAGTTGGTCTCTCACAAAATTTCTCCTACTCGTGCAAGAACAAGTCCTATCTTGCGTGAGGAAACAATTTCCTCACGTGAAAAGCTGCTACAGAGTTTGTAAAATATTTGCTTGAATTTGCCAAATTTGCATAAAATCAGCCAACTAGAGCATCGTAGAGTCATGTCTAGGATAGATGCCTCTCTATATTTTTTGTTGTTGTTTTGAAAACCATCATATTGAGATACTGATCAATGTCGTCACTTGATTTGCAAGTTGACTTCCCTGACATCATGTTCAGGTCACACCATCCAGTGATCACAACATTAATTTAGAGACTGACGGATGTAGAGAATGCTCACATTGAGGGACTCACTCTAGGATACTTGCATGATTTACCCGACATTAGGGTAAATCACGGTCTCCTTGGTGCACTTGTAGAGTGTTTCCATTTAGAGATGAACACTTTCCTTTCTAATGGAGGAGATGACTGTGACCCCTGAGGATATATATAGGATCTTGTGGATACCCATCCATGGTAATCGAGTAGAGTACAATACACAACCAATAAAAGGGTATAGTAGCATTGAGGATGATCTTTGAGATGATCTAGTGATGGGTCAGGCCATCTCTTGGGATGATTTGATCAGCAAGTATAGCGGTGCTCATCCATTTGTCATTGTTCTTGCTATGTTCCTAAGTTGCTACCTTATTCCAGATCGAGGTCAGCATGGTTTAGAGTGTGGCTGGGGGACGATGTTGCGGAGGATGCTGGCGAGGCCAGCTGTCAGGTTTGGATGGGGTGAGTGCATGTTAGCCCACATGTACCATGAGATGCATGATATAGTATATCCCAGTGTGAGGACCATGGTGGTAGGTGTCATTGTCTTGCAAATCTGGGCCTGGGAGCATCTCCTTATTTGCAGGCCTATATTCCATGATACACGATAGGTGTTGGACTCTTACATATATAGGTATGTAGGTCTGATGACTTAGCCTTTGCTGGGTAAGATGAAGTAGTGGTGAGGATAGCTGGATGACATGGCAGCTATTGTCTAGAGACCTTGGGTTGCCACTAAGCCTTGGGATGAAGCTCATCAAGAGCTTTCTTTCATGTTTGTGTCACGTCCACTAATTGGACATAGTGTTACTATTATTGAGCGCTTCCTTGTCACACATTTCTTGTGCCAGTTTGGTAGGTAGAAGGATATTTCACATGAGTACTGCCCCTATGCCCACTTTGTTGATGAGGAGAAGAAGGGGTGGCATGCAAAACTTGATCCAGGGTGATGTGTGATAGAGGCACGTATACCGGTTGCATGATGGGACTACATGGTGGATGTCACCAATGCAGGGGTGACACCTGCATATAGAGACCATTTTTTAGCATGACCTCATCCTAGATTCATAGACCCTATCGGTATATGAGCGCAGTAGTAGTAGGTACCAGCCTAGCTGGTACTAATTTAGCAAGTACCAGTTCAGTAGCCTGCACAGCAGCAGGTTGCACAACAACAGTAGGCATAGCAAGGGCCATAGGGATAATGGTAGAGAGTGATGAGGCCTAGATTTGAATAGATTGGCATCCCCACCAGGACCATGGGCTCAGATGCAGGAGTTGGGAGTAGTGGGGCCTAGCAGAGGTCCACCAGGTAGGGGACAGGAGATTCATTATAGCAGACTCCTCCAGATGATGACACTAATATTTTGATAGGAGCAGGGACACCACAGCTGCAGGAGGCTCTCAAGAAGAGCCATGAGAGAGTGAGGCAGGTCTAGCAGGAATGAGATGACTACCATACCCAAGTCATCAGAGAGGAGACCTGCATAGCGGATAGAGATACTGAGATCAGGCAGCTACGGGAGGAGCTAGCACGATCAAGGATCGAGATGAGATACGAGGCTGCTCAGGTAGCTTATTATTATGTAGCTTATTGCAGAGTTATTCTAGATCTAGCTGAGTAGGTGCCACCATTTTTTGAGTATGCTAGATCTCCACAGGAACCTCCACTGGCACCTCCACAAGCACCTCCATAGCAATGGATTCCACCACCGCAAAGATTGATGCCCCTTCCTCAGAGACCACTGTCACCACCTCCTCCAGGTGGCAAGGGACATAGTTAGCACATTTTGATATACTTATATATTGTAGCCCATTTTTGATACTGTGCTTGCATAGCACCCTTCTCTTTTGTATACGACATTGGATCAAGATATATATATATATACAAGATCGCTAGTTTTGATATCATCGTACTTGTTGACATATTGCTTTGATATTAATGTTTATAAGATGTTTCCTAGAGGCTTAGATGTATGGATTAGATATGAGATGCACATGTTTTATTTTATGAATATGCAATGTGAAATGCAATGATAGATGCATAGAATGTATGCATATGTGTAATGTATGATTTGAGTTATGCTTATAGTGGATGCACATGTTTATGTAGATGCAAATGTATGGATGAAAATGAGTTTATGAATGCAATGCAATGAAAATGCAATGGATATGTAATGTATACAATACTAACCATCTTGTGCAGGGTATAGCAATATATGACAGGTACTAATCAAAAGATATGTTTCAAAGATTGAGGGCTAGGACCAGACACTTGTGCAGCCAAGATGAATCGAAGACAAAAGATGAGAACCTTCAATGAATAGATCTAGAAGAAAGCAATCAAGAGAGCACCAAGATATTGTCTCAAATGCAAGCCTATAATGAAAGATGCAAGCTTAAGCTAAATGCAAGCCTAGAATGAAAATGCAAGCCCTAGGACTTGGTTGTTGGACTCACCATTTTATCATCATAGAGTTTTTTTAGGCATGGGATGATCGCAAGATGACATACAATCCTCACTAACATTGCAATCATGAGAATATGAATATGACATAAGTCTTAGGTTTGTCAGAATGAGGTGTCAGCATTCAGGCATAAGAAGCCATAATGACCTGAACACCTATTCCTTTTGATTTAGCAAGTTAACATAAGCAACAAAGAAAAATTGCTAGAATGACCTAAATGTTGCTTGCGTATAGACACACCAGACATGCAAGAGTTCCTTCTTTTGCCAAAGAATTCTCACAGTGACCCTTATGTTCACTTAGTAGGACAAGCATTTGCAATTTCACTTGTAGCAGAAATAAGTCACTCAAAATAGACAAGGTGAAGAACCAACCTCACCAAAGAGTCCATATAAAAGGATTTGAGGTACGCATGACCATCCAATATGAGATGAAGGCTCTTACAGATGGACATCCCTCTTATGTAGATTCATTGGCTCATTGGAACAAAACTAGCAAACAGAAAGCCAAGAAAAGATCATGCCCCCAGTCTTCAAGTTTCTCAGTCAAGAAAAACATCTTAGATTCACTCAAGGAGAAATGATAAAGAAAACAAACAAACAAGAAAAGGAAAAGCTCAACATGCTTCAAAGGAATACAAATTTAGTTTTATTTTTAGTTGAAGTTTGTGTTCAAGCAGATTGAAGTTGAATCAGAAGCGTACAACATTCAAAGTCTCAACAGGATAGCGACAACAACTAGACATAGTGGGAACCACTGGTGACCATCACAAGAGATGAAGTCTCAAGAAGATATCAAAGCATCAACCAAGTATCAATAGGTGGACGCAGTGAGAACCACTGGTGACCGATACAAGGAAGATTCTCAAAAGAGAGAATAAAGCATGAACAAAACATTAGCAGGTAGACACAGTGAGTACCACTAGTGACTGATGTAATGAAGAGATCCCGAAAGAGAAAGTTTGAACAAAAGCTAGGTATCAATAGGTAGGCATAGTGGGAACCACTAGCAACTGATACATGAGAGATCCTCAAGGAGAGAAATCTTATAAGTAGCTAGGCATCAGCAGGAAGATGCAGCGAGAATCGCTGGTGACTGATGTACAAGAGAGTCTCTGAAAGCAATAGGACAATGCCCCCTAGACCAGGAAGGTGCCCCCAAGTATGAACCGGTTCCAATCCATGAAGAGTCAAGGAAAATCTCAAAGACAACTGAAAGCAAGTGCATGAGCTGGCAAACTAAAGCAAGAAATAGACTAAAGCAGGAAACAAACTAAAGCAAGAAAGTGGGAAAGCAAACTAAAGTAGGAAACTAAGAGCCAAGAGATGTTGAGATGAGATGTAGCTTTAGGAAACAAGAGGTGCTTATTGTAATCATCCAAAAATGGTCGTCTAGACTATTAGCCCCTTTTGCTAAATTATCAATTGCTTATTCTTGATCAAATCCTAGTTTTATCATTTATTCGATTATTTTCTATGGGATAACCATTTTATCCTAAGTCTTTATTTAATTAAAAGGAATCTCCTCCTTTTTTAATTAAATAAAAAGCCCCCACTTTTCCTCTTATCCTAAGTTGCACAAATAAAGCATTATTCTTATTTTATAAAAAGGGAAAAAACACTTTTTCTCTCATATGGACACAAAAGTCAACTCTTATTTTCTCATTGGAGGATACTTGTGCACATGGATTGCTCCTCTTTGATGCTCCATCATTGATTAAATCTTTTGCCTCTTAATCTCCATGGTCCATTCTTTCTCATTTCTTATAAAAGGAGAGCTCTCTTCTTCATTCTAGATCCCCAACTTTTTTATGCTAATGTTATGCTGCAAGTTTTCTAGGTAACTTTGGAGCTTTTTGAAGATTTGGAGCATTCTTGGATTTTAAATCTACATGTTATCATAGTTTCATTTCTTGCATTATCATGGAATTCATAGCTTCATACTTAGCTTAGTTCCCTTTATACTTTAGATTACTTCATGTAGCTTTATTAGGAGGCTTTGTAATACTTGCATATTTCCTTTCATAGCTTAGTTGCATTGTTCTTTCATTTCCATAGCTTAGCTTGCATTTCCATTCTTAGCATAGCTTGCATATTCATCTTAATCTAGCTTGCATTGCATTTCATTTGATTCTTGAGGGTATTGGCATTATTGCCCTTGTCTTCATTTGAATCTCCCATTGCATGGTTTACTAGCAAGGTTATTGGCTTAATAGCTCTAGCTGAGAGCATTCTTAACACCCTTGCACTCCATGCCTAGGGAGCTATGGATCAATTTTTGAGACCTCATTCTTGAGTTTTTTTGATTGTAATGATTCATAGAAGTGCACTATTTAGAGTACACATTTTTGGTGCCCACCGTGGGGCAGAACATTAGCGTTTTGTCTTTTATTTTCTGCATTCCCGTCAATTTTTTTCATCATTTTTTAGCTTATTTTTGGCTCTCTATTTTTTTGTCTCAAAGTGTCATGTGACAGTTTTCCAGTGTCATGCGATAGTTTCTTGTATAGCGGCATGACACTTTACCAGTTAAAAGTGTCACACTGTTTGGCAGATAATGTCGCACTGTTAAGAACATTTCGTCACCTGTAGGTATAGAGAAGTGTTGCATAGAAAGATAATGTCACCCCAGTATACTATATAGTGTCGTGCGACCTTTCTGGTGACTATACTATTGCTTGTGCCTGATAGTGAGTAGTTTTGGGTTTTTTGCTATCTTTTTGAAAATTTCAGCATTTTCAGAATCCATGCCACTCTGGAAAACTGGCACCCATTTTTTAGAAATTTTCACAAATGGTATCAAAAGTTTAAGTGTGATATATTGTTGGAAAGCTCTTTTCGAGCCTAATCCAACCATGTTGATTTCATTTTCAAATTTTTATATTTGATGAGCTATTTTACTTGCAGATTATCTAATTTTTTATGTGCTAACCATTGTGGGGCTAACAAGTTGTGCTTGTAGGTGCTCTCATTGCCCGAAATTTGCCAAAAGAACGCATGTCAAAGAGGGCTACTAATGGTTTTTGTAGGGCTTCCCTAAGCATAAAAACTAAATCAAGTTCTTTTTTAATTGCTTTCTTTATTGAGTGTGGCATATACTAGTTGTTTCATTTCATAGGAACATAATATCTTGTTGTAGGGATTCTTGGGTGGTAGGAGAAGTATGCTCTTCACCCTTGTGGTGAACCAAAAAAATTTGACCCATCTTAGGATTTTGAAAACAAGAGGGTAATTGAACTCTTTGCTTGGTGTGTTTGGGAGAAAACTTTGAGATAAGAGAGTGTGCTCTTCACCCTTGTGGTGAAACAAAATCCTTGAACCTCATAAGTTGATCCACTCTTTGTTTAGATCTTTAGAATCCTTTAGCAGGCCTGCTCTTGAGCAATCAAGAGGAATGACCCAAGTGGGGACAAGCTTTTTGCTGGCTATTCCAACCCACTATAATCTCAAGGCTATCAAGGACACAAAACCTTGGTAGACATAGTGCTTGTCTTCGCTTGATGTGAGTACTTGTGGGATTGTGACCATGAGAAAAGTATTAAGCAAGAATGCTTAAGGTACTCTTGAGGCCGCGAGGTCCGTTACTTTCCGCAAGGTAAGGAGTCCCTTTGGGGAGTAAGAGGGGTGCTATGAATGGAAGCCCTTACTAAGAATCATAGGTAGAGGCCACCCTATTTTTTTCACTTAGCTTCTTGGTGCAAGGATTGATCCAAGTGGAATAACCCGGATCACCCCAAGATTACTCACCATATGTGTTCCTTTGGTTGTGTCTTTGGCACTTCCATGACAAAGCCAATATCTATTGTGGGAAATCACTTTGTGTGAGGCAATGGAGCATCAAGTTGTGGGCCACGTTGCTAAGTATCGATCCTTTGTCCTTCTAGGTAGTAAGTGCTTGAATTGTTCTTGATGTTATATACCCGTGCAAACATTCTTGAACATACAAACATCACAATAATGCTCATAGATTTTCAGTTTTGATATCAAAATTGCTTGTCTTGGCAAGGTTGCTTTTGCCCTTGTGCAAGTGTTTGATGACATGTTTGATCACCTACTATTTGCAAACTTGTCTACTTCCTGATATTATTGTGCTTGAAACCAAAAAATTGTACTTGCAACCTACAATATTGACCAAATTGCTTTCTAAACTGAGTTTTTCATGTTCACTAGTCAAGAGTCACACTACTTGCCTGGAAACTATTGCACAAAGTCCTTTTGCTCTCTCACTACTGCTTGCAATCCAAAGCTGATTTGTGTCACTTCCAGTCCTCCTTGGTCAGTCCAGATCTTAGATCTTAGGTCCTATGACATATTGCTCAACATCAAAATGAACTCCAATGGTATCAAAATTGTATAAAATGACTCTTGGTCTTCCTTCTTCCATGTCTTCTAGTCTCCCATTTTCATCTGATCTCTTCTTCCTTCATGATTCTTCCTCTTTCTCCTAAACTCTTCATGTCTTCTTAATTCTTTTCCTCTTATTTTCTAGTCTACTTTCTTCTATTCATCTTTTCTATTCATTTCTTCCATGCTTGATTCCTTCTCTTCTACAACCATGAATTTCAACTACCTTGTTATGGAACCTCTCTTGAAAATAGATGATCTCGAACTCATTGCTCAATTCAAAGAGTTTAATTCCTCCAATAGTCTTTCTAGATATGGCAATAGTGATATGCTTAAGGAAAAAATAAAAGAAAAGATGATTGGATCAGACACCTTTGCTAGGATCATAGACATGATCATATCACAACCTCCCTCTTCTAAAAATTCTTCATCATCTAAGTCTTCTCATTCTTCTTCATCTTCCAAGTTTTACCATGATTCTTCTAAACATTATTCGCATTCTTCATTATCCAAATCTTCTGCCTCCACTAGGTCTTCACTTTCCTCTTCTTCACAATCTCGCTCCTCTTCTACTTCTCCTAAGAGTCTTACTCCTCATTATGATCAATATGGTAGTCCCTGTGATACCTATGACACCTCTATTCCTAAGAGTCCTCCTAGTCATAGGCTCATGCTTACTGGAAATGGGTCACTGCATTGGATAGATCATGATGGTGATCCATATGATTTGGATTTTGAAAGGGAGTTTGGTGAGTTCTGTAAACAATACCTCAATTATGACCCATCTACCACTATTGAGGACTATAAAATGCATCGCCCTGATATGAAACATCAATATTATAAGAATCCTTCCTCTGAGGACTCTCATGCTGAAAATAAAGATGACACTCTCGAGCAAGATCATGTTGATGATGTACCTTTGTCTTTTGATGGTTCCCTTCCATCCCCTACTTCCTCCAATACCCATACATTTCCTAAAGCTTCTGAGTCTTTAAACTCTTTCACAAATTTTTCATCCGACAAAGATCCTAATGCTTTTCATGCAGTTCCCTATAGTTATCCTCAAGGCCTACCTCTTAAAGAAACTCAAGTTAACCTTCACTTGGCTGCAAATACTTTCAATAATGCTAAACCTAAAGATCCTAAGCCTTTATGCGCTAGAATGCCTACTTTAGCTAGTCCTTCACTATCTCTGCCAAAGTCTTCTATACAATTCCAACATGATTCCTCATCCTTAGAAGTGGTTCCATGTCAAAAGGACTCTAAAAATGATGAAGAAAATAATATAAAAAAAGATCAAGATCAAGAACCCTCCATGTCATCCAATATTTTTCATGATGTCTCTGATCTACTTCATGTTTTTTTGATCCTCTACGCTCTTCCGCATTCATTCCACCATCTCCTAAGCAAGATCAAGCTACTACTTACACCGTTGAGCTTATTGACAATCAAAATAACCTTACTCCACTTGTGCTTTCCAAAGATGATACTTCCATTAAGGTTATTAAAAATAGTGTTGTTACTTCCAATGTTAATCCTATTGAAAATCAAAAGAAAAATTATGTGCTTATGCTATCCAAAGATCCTTGTCAAGATCAAAGTCCTCCATCTTCTTGATGAAGGGTGCTCCCCTTAATACCACAAACACATAATAGAAATAGAGAAACAACAACAATATGCAAGAACAAAAAATTGGCTTCTTATTATCTCCACTAATGTGGAATTACAAACTTTCAGAATTACAATATGCAAAGCCACATGGGCATTCCCTTACAATATTCTGTAGGACAAAGCCTCAAACTATTACCCAGAACTATTCTAAACTGCCTAAGACAATAATATAGTCTTCCTTATATAGGCAATTTTTCCACCGCCTGGGAAGGTTCCAGAATTTTAGCCAATAAGGGCCGACCAAACTTAGAATTATTTTATTTTTCAATTTATTACATCAAAGTCGGTTCAAAATAACTTTTGAAACCCGAACAGAAATTTTGAAAAAAATTATTTTCCGCCATTTCAGGTGGCCCAACTTCCGAAGACCATAAGTCATCACCAGTTGACTCAATCGGCTATTATAACCCCATTTCGGAAAATGCCACGAAGCGCTCTACAGGCTTGACCCATGCAAGCACCCATCACCCAAATTTTCAACCTCATCCGGGGCCTCTAAAGCCTTCAAAATTGAGTTCAAAGTTTCTGTACCCTGCTGCCAATACCGAAAATCTTCAATATCTTCCAATATACACTTGATCTGGCAATGAAACTTTACTGGCAGACTTATATGACCAAAATGAACCTCCAAGAAAGAAATCAGATCATTCTGAGCACATACAAAAATTACCAAAAATAGTAACTTTCCATAAATAGCAGCTCTGCACAAAATAGCCCTTATTGAATATAAAAATAAAAATATTTTTGGGTGATGCAAGATTGCTCTTACACCCAGGATGCTCCTGCATCAGACACCTGGGGTAATTTGAGAAGGGACCCTATCACGACTCAGGTGTGCAGAGGAAAACTAAGACGGTTAACCTCCTCCTTTGTTAGCCATGATGAATCTTCAATAGGTCATCCTTTCCATTTGACCAAATACTCTTCATATGTCTTGTTCCTTGTGCTTCTGCCAACACGACTGTCCAGTATGTCTTCAATCTCCTTGATATCTGAACTAGTTGCTGGAATACTCCACCGTGCTGCTACAACCTCATCTTGAACACCTCCTTCATAATACTCTGTCAAATCTAAAATGTTAAACACTGGTGAAATATTCAGCTCAGTAGGCAATTCTACCTCATATGCATTTCCTGAATCATGCTTCTTCGGTATCTTACATGGCCCAAACTTCTTCATTTTCAACTTGTTATATGTACCAACTGGAAACCGCTCTTTCCACAAATGAACCATGACTTCATCTCCAACCTGAAATTCCTTATGCCTCCTTTTCTCATCTACCTTAGTCTTATATTGCACATTCATCTTGGTAATATGCTTCCTCACCTCCTCATGGATGTTCTTCAAATGTTCTGCAAAATCCTAAGCTTCAGCACTACTTATTTCTCCTTTATCTATCTTCCTCAATTCAGATGCATTTCTTGGACTACTTCCATATACAATCTAGAATGGTGATTTACCAATGCTCCTATTGACAGAATTATTGTATGCAAATTCCGCCTGTGGTAAAATCAAATCCCATCCTGTTGGCTTATCTCCAAGCAAACATCTCAGCAAATTTCCCAAACTCCTATTCACCACCTCTGTCTGTCCATCAGTCTGTGGATGATGTGATGAACTGAACTTCAAATCTATCATCAACTTCTTCCACAATGTCCGCCAAAAATATCCAACAAACTTAGTATCTCGATTTGAAACTATGGTCTTTGGCAAACCATGTAGTCTCACCACTTCTCTGAAAAATAATTCTGCTACATGAACAGCATCATTAGTCTTCTTGCAGGGAATGAAATGTGCCATCTTTGAAAATCTATCAACCACCACAAAAATTGAATCATGTCCCCGCTGAGTCCTCGGTAAACCAAGAACAAAGTCCATGCTAATATCCTCCCAAGGCTTCTTTGGTACGGGTAATGGCTGATACAACCCTGTATTCTGTTTCACTCCTTTCGCTATCTGACATACTCTACAACTCTGTACAAACTTTTTCACATCTTGTTGCAATTGTGGCCAATAATAATTTTCACTAACCAAAGCAAGAGTTTTATCACGACCAAAATGTCCAGCCAATCCTCCACTATGCTTCTCTTTGATGAGATTCTCCCTCATAGAACTTTGTGGAATGCACAACTGACTCCCTTTGAATAGCATATCATCCTGGATGATGAAATCTAACCGTTTGGTCCTGTCTAGAGTAACAGGTTCTGTACAAGCTTTCCAAACTTCACCAAAATCAAGATCCTCTGGATACAAATTTTTGAGTTCCTTGAACCCAAGCACCTCAATCTGCATCTCTATTAGCAATAGTTGCCTTCTGCTAAGAGCATCTGCAACCCTGTTAGACTTTCCACTTCTGTGTTTCAAAACAAATGTATAACTCTGCAAAAACTCAACCCATTTCAAATGCCTCTGATTCAACTTTCCTTGACTATTCAAATATTGCAAAGCTTGATGATCAGTATAAAAAACAAACTCCTTAGGAAGCAGATAGTGTCTCCACTTCTTTAATGCCTGAACTATAGCATAAAATTCCTGATCATAGACAGAATATTTCTTCTTGGCATCATTTAACTTCTCACTGAAATAAGCAACAGGTTTACCTTCTTGGCTCATAACAGCTCCTATTGCAGTACCACTAGCATCACAATCTACTTGAAACACCTTATTAAAATCTGGAAGTGCTAAAATGGGTTGTTCTGTAACTTTTCGTTTCAACATTTGAAAACTCTTTTCTGCCCCAGTAGTCTACTTAAACTCTTTTTTATCCCCTCTCATTGTTTCAGTCAAGGGTCCACAAATACTGCTAAAATTTATGATAAACTTTTTGTAAAAGCTAGCTAAACCATGAAAAGATCTTACCTCAATAGCACTCCTTGGAGTAGGCCATTCAAGGATAGCCTGTACCTTCTCTGGGTCCATTTTTAGACCTTCTGCTGAAACTACAAATCCCAAATACACTAACTCTTTCTTCACAAAACTGCACTTCTTCAAATTAATCAACAATTTATCATCTCTCAACTTCTCAAACACCATACGAATATGCATCATATGTTCCTCCAATGTCTTGCTAAAAATCAAAATATCATCTAGGTAAACAATGACAAACTTACCCAGAAATTCTTTCAGAACCTCGTTCATGAGCCGCATGAAAGTGCTCGGTGCATTGGTTAGCCCAAAAGACATGACTAACCACTCATACAGTCCTTCCTTTATCTTGAAGGTAGTCTTCCATTCATCTCCTTCTCTAATCTAAATTTGATGATATCCACTCTTCAGATCTATCTTTGAGAAATACACAGCTCCACTCAAACAGTCCATAATATCATCCATTCGTGGCAATGGAAACCTGTACTTGATTGTGATCTTGTTTATTGCCCTAGAATCTGTACACATCCTCCATTCTCCATTCTTCTTTGGTGCTAATACCGCTGGTACAGCACAAGGACTCAGACTCTCACGGATCAATCCTTTCTGTAACAGTTCATGTACTTGTCTGTTCAACTCCTCACTTTCTGCAGGTGTCATTCTATGTGCTGCCTTATTCGGCAAACTCACTCCTGGGATCAGGTCCATCTGATGACTGATCTTCTTGACTGGTGGTAATCCATCAGGCACGTTATCGGATACAATATTCTGAAACTCATTCAACAAATCTACAACTTCTACAGGAACATCTTCTACTTCCTCTTTACCAGCTTTTGGAATTAAAGCAAAACATACATGCTCATGCCTCATACCATCTAAGAAATTTCTTCCATCAACAAAAGTTATCCTTGCATTACCACATACTTTTTCTTCAGTCTCCTTCAATGGTTTTAGCTTATGTCGCACTCCATCCTTTGTCAGGGAATAGGTATTCGCACAACCATCATGTACAGCACATCTGTCAAACTGTCATGGTCTACCCAACAACATATGACATGCATCCATAGATATGATATCACACAATACCTCATTTTGGTATCTACCAATCTTGAACTTCACCAGGCATTGTTCATTGACCATGACCTTGTGGTCATCCTGTACCCAAGCAATCCGATATGGATGTGGGTGTTTCTGTCTCTTGAGCTTCAACTTTGTCACCATCTCTTCTGACACCAAATTGTCAGTGCTTCCACTATCAATAATCACATCACAACATTTACCTTCACACTTGCACCTGGTGTGAAACAGGCTCCTCCTTTGCTCAGGTTCATTCTCACCACTGAACAGGACTCTTCTGTTAATCAATGTTTCTCCTCTTTCAGCATTTTCAGAATTTGATGATCTGACATCTTCATCTACATGTGCAACTCTGGCCTGGCCTTCATTTCTTGTGTCTGTTCTATCTTGGCGCTGAGGACATTCAAATGCCCTATGACCTTCTTCTCCACAGTGAAAACATGTTCCACGGAAGCCACCTCTTCCAGATCCTTGTCCTCTTCCTCTTCCTCTCTGATCTCTATTATTCTGATCCTGAAAGTGATTGGAATTATTTCCTCGCTGATTCTGACTGCTACTAGCCTCATCCTTCTTTTTTGGATCTTGATTTCGGCCACCATATGACCATCCACCAGATCGTCCACCGTGACCTCTTCCATTTTGTTTGCTCTCAAACTTCTTGTTTAGCTTTTCCTCTACTTTTAGGGAAAACTGGTATGCCTCTTCAATACTATTCATTCAAACCAGATTCAGCTCCTCCTGAATGCTTGGCCTTAACCCATTAAGGTATCGAGCAACTTTCTCCTTATCAGCTTCTGCATGGCCTGTTTTGATGAGAAGTCGATAGAACTCCTCTGTATACTCCTGAACATATCTTCCTGCTTGCTTCAAACTCTGCATTTTCTTCATTAGGTCAAGCTCATAATCAACAGGAATGAACTGTCACTTCAATTTATCCACCATCCGATCCCATCTTGTGATTTTATCTTTCCCTCTTCTATTTCGCTCCAATTGAATTTCTTGCCACCAGATCTTCGCATGACCTTTCAGTCTGGCCTTCACAAATTTGACCCTATTACGATCCTCAACATCTTCGTACTCAAAATATTCCTCACATTCATTGATCCAGTCGATCAATTCTTCTGGGTTAAGATTTCCAAAAAATGTAGGAACCTCAATCTTAGGTCTTTTCCCAATTTTAGAAATGGCCCGAAAAAGTCTTTCTTCCTCGTGGTTTACAATTTTGACTTCTCCTTCTTGATATTCTTCTTCGGCTTCATCCTCGCTTTCGTCTCTGACATTAAGATTCATTCCTCTGTGAATCTCTTTTTGCAATGCTCGCACTTGTCTCTGCAGCTCTCTAACCTCAGGTGTCACAGTACCAGCTCTTCCGCCACGTTCTCTTCGTGGAGGCATTTTCGCAATGCATGCTAAAACCCTAGCCACGGTCCTGGTGTAAACTGCCTCACAGTCGGTGATCTATTTACACACTCAAGAACTCCCACTCTGATACCACTTGATGAAGGGTGCTCCCCTTAATACCACAAATAGATAACAGAAATAAAGAAACAACAACAATATGCAAGAACAAAAAATTGGCTTCTTATTATCTCCACAAATGTGGAATTACAAACTTTCAGAATTACAATATGCAAAGCCACATGGGCATTCCCTTACAATATTTTGTAGGACAAAGCCTCGAACTATTACCTAGATCTACTACCCAGAACTATTCTGAACTGCCTAAGACAATAATACAACCTTCCTTATATAGGCAATTTTTCCACCGCCTGGGAAGGTTCCAGAATTTTAGCCAATAAGGGCCGACCAAACTTAGAATTATTTTATTTTTCAATTTATTACATCAAAGTCAGCTCAAAATAACTTTTGAAACCCGAACAAAAATTTTGAAGAAAATTATTTTTCGCCATTTCAGGTGGCCCAACTTCCGAAGACCATAAGTCATCACCAGTTGACACGATCAGCTATTATAACCCCATTTCAGAAATGCCACGAAGTGCTCTACAGGCTTGACCCGCGCAAGTGCCTGTCACCCAAATTTTTGACCTCATCTGGGGCCTCTAAAGCCTTCAAAACTGAGTTCAAAGTTTTTGTACCCTGCTGCCAATACCGAAAATCTTCAATATCTTCCAATATACACTTGATCTGGCAATGAAACTTTACTGGCAGACTTATATGACCAAAATAAACCTCCAAGAAAGAAATCAGATCATTCTGAGCACATACAAAAATTACCAAAAATAGTAACTTTCCATAAATAGCAGCTCTACACAAAATAGCCCTTATTGAATATAAAAATAAAAATATTTTTGGGTGATGCAAGATTGCTCTTACACCCAGGATGCTCCTGCATCACTTCTTATTCTACCACTCCATGTTCACTTCCACTTTCTACTCTTCCTAAGTCTTTGTAAGCTTTGAAAATTCCTATCGAAGAAGTTTCTCCTATTCAAGATGTTCATGATCTTATTGAAAATCTTAATCCTCAATCTAAAGATGTTGATGTCCTTGGTTGTCATATAGATGTTGATGAAATTATTGATTATCCCTTTGCATCTCCCACTTCCATCCTTGGACCTCTTCCACTACTACTAAGGGCTTCACATCTTCCTTCCATCTTGGGCCCTTATGTCCCTTCACTTTCCCCTCCTAACTCTCCTAATTTGTCATCCATCTTGAGTTCTTACATCCCTCCATCTCCTATCTTTCCTCAAGATCAACATAGATGCATACCCTTGAATCCTTTTCATCCACCTACCCATCTAAACCAGTCATATCCTTCTTCTTCCACAAGTCCCAAGTCTTTTGGAAGTAACTTGAATGTTCAAAACAAGAAAAAGAAGAAATAAAAGAATCCATCAAAAAAAGAAGATCACCATGTCTCCTCTAATCAACACGGAGGCATAAATTCAAAAGAGATATCTAAGAAGAAAACTACAAGATAAGTATGGGTTCCAAAATCCATCATTGAAGATATCCTCTCTAGATCATCAAAAAGAAATGAAAAGCCTAAGGCTATATGGATTCCAAAGTCTCTCTTAAGAGAGTTTAATATTGAACAAAAAGTGAAGTTGATATTCAAGCTTCCAAAAATATTCTTCCATTCCATGCGCCTAAACCGCAACCTCTGCTAAACATTCGTCATATTCCTTCATTCACATTTCCTCCATCTTCTCGCCACCCTTCAAGGTGTGTGTTGACATTGATCTTGCCTTCCTTCCCATCTACCCTTTCACAATCCTTCCATTCATTATCCTTCTATCTTCTATCCTTTTTCCTCATTTGCCTATTCCTCCTAACTTCCAACCTCACTCACTTTGCATAAAACTTTATCTTTTATTTTTCTCTTTCATCTTCCTTTCCCTATCAACATATTTGAGCATATCATTTTGAATCCTTGGCATATCATGGTTTATCCTTTCAAGGAGCATTATCTAAAAATCTTGCCTTCTTCTAAAAATTAAAAAAAAATTAAAAAAAGAAAAGTGCCTTGGTGAAAACCTAGAAAAAGGCACCTTGGTAGCAAAAGTAAAGAAATAATTTCATCCTATGGTGACAACCACTCCCTTGTGGCACCTTGGATAAGTACCATGATGAAAACTTGGCAATCAGGCATCATGCATAGTTCTTCTACATCTTCCATCCATTCTATTTTCTCTCTTTGAT
Source organism: Chamaecyparis obtusa (assembly GCA_027943335.1). Taxonomy (NCBI): domain Eukaryota; kingdom Viridiplantae; phylum Streptophyta; class Pinopsida; order Cupressales; family Cupressaceae; genus Chamaecyparis; species Chamaecyparis obtusa. The sequence goes on along the minus strand of BSBK01000828.1, from coordinate 653,598 downwards.
CTTGACAATGTTGATCGATACATGAACATTTGGCTATCTTTTGAGCTATCTTATGATGATCTTGCTTTCATTCCATTCATGTTTAGCCTTCTTATTTATTTTACTCCATTCCTTCTAGCCTTTCGCTATCCTTTTCCCCTTTGGTCTTGATCTAATAAAAAAGAGTAAAACACAATGCTATGAGGCCTCTTGACATGTCTACTCATTTGGATTGCATCATTTCCTTCTTTTGCATTACACTTTTGTGACTTGTCCTATTCTAGGCTTTCATTGCTTGTCCAAATGTGCTTTACATGACATTTTTTCCCTAGCTTGGGTACTCTTGAGGAGTTTGCCTTTGAGGATTTATTTCCTTCATTCTCCTTCATACTCTTATCTTCCATCTCTTCCACCAGCTTGCTAATATCTCTTGTCCTCCACCTTGCTAGACATTGGGACTACAGAATGTGATCTTTCTTGGGAGTTTGATGACCATTCTATCTAGGGGTGTCCTTTGTACATACTTATTGATCCTAAAAAAATCTCAAAAAAATTTATATATGATGCTAAAAAAATCCTAAAAAGCATAAACAGTACTAAAAAAATGAGCATCCTAGTGAAAACCTAGCAATAGGCGCTTTGATGTCTCACCAAAAAAATCAAAAAATTCAAAAATTCAAAAAAAAAAGAAAAAGTGCTATGGTGAAAACCTGGAAATAGGCACCTTGGTAGCAAAAATACAAAAAAATTGAAAAAAGTCCCAAAAAAATCTATCAAGTAGTGAAAACCTGAAAATAGGTGCTGCTTGAGACCCTTTGCACCTATGTCTATCAGTCTTACATGGCACTCCTCTGCTCCACTTCTCGCTTTGCCTCTCCTAGCCTGGAATTGACTCTTGTCTTAGTCTAGGGGGCATACATTGTTCTAGCTTATCTTGGGTCTCTTTGTGCGTCTGGGTTTCTTAGGCACCTTGAAAATGGTATTTTTCAACACCACCCCAATTGTGTTTTTCAACACTACCCCAGCATCGAGTGTTTCTTAACACTTATCAGATATCCTACCCGCAGTCTACATGATGCAATATTTCTCACTAGTAGACGTGATACTCAAAGTTTGTCTCTATGACCTACACACATGCACTTAAACACTTGACTTGCTGAGACTTGCTTGACTTTATTTCTTTGTGTGTTGTCTATGATGATTTCTTTGCTGAGTATTCTCTCCCTAATAGTTTTTGATGATGCTGAGCTAGAAGACTAGGGCATGAGAACATGTTTTATTTACTTTTTTCTTATGGGTATATTTTGTTGGTCCTCACTATCATTAGCATTTATGCTTGTTCCACTTGACATTGGGATCTACAAGGTATTATCCTTGACTATTTTTTGCAAGTGCATGCTTATAGTCAACTTGACTTTCTTGTGTCTCGATGCGAGTATAATCTTGCCATAGCAAACTTACGTAATCTCGCTCCACTAGTCATCTTGACCTCCATGTCTTTGATGCCTAGGTGAGATTTTCACATTTTTATCTGATATAGATTATATTCAGATCCACATAGTTATGCTAGTGTATATTGTATGATCTTGTGACACTACCAATAACGCTTGATGATGATTATTAGATGTCTATTGGCTTTGTGACCTTGCAAGTAAACCACTTTTCATGTAGCTTGCATTTTTAAGTCCATAATAGTTAGTTTTGCATCTTGCATATGGAGAGAGCTCTCCTTTCATCTTTCATGAACTTATTAGTCAAACTATGCTCACCTTTCACTTCTTCCCGATCATGTCTTTCACTTCTTGTCTTTCATCTCACATCATTTTCTATTCATTTCGGGATCAAAACCAAAATCTGAGTTCACCTTGATCATCAAAATCACATTTCTCCTTCTTCCGCGCAATTGGCTGACCATTTGAGGCCTAATCCTTCGATCTTTCCTGGGGCTTCTTCACCTCTTCACCCCCATCTCTTTCACCTTTATAGTCTTTCATTCATTTCATTTCATCTCTCTCTAAGGTCTTGACTGGGGCATATCTTCACTGCTTGATGGTTATCCTATCATCTTTCATCTTCGATTATGATTTCTAGTGATTTGATCATGTTTCTCTTGCTTCTACTTTCCCTCTACCTGATTTCAATTTTGATCCCGAGGGGGTAGACACATCATATCCTATTGGCTATTCTCCAAAGCATATGCTTGACCATTCCATTTTCTTTGATCAATCTATCTTTGTGCTTGACATGTTAGTTCTCATCTTGAGTTCTGATACTATCCATCTCTTTCCAAAGTGTTTAGTACTATCGCTACCAGGCTGACCATGAAAGATTTGTTATCTCTCTGCACTTCATTCTTTGGAGTTAGATCTCTACTTGCCTTCTTGGCTAATCTATTCTTTGACGTAATGTGTTCCCAAATCGATCACACATTAGTCAAAAAGGGGCAAATGTAATCATCCAAAAATGGTCATCTAGACTATTAGCCCCTTTTTGTAAATTATCAATTGCTTATTCTTGATCAAATCCTAGTTCTATCATTTATTTGATTATTTTCTATGGGCTAACCATTTTATCCTAAGTCTTTATTTAATTAAAAGGAATCTCCTCCTCTTTTAATTAAATAAAAAGCATGCACTTTTCCTCTTATCCTAAGTTGCACAAATAAAGCATTATTCTTATTTTATAAAAAGGGAAAAAGCACTTTTTCTCTCATATGGACACAAAAGTCAACTCTTATTTTCTCATTGGAGGATACTTGTGCACATGGATTGCTCCTCTTTGATGCTCCACCGTTGATTAAATCTTTTGCCTCTTAATCTCCATGGTCCATTCCTTTTCATTTCTTATAAAAGGAGAGCTTTTTTCTTCATTCTAGATCCCCAACTTTTTTATGCTAATGTTATGCTGCAAGTTTTCTAGGTCACTTTGGAGCTTTTTGAAGATTTGGAGCATTCTTGGCTTTTGCATCTACATGTTATCATAGTTTCATTTCTTGCATTATCATGACATTCATAGCTTCATACTTAGCTTAGTTCCTTTTATACTTTAGATTACTTCATGTAGCTTTATTAGGAGGCTTTGTAATACTTGCATATTTCCTTTCATAGCTTAGTTGCATTGTTCTTTCATTTTCGTAGCTTAGCTTGCATTTCCATTCTTAGCATAGCTTGCATATTCATCTTAATCTAGCTTGCATTGCATTTCATTTGATTCTTGAGGATATTGACATTATTGCCCTTGTCTTCCTTTGAATCTCCCATTGCATGGTTTACTAGCAAGGTTATTGGCTTAATAGCTCTAGCTGGGAGCATTCTTAACACCCTTGCACTCCATGCCCAAGGAGCTATGGATTGATTTTTGAGACTGCATTCTTGAGTGTTCGTGATTGTAATAATTCATAGAAGTGCACTATTTAGTGTGTACACCTGTATACCAGGTTTTCACCATCTTGGCAGAGATTCTATTTTTGCTACCATGATGCCTATTTACCATGTTTTCATCAATGACACATTTTTTCTCTTTTTCAATTTTTTTGTTCTTTTCTCTTTTTCTTTTTTTTTGCATTTTTTAATATTTTATTTTTTTTTATTTCTTATCTTTTCACTTTTTTGGTATTTTTTCAAATTTTCTATTTTTTTTATTATTATCAAGGCACCTGTTTACCAAGTTTTCACCAACATAATAGATACATCAAAGTGCCTATTTACCAGGTTTTCACTAAGATGATCATTTTTTTCAGGACATTTTGCAATTTTTTAGGATTTTTGCAAATATATCATTTTTGGGGATTTTTTCAGGACCAATAAGTATGTACGTGAGCATATAGAGAATGCCTCAACTTTAGAATTTCTTCAAGTGAAGAGCGTTGATAGGCTCTTTTAGTTGTTCTCCTTTAGTGGTGGAGAGTCGATAAGTGCCAAACCCAAATGTTGCAGTAATAACATACAGACCAAGCCAGTTTGGTTCAAATTTCCCTTTCTGGACTCGCCTGCTAATTCTTGAGGTTCTCTCTTAGGATGAGATCACCCACTTGGAATTCTCTTTGTCTGACTTTCTTATTATAGGCTTTCGAAATCCTCTTATGGTATGCTCTTAGATGATCAAACGCCATCTTCCGACGTTCATCAAGTAACTCAAGCTCTTGAAGCCAGGATATTCTGTTCTCTTCATTAGTAATGAGGCCCCTCAAAGAGATTCGCAATGTCAGAATCTCGACCTCAATAGGCAATATCGCATCTACTCCATAAACCAAGGAAAAAGGAGTAGCCCCTATTGGCATTCAAATACTTGTCCTGTAGACCCATAAAGCTAGATTAATCTAAAGATGCCAATCTCTACCAGATTTATGAACTATTCGATGTAGGATTTTGAGAATTATCTTATTAGAAGCTTCTGCCTATCCATTATCCTAAGCATAATAGATAGACGACCAATGTTGAATGATCCTGAATTTGGTGCATAAGTCTGTCAAGTCCTTATTTTTGAATTATCCTCCATTGTCAGTGATAATGGATGAGGGTACACCATATTTGCAAATGATATAGTTCAGTATAAACATAGCCACAGACTTGCCATCAGCTATAGCTAGAGGCACTGCCTCAACCCACTTGGTAAAATAATCAGTAGCTATGATGATAAACTTATATCCTCTTGAAGAAGAAGGATGTATCTGACCTACCAAATCAAAGGCCCTGTTGGAGCTCTAAATTTTGGGCAAAATTTGGAGTCCTATATAGTGATAAAACCCTAAAAAATAGCCTCTTAAACTCCATGCCCAATAATTAATGATGGAGTACATGAAATGGGATAAAATATTACATTAATTTTCAATTAAAAAGTTGAGATATTATGGAAGGAAGCTTTGTGACAAAAACAATCAAAATTCTATGATCAAAGCCTTCAAAAAATGCCGGAATTTCAACCTACTGCAAAGATGATGTCGACAGAGGTAGACGATGGTTGAATTTTAAAAATCTAAAAAAGACCCAGTTCGAGAAATCAAATTTCCTATCTCCACTAAAAATCTTATCTTTTCATGAGGTGTTTTGGTTTTTCAACCAAGCCCAAATCCGAAAGTTAGGTAGTTATTTTTTAGTTAGTTTATCATTTTTTCAAAACAATTTGTAATAAGGGTGTGTCTTTTCACCCTAAAGAGGTGTGAAAGCCACTCAAAAATATATATATACATAATTTAAAATGTAAAGAGAGACAATACAATACAAGATATATTTTCATAGGATATAATTCGATCAAAACTACAATATGAACTCTAATGTACTATTTTTTCAACATTAATAAAGATAAGTGCTCTTTTTTTTTATTTGTGGTTATAAGTTATATGTTTTCAATTAGTCTTTTAGATTACTCTATGAACCAGGGTATCCTACTATGTTTTTCTATTTGATGCATTCATTTATGACTAATTTTTACAATTTGAATAATGGTAGCATGGTCTGAGAACCTGTTATAGGTGGGTGTTACCTTAAAATCATCTCTGATTGTACATAGAATTGAAAGTTTTATGACTCTATAGCCCAAGCATTTAGAAGGCACTGATCTAACTATAATTTAGAAATTTTCATTTGGTTCATACTTTGTGGTTTGTAGATTATATAATCATTATTTCAAAAATATTACTTTTGAGTCCTTAGTTTAATCCACTTTAGTCAAGATTTATAGAATAGAGATTATTAGAGGATTTGTTTCTTTCCTCCAAGGATCATTCACCACCTTGGGAGGAACTTTGTTTATTTATGTACACAGTTGTGCAACATAGAGAATTTGATAGTTTAAAGTGAATTTAGGCCTACCAGCCTTGGCTTGATTAAGCCAAAATTGCAGAGGTATTAGTGTGTACCTGTCAGTTGGCCAAAAGTGATCCATCATTTTTCGGTACCAACAGGCCCATTGCTGAAATGGCCAGAAACTGATGAAAAGAATCAAATCTTTGGCAAGAGCATGGATCAAATTCCTATGAAATTGGCATTGTTTGCAAGTCTTGGCATATTGAACAACTTCTTTTTCCATGTCTGGCCAGTAGTAACTAGCTCTAATAAGTTTTCGAGCTAACGTCAAACCACTCGAATGAGACCCATAGATACTATCGTGTACCTCAGCCAGCACACATTTGGACTCATCAGGTTCTAGACACCTAAGGAGGGTACCGTCTAGACCCTGTCTATACAAGTCATTTGATATGAGGACATATCATGAAGCAGTATGAATTAGGTGACGCTTTTCATTCCGGGTATAGGTTTCTGGAATGATCTGGTCATGAAGGTAGGAATAGATATGGTGGTAGTAAGATGAATCATGTCCAATGACTAAACAAATCATCCTAGATTCAGGAATGTCATAGGCAGGGTAGTGTAATGTCTCCACTAGGAATTCATGTCTGAAGTCATTTTCCAGCATTTGTAACATTGAAGCAAGAGTGGCCATAGCATCAGCTGCTTTATTGTCTGCCCTTGGAATTTGCTGGAAAGAAATATGTGCAAAATACTATTTGAGATCATCTACCATTCTTTTGTCAGGCACTAGCTTGTCATCTTTTGTTTGGTAGACATCATTGACTTGATTGATGATTAACTGAGAATATCCAAAGACCTTTAGCTCATCCACATGCCATTCAATGGCTATCTTCATACCATTAATGAGAGCTTCATATTTAGCAATGTTATTTGTGCAGGGAAACAACAATTTATAATATTTTGGCAATGAGTATCTTTGAGGTGTTATAAATAGAATGCCTGCACCTAATCCTTGCTGAGTGAATGATCCATCAAAGAACATGCTCCAAGATTGATATGTGAGAAGCATGATGGATTCATCTGGAAATTCAATATTCAAAGGTCAGTGATCTTTCAAAGGAGCTTCTACAAATTGATCAGCAATTGCTCATCCTTTAATAGCTTTTCTTTCCACATACTCAATGTCAAATTCACTAAGTATCATCACCCATTTTGCTAACCTACCCGTGAGGGCAGCCTTGCTCAATAAATACTTTAGTTTATAAATTTTTGCAATAAGCCTTGTAGTATGAGCTAGCATATAATGCCACAACTTTTGAGAAGCAAATACCACTGCTAAACAAGCCTTCTCAATGACAGAATAGTTCATCTCATAGGAAACCAATGTTCTGCTGATATAATATATGGCTCTCTCTTTGTTGTTTTGATCTTCTTGAGCTAGGAGAGCACCCAAAGATGTATTCGTGGCTGAGATGTACTATATAAGTAGCTTCCCATGAATAGGAGGCATCAATATAGGTGGATTAGCAAGACACTATTTAATCTGAGTGAGTCCCCTATCACATTCTTCATTCCATTCATAAGCCACACCCTTATGCAAGGTTTTAGTGAATGGTTGTGACTTGTCGGCCAACTGTGAAATGAAATGCCGAATAGATTGTAGACTTCCCTATAATCCTCTCATTTGACTAATGTTATTGTGTGGAGGCATGTCCATAATAGCTTGTACCTTTTTAGGATCTACTTTTATGCCTTTATCTAAAATGATGTAACACAAGAGTTTCCCAGAAGTGACACCAAAAGTGCACTTTTTTGGATTAAGTCTGAGACTAAACTATTCCATGCGGTCAAGTATGGGACCCAAGTCTATAAGATGAGTTCTTCACTACATTATTTTGGCTAAAGTATCATCCACATAATCATCCATTGTTTTATGCATCATATCATGGAAAATGGTAGTGATAGCTCTCTGATATGTTGCTCCTGCATTGTTAAGCCCAAAAGGCATGACATTCTAGCAAAAGGTGCCCCAGGCACATGTGAAAGCAGTCTTTTTTTTATCTTCTAACACAATTTTTATTTGATTATAGCCGGAAAATCCATCCATCAAGGAATACATCTCATATCCTGCTGTCAAGTCTACTATCATATCAATATTAGGCAGTGGGAAGTCATCTTTTGGACATGCCTTATTTAGATCCCTGAAGTCTATACACACACAAATGGATTTATCATGTTTGGTGATGGGAAAAATATTTTAAATCCACTCTGCATAATCAATAGTCCTTATGAAACTAGCCTTAAGAAGCTTTTCTAGCTCTGCTTTGACCAAAAGGGCCACGTGTGGATGCATCTTTCGCAGCTTCTGTTTAACAGGTTTAATTCCTAGTGTAATGGACAAATGTTGCATGATTAGATTGGAGTCTATTCCAGGCATGTCGGAGTAGGTCCATGCAAATTTTATTTTCTTTCTCTAAAAGAAGTTAGTGAACTCTTCTTTTTCTTATGTAGATAGTGATTGTGCTAGATGAATAATCTATGGAGCAGCTTCAGTACCCAAATTTACTGGTTGTGTCAACTCAATCAATACTGATGACCTCTCTTGAAAGTGGCTTAGAAGCGTATCAAGTATCTCATCCTTGGGCACCTTAGAGAGGTTTTCACCCTCTGATATGTCTTTTATTTTTACTATTTTTGACTTTGATACTGCCACAAAGTGGTTTTCACCATCAGAGCATCTATTTTTTCTTCTTTTAATTTTTTGACTAAGATACTTGATATCCACTTCTATCATGCTGACACTACTTTTTTTGGTGGAGGACATCATAGGTTCGATAGCATGGAGGTAACAGGATAGATCATAATCACTTTGGAATGTTACGACTTCATTGGATGATGAGGGAGAGTTCCAGTTTATCAGATCGGGATGGTAGAGTGAAAGGGAAGTAGTGACTGGTTCAATTGCATTCATGGTATAACCATCAAAAGCATGGATGATCAAGTCAAGACCTAGAGCGATCTCATCCAAAGGAGCGTTTGAATCCCTATAAGACCTTATGTTAGAAGTAGAGGACAAGTTAACACCGGTGGCATCTAATTCGTGTGGCCTACTGTTAGACCCTTCAACTACTTTGAGGAGTCTTTCATACACATGAAGAGTATCTATGTCTACATCATAAGTAGCATCAGACAAAGAGTCAAACTCAAATTCATGTGAGTCAGTACTTGATGTGAGAATTTCATTAGTAGTAGTTGTATCACCTAACTCATCTTCATTCCTTGTGGCATTAATAACTTGCTGAAGTTGTTCTTGTTCAAGATACTTTTGAAAATGTGGCGGCCTATATTGTTCACCTGGAAAATTGGGATCATTATTTAGTGTTTCTTTCCATTCCTCATATGTGAATTGACTGAAGAGGTCTTATAAGAATCAGTATCAGTATTAGTATCAGTCTCTACCACATGGACAGGTATGATAGGATCATCAAGTTTTGCAAAGAGTGCCACAAGATCTGGAGGAATAGGATATGGAAATGTGTCTTCATCAAAGCTAGCCTTTGGATTTACCTTTGTAGTGGCATCTTCAATTTCTTGTTTAGGTTCAGGCTCAGGTTCCAGCACAAACTTGTTAATCCCTAAATGGAAGGGGATCTTCCTGAACCAGTAGTATCCTTTGTGCTACGACCTGTAGCTTCAATGGGATTCAGTAGACCATTGTCATTCTTTCCTATAGGACCACTTCCCTTATAGCTAAAGCACTTCATGATCTTGAAGGCCTCACTATATGGCTCTTGATCTAAATCTAGAGGTGGAGTAGTTGTTTCAGCTATTTCTTTTCCTTTATAGATCCAAGCTCTGATAGCCCTTTCTTCATCCTCATCTTCTAAAGGTGTAGAGTCCCTTACAAAGGTGTCATCATAAACTGTTTGAGGAGAAGCATTTGAATGTTTTTTATTCTCAGAAGGTCTCCCATAAGAGCATGGAGATAGAGGTAGAGCATCTAGTGATAGCATAGATTCAATTTAGTATTCTCCCATGCCTGTATCCTTGAGTTTCAAATTTTGTTTCATTTCTTTTATCTTGGCATCATAGAACTCAGTGGATTCTCTATTTGCTGGAACAAAGCTGTCAGTAGACTGATTGAGTGTGTTACAGGAGAAATTGGTATTATCAGGCATAGTGACTTTCACCCCATGGAATGGAAACTTAATGCATTGATGGTACATGGACAAAATAGCCTGCATCTCATGAATCCAAGGCCTACCCAACAAGCTATTGTAGGCAAGAGGAATGTCAAGAACTTGAAAAGTAATATCTCTCTCAATAGGTCCTACGCAGATAGGTAGCACAACTAAGCCTTGGGACTTGCATTCTTCCTCATCATAAGCTTTGATGGTAATCTTTTTGTGGGATTCTACACAATTCTCATCATAACCTAGCTGAGTAAGAAGCTTAGTAGAACAAATATTAAGACCAGCACCATTGTCTATGAGCACTCAGCGAATGCACTTAGGACCTATCATGACCTCTATATGCAAGGGAGCATTATGCGGGTGACTCAAAGAGTGATCATATTCTTCAGAGAAGGATAGATAGTGAGGCGAGGTCAAATGACCCACCATAGATTGGAACCGGTTGAGATCGAGATCCTTGGGAATGTTTCCCTCAGCAAGGGCTTTATCCAAAATCTACCTATGAGCAAGAGAGATCTTCAACAAATCAAAAATGGTAATCTAAGCATTGGTTCGTTGGAGTTGATCTAAGATGCTATAACTGGCCGAGCTAGCTATAGAAATAGATTTTGTGTTCTTGTTGGCAGGACCAACAACAGTCTTATCTGCAATTTGTTTCAGAGCGGGTGTAGAAGTATCGAGACTCTTATCCACAGTTTGCTTTGGAGCGGATGTAGAAGTATCAGGACCTTTCAAAACAACTCTTCCATGTGATCAAGTGACAATGTTAGAACAACCTTGAGGTTGTTCAGATTCAGACAAATGAGATGTAGAACTATGCAAGATGAAAGGATTCTTAGGTTTGGGAGCATCATCGCTTCCCTTAACGATAATCACATTGCAGTACTCTACTCCAGTAGTTTTGATCATACCAATAACATTGTCATCATTAGTGTATGTGTAATTGACTTTAGCATTGGTATTGTTAGCGTTTGAAGACTCACCCTTCTCATGAGGAGGGAAGGGATCCTTAAATGCTTGATGGTCTGAATTCTTGTTATGGCCATCCACAATAATGTCACCACTATCAATCAAATCTTGGACCTTATGTTTTAGCTGAAGACAAATAGAAATCTTATGACCCTTATTCTGGTGATAGTCACAATAGGCGTTGTCATTCCACCAATGAGGTCATCGTTGTGGGTCATATAGATGCTTCTCCAAAGGAGTAAGAATCTGATTCTAAACAATATTTTTATAGACCACATTAAGTGGTTCTCCCAAGGAGGTGAATTCGCGCTTGGGTCGAGATGCCCAAGGTTTGTTTCTAGAAAACCTTGAAGTTTGCTGATTTTCCACCATAGGTTTTTCAGCCTCTTTAACTGCTTGTATGGTGGAAGAGAGATTAAAAAAAGACTTAGTAAGTTTCAGGGTCACATTGTTGACCACTCCATCATTCACAACGTCTCTATTCTTGTTAACAAACTTCCCTTTATCCTTATTTGAGTTCGAAGGTCCCTGCTTGTTGTCTTTACTCAAAGTCAATTCACCTTTCTTGATCAGAAAAGCCTCTATTCACACTACTTGTTTGATCATGTTATCAAAAGTTAGAGGACCTTGTAATTGCACTTGGTATCTCGAGTCTGGGCCAAGATTTTCCAAGAAAATGTCGAGTCTTTCAGACTCTGGTAGCTTGTGAGGACACCTTGTACACAATTGTCTCCACCTTTGGAGAAATGTTAGGAAAGATTCTCCTTGCCATTGTTTTAAATTGCAAAGATCCCGGATGTTGACCGGATGTTGAATATTATGTGAGTAATGTTGGAGAAATAGATTAGCCATTTCGTCAAAAGTCTTGATGCCAATAGGCAATCTAGAAAACCATTCCATCGTGGGTCCACCCAAACAACAAGGAAACAAGCACATAAAATATGTTTGATCATGCATGAATTCCATAGATAATGTGCCAAACTCCCTCAAGTGATCTTGGGGATTGGTTGCACCCAAGTATTTTTCATATTTAGGGAGTTCTACACCTCTGGGAAAAGGTGGCATATGAAGACTTCTATCAAAAGGGAAAGGGCAAATACTTTCCATTGTGAATTGTTGAGCAGGTTTTTCCTTATTCTTCACAAGTTGACTAATCTGATTTTGGATGTCTCAGACCATTTTTTGCAACTTCACGATCTCAGTTTCTTCTTCCTTGGCCATGAGTGTTTCAACTTGATAGTCTGGGGGTAACTTGGCCCCTTGTTTAGCTAGCTCAAGGAAGTATTTTTCTTTCTCTGCTAGAAGGAGGATCTCCATCATTTTAATAAGACTCTTATTAGCTTTGGCAATGTCTATATCAAGTTGAGTTATCACATCATTTTCATTCCCAAGGATCTCATAAATGCTCAAAATATGATCTTGTTGCTGATCATCTTGGTTTTGATCGAATGGAGGAGGGCGATAGAAATATGTGGGTTGTCGATCACCTTGAGGTTTGTTTAGAGATTGATCATCATTGTGGGACTGATTTTGGTCATGTTGAGATTGACCATGAGGCTGCTCATTCTGAGGTTGAGCATGATGTGGGTCATTAGAGGATTGACCATGATACTGATTGTTTTGAGATTGGTCATAATTTTGATTGTACTTTCCCTATTGGAAATCAAATGGATCTCCCATCTTGTTAATGTAGGACTATGCAATGATTGAAGCCTTAGTAAAGTGGTATGAATGATGTCGATGGGGTGCAACAAAGGTAACTTTTGGTGAATGAACAAGGTCAAAAGATTTAAAAAATTTAGGTGGGAAGACATCATGATTAGTATCAATAGATTCAATGATAGGAGCCATCCAAGGGAGTGGTCTTCCAAAGTTATGAAACAATGAGTTGTCTTGGAAGAATGAGTTATCTTGATCTTGAAATGAGAAACTAGGTTGCGATTCAAACAGCAGATTAAAACACTCCTAGAACACCAGAGGTGATGGTTGAGATGGACTATCTTTCAAAGTACTTAATGAGGAACTCGAGGATTTCTCACAAAGTTCAAATTTTGCAATAGATTCAAGATGATCTATTTCTTGATTAGGAGGTTCGCTTCTACCTTGACCAGTATTCTGAATGGGATAAGTCTTGCCACTTCTAGTCATGACAGTCATAGATAAAGATGTGATGAGAGAAGACTTGAGATAATGCTAAACTCTGTCTCTAAGATAATGAAAAGGAGATAAATGGCTAGAACAGCCAAGATGCAAGATGGACCTGGTATGAATCATCAAAAGAGGTGGCTAGAATAGCCAAGATAAGACTATCACAACATGAGATACAAAAGGCATAAAGAGATAAGGTAAACCAACAAGAGACAACATGAGTCAAAGCAAGGATCGATCAATTCTCAACTTGGGACAACTAGTTTCTGATAGTGAATGATAGGAAAACAAAAAAATAGACCTCAGATAAAAAGCAGATCAGGAAAAAGTTTGACCAGTCAACGGGAATTTAGTCTCTATTTTTTAAAACTGGGCTACAGTTTCACGTGAGAGAATACTAGGTCACACGAGAGAACACAAACCTTCACATGGAAGAACAAAGTCTCGTGTGACAAAGTGCTCTAAAAAGAGAAAATTCACGCAAGAAAAATCCAAAGTCTGATAGTTTGACACAATTTTCAAGGTAAAAGTTGAATTTTGAGACAGCCTGAATTGATGTCTGATGAAAAATCTAGTTTCCTGACAGGTTTGCAAAATAGTTTAATCAACAATCTCATTTTGAGGTTTCAAGCATTCGTTTAAAGACACAAAGGTTTAGATCAAGCAGTTGTGATACAAGAAGTAGTCGTTAACAGACCTATCAAGGACAAAGCAACTTGATAGCATCAGGGGACTCTTTGTTGGATAATGATTGGACAATGTTTAAGACTTCATAACAAACACATAGCTTATCCCTACCCAAAAAATGGTGAGAAGATAAAACCATTGCCCCATTTCTTATATGCATACATGCACCTCACACAGCCATGTCACCCCCTAGAGAGCACCCAGGTTTTTGGTGTTTCCACAGACTCAATAGTATATGTTCAAAGGTTACCCTTGAAGTAGGGGCCAGTGTCATATACCACCTTCAAGCATCTAGGTGTATGCCTATGATGGGAATCTACGGGAGAGATTCTTCCCCCTCCCTATGCAAAGATTATGCCTCCTTTCAGAGGTGAACTGGGTAGGCCACTAGCTAAGGAAATTTTTTAATAGGCTTCCATTCATACTAACCTTCAATGCCCCAAATACAAGGTTGAGGCCTCACAGCCACACCAACACTTGAAAGTCATACACCCCCTCAAGCAGGGCTAGGAGCAGCACCACTCAATACAACAAACAAGGCCTTCTCAAGATGATAGTTGAAATCATCAGAAGGAGGCTAATATGGCTTTGGAGTCTTTAGACTCAACAAAGTGTTATTTATTAAAGTGAGGTGCAATCACTGGCGAAAGGTGCGTACTCACTTGGGTCGTTCCCAGAGGTTCAACTTCTAGCAGGCCCTCTAAAGGTGACACAACTTGGCTTAGATTTGAGGGTTTGATTTTTTGTTTCTCTCAAAGAGAGAAGAGTATACTTATCTACCTCATCACTTCACCCAAACACATCAAGAAAATTCATCACTGAGTTAGCTTCACTTCACCAAATCTACAAGCTTTTGGGTTTCTAGTTCTATTGGAGAGAGAAGAGCATAATCCCCTAGCAAGTAGAGTGTTAAAGATTCACTACCTTTCTCCGCTTCCCCAAGAATCTGTCATATTAGTAGGACCATTGGGTTTTTGGGTTCATTCATGGTCATCACCTCCATGTAATGAAGAGCCAAATTCCCTACCCACTATCAAAATTCTCAAGAAATTTTAATGGAGCCCTAATTAGACTATGTGAATGAAAGCAAGAAACAAACACAATGTTTTTATGAGATCTTTGACTATCGTCCTGCAATCAAACCATTAGGATGTTTTATGTTCTTCAAAAAATGTCCTACAGAAAACTGTTATGCTATGAAAATAACACCAAAATAGTAAACAACAGCAAACAGGAAACGTTAGAAATCTGTAATAGAAAACACAGAGATTGAAATTTTTTAAAAACTGTAACCAAATCTCGAATGAGGAAGTACTCCACAATGCACGAGAAAACACAGGGTGTCATGCGAGGATGGGAAATTTCATGTGAGAGAGTGCTACAGATAGAAAAACCTCATGTGGTATGCTCTGGATTCTTGTGTGAGATTCTGTACACAAACAAGTACATAGGCACGGTAGAGTTCAAATTTCCTATAAAAAAAAATTGAGAATGAGGCCAGAAATGGATCTTTCTGCCCCACCGTGGGCACCAAAAATGTATATAGTTGAATGTGGACCTCTAATCCAACTACACACAAAACATAGTCATTACTCACATAATCAAATTATGAAAGAGAGTATGGATTACTCAATTTGAAATTCATGGTGAAGCGACCTGTTGCCTCCTATGTAGATGGGGTGTTTGATTTACTCTCAGAATGAAAGCCCAACAACCATGAGACCAGTACTACAATGGAGGATTTGAAAGCTTATGAAGGTAATCAAATTGAAATTAATCTAGAATGAAGTGCAATTAATCTAAGAGCTTGAAATAAATATGAAGATGCAAGTTTACTCTAAAGAACTTGAAATAAAGATGAGATTAGACTATGAGAAAGTAAGAAAACTAATTACAATGAAGATGCAATATTAAACTAGATGAAATTAATCTAAATATACAATGAAAGCTTGAAAGCATGAAATTGAGATAAAAATTTGCTATAGCTTAGTTACTCTCAAAATTGCTCTCCTTCGAATGAAGAATGGGGTTCAAGATATAGGCAAGCTTGGAAAAGGAACGAAGAGTTTCTTGATTAGAAATGGTGGACTCTTCATTTCCAATGGAGGAGAAAGAGACAAATATTAGAGAATTACTTAATTAAAGAAATGTATTATTTCCACATGGGTGACTCTTTGAATATTTGATTTATTAAATGCAAATATGATAATCCATTCAAATAACCAAGTAATTTATTAATTCCTTTTATGGGTATTTAGCTAAAGGGGGTAGATTTTAATTTAATTTAAAGCACTTACAACTTTAGAATTAAATTAATTTATCATAGGGGTAATTTAGCTAAATAAAATTCAAAGACTTTAGGAATTAATTATAATATTTGATTAATGCAATTTAGGTTTTTTGCAATTGACATCAAGTCGAATTAAGTCAGGTAGGAAAGAGAAAAAAATGCCTAGAACAGTAGGACTTTGAAGATGTAGAAATTCGAGGAATGCACCAAAATTGATTGAAATTCATAGGTGCCAATTTTGGGGTATTACACATTGTACTTGGTATAAACTACACTTTCTCGGTGTACACTATTTCAACTTGGTGTATACTAAGTTCTTCATTTATCGACCACACAAACTTGTTCATTCTTGATCTTTAATTTTTAATAGAATTATGTAATACAGTCAAATCACTAACATAATATCATAGAATCATCAATCAGTTACCCAATGAATACCATATTCATATCTTTCTCATACATCTCATCTTCATGTTAATATCTCATTCCTTCACCATTATTTCTTCTTCAGATGTTTGTAACTATCATGATAAGTACAGTCAAAACTAGTTGACATCAATGACAATACAATAACTTATTTAATGTGTCACATATACATTTGTAGTATAACAATCTCTCCCTTTGGCATTTATGGAAACACAATATGAAATATTTCATAGAATACCAAACATCTATCTACAACTCTGTATGTATATGTTGTGACTCGATAAACTCTCCCTAGCTTATGAATTTAATATGTTTTATCACTACACGGCATCAATGTCTCTCCCTAAATGTAATCTCTCTCTCACTCTCTCTCCCTTATTCCATTTTTGTATATTTCATGATTCTCTCTCCCTTTGACAGCAATGTGAAAAAGAAAATAATCAGCTCTTTTAGTAGCCAAAATAGTGTCTCTATTGTTCAGTTTAGATTCTTGTATATTGCATGTATAGATATGTAATTTCATCTTGTCTTTCATCCTTCACAACCTTAGGAATCCAAAAATGTGAACATCATGCATCCACGTTATTAGATCTTATGATAAAGTATAGGTTGATGCAACCTCTTATCACCTTAGTGAGTGTTAGATAGGGAATGGACCCCTTGTCTACTTCTCAAGTATTCAAATGTGTCCTTCAATAAGGATTTTGTAAATATATCAACAAGTTTCTCTTGTGACTTCACATTTCCAATTTTAATTGCTTTTCTTGAACTTTCTCCATCAAATAGTGATACTTAATAGATATGTTCTTTGTCTTTGCATGCATCACTGGATTCTTTGAAATATTAATAGCACTTGTGTTATCACAATAGATTATCACTGGACTAGTGATCTCCTCATTCATATCTTCCAATAATTACTTTATCTGTGCAATATTTGAAAAATTAGCAGCAACTATAATCATCCAAAAATGGTCACCTAGACTATTACCCCTTTTGCTAAAATCATCAATTGCTTATTATCGATCAAATTCTGGTTCTATCATCTATTCGATTATTTTCTATGGGTTAACCATCTTATCCTAAAGTCTTTATTTATTTAAAAGGAATTTCCTCCCCTTTTAATAAATAAAAAGCCCCCCACTTTTCCTCTTATCCTAAGTTGCACAAATAAAGCATTATTCTTATTTTATAAAAAGGGAAAAAGCACTTTTTATCTCATATGGACACAAAAGTCAACTCTTATTTTCTCATTGGAGGAATCTTGTGCACATGGATTGATCTTCTTTCAAGCTCCACCGTTGATTAAATCTTTTTCCTCTTAATCTCCATGGTCCATTCCTTCTCATTTCTTATAAAAGGAGAGCTCTCTTCTCATTCTTAGATCCATCTTTTGAATACTAATGTTATGCTATAGGTTTTTTAGGTGATTTTGGAGCTTTGTAGATTTGGAGCATTCTTAGCATTTACATTCCATCTTAGTTTCATTCTTGCATTCCTAGCTTAACTTCATATTTATGCTTTATTAGCTTAGTCTCTTTTATGCCATAGATTAACTCACATAGTCTAAATAAGAAGGATTTGTAACACTTGTTCTTTCTTTTGATAGCTTAGTTGCATTGTTCTTTCATTTCCATAGCTTAGTTTGCATCTTCATTCTTAGTATAGTTGCATTACATTTCATTTGGATTTCTTGAGGATATTGGCATTCTTGCCCTTGTCTTTTTTGGAATCTCCCATTGCATGGTTTACTAGCAAGGTCATAGGCTTAAATAGCTCTAGCTGAGAGCACACTTAATTTCCTTGCACTCCATGCCTAGGGAGCTCTAGGTCGATTTTCAAGGTCTTCCATTCATGGATTCCTTTGGAAGCAAAGACTTAGAGATTATTTTTCGGCAGATTTTTATTTTTTTCTGGAAGATTATCGTATGATACTTCACCAATGTCATGTGATACTTTGTCCTATACTGGTGTGATACTTTACTAGTTAAAGTATCACTCTCTGTGAGAGATTCTGTTGCACTGTTTGGAACATTCTGTCACCTGCAGGTACAGTGAAGTGTCACCCAGAAAGATAATATCACCCTGGTATACTGTAAAGTGTCGTGTGATACTTCTGGTGACTATACTGTCACCTGTACCTGGTAGTGAGTTGTTTCTTGGTTCTTTTTGGTCAAGTTTTGATCTGATTAGCTTGCTGGTTTAGTTTGTTGTGGTTAGACAGATTTAATTTGCAAATTTCATTTGGATTTTTGTTTTGCTAACCATTGTGGGGCTAACAAGTTGTGCTTGTAGGTGCCTTCATTGCTTGAATTTTTTTCTAAAAAGATCACATGTCAAAGCTTCAAAGGCAAAAGGGCTACTAATTGTGTTTTGTAGGGCTGCCCAATGCCTAAAAAAAACCAATTTCTTATTTATTTACTTTTTTTTTAACTATGGCATATACTAGTTGTCTCATTTTTTAGGCACTTAAGATCTTGTTGTAGGAGTCTTTTGGTGGTAGGAAATTATGCTCTTCACCCTTGTGGTGAACTAGAAATCCTAACCCACTTTTAGACTTTAAAAACAAGAGGGTAATTGAACTCTTTGTTTGGTGTGTTTGGGGGGGATTCTTGAGCTAGGAGATTATGCTCTTCACCCTTGAGGTGAACCAGAAATCCTGACACTCAAAAGTCAATCCACTCTTTGTTTAGCATTAGGATCCATTAGTGGGTCTGCTCTTGAGCAATCAAAAAGAATGACCCAAGTGGGGACAAGCTAATACCAAGCTATTCCAACCAACTATAATCTCAAGGCTATCAAGGACACAATACCTTGGTAGACATAGTGCTTGTCTTCGCTTGATGTGAGTAGTTGTGGAATTGTGACCATGAGGAAAATGTTGAGCAAGAATGCTTAAGGTACTCTTGTGGCTGCGAGGTCCTAGTCCTTTTTGAGGAGCAAGGGGGGTACTACAAATGGAAGCCCTTACTAAGAACCATAGGTAGAGGCCACCCTATTTTTGCTACTTAGCTTCTTGGTGCAAGGATTGATCCAAGTGGAACAACATGGATCACCCCAAGATTACTCACCATCTATGTTCCTTTGGTTGTGCCATTGGCAATTCCACAACAAAGCCAAAATCTATTGTGGGAAACCACTTTGTGTGAGGCAATGGAACATCAAGTGTGGGCCAAGTTTCTAAGTATTGAGCCTTTTTCCTTCTAGGCTAGCAAGTGCTTGAACTATTCTCATTGTTACGTACCCGTGCAAACATTCTTGAATATACAAACATTGCGGTAGTGCTCATAGATGTTTTCATTTTGATATCCCAATTGTTTGTCTTGGCAAGGTTGCTTTTGCTATTGCACAAGTGTTTGATGACATGTTCCATCCCCTATTGTTTGCAAACTTGCTTGAATATTGCTGTCACTGCATTTGAAATTGACAAATTACCCATCAGATTGCAAAATTGACAAAATTATCTTCAAAAATTGAGACTTTTCACTCTCACTGGTTAAGAGTCATACGACACTACAAACAATTGCACACTATTTCAAGTTTTATCGTGCGATATTTCATTTCAAGTTTTTTATCACCCTGCTTGCCTGGATTCTATCACTCATGCTACCTAGAAAGTATCGCCCGGTCTCTTTCAGAAGTATCACTTGGTTATATTTTGTTGCCCTGTCTGCCTAGAAACTATCACCCATAATCTTTGTGTTGTCTCATTGCTGTCAAATTTGAAATCTCATTTATTGAGTGTCTTTTCCTATTCTTACTCGACCCTGGTTTGTTATCTGCATGTTTAAGTCTGTTCTAGACTGAGAAAATGAGTTAAAACTATTGGATTTGAGTTTCCCAAATGCTACTTTTGATCACTTGTCACATTACGGTTACCTCTCTAGCTACTTGAGTCAATTGATTGTTGTAAGTTCTTGAGCACTTTTGACCAGCCATCTTTGTTGTTCTATCTTGACAAGTGGTCTTCTTTGGATTTGTTTATCTGAATATCTGAAAAACTTTAATCATTTTATTAGTCAACCAACATTCCTTTTTCATGCCGGTTTCAACTTGGTCTCAATTCGAGCAAGGGAGTCACCCTCCATTCAACTATATGTAGTTACCTTCACCCACAAGATGCTCACAAGTGCTAATTAGTAATGACAGTTCTAGTCCTAATCAATCTGAAGATTCTAAGGTCACCCCATGGTACAAAGGAGGCTTCCTCTTTTCCGCATTCAAGACCTCCAAAAGCATAGATAGTGTGTCACTCACTTTGACTAAACAAGAAAAGTTCCACCATTTGCAAGAAAATTTTGAGCATAAGGACAACCAAGCGCGTTTAGACAAAATGGATGCTACTAGGCACATGGCTATGAAGGGGATGTCTCAAGAACAACTTGAGATTAGTGGCTATGAATATAGACCCCCTCCTTTTGGTACTTTGGGTAACTATGGCAACAACATGCCACCAAGATCTCCTCCAAGATGAACTTTTTCTGCTCCCTCTTCACCTCCTAGACCTCCTCCCTCTCAGCATGAGGAAGAAGTCAATGATGAGGTTTCTAGTGAATAGCTTATGAGATTTGAACAAGATGAAGCATCCCAACGTATGATGCTTAAACTTTTAGAGTGAAATGGAGATCAATACTTTCAAAACATGACTTCTAGGGGATACAAGCTCCCTCCTGGCTATGATGTAAGATAGATTGTTCAAGAAAGAGTACCAACTAAATTGGAAATCCTTAGGGATGAATTGCAACGAACCAATCAACGTCTTGCTCAACTTGCAATAGAAAAAGAACCTCCAAAGGTTTCTTTCATAGAATCCATTTGTGCTCTTCCTTTTGACAGGAGTCTATACATGGTCCCATTTCCTAGGGATATTGAGGTTCCCAAATATGACAAGTATGATGGAAATGATGACCCACATGACCATGTGCATCACTTTTATGCTCTTAGCATGGACTTTCTTCATGAGGACACATTTCTTCTGCGATTGTTCCCTAGAATTTTGAGAGGACAAGCTCTAGAATGGTTTGCAAAGTTGACACCACCTCTTAAAAATTTCAATGAGTTGGTTAGACGTTTCACCCAACATTACTCATACAACATCCAATAGCCTATCACCATGATAGATCTCAGTACTCTAAAGAAAAATCAAGGTGAGCAATTTGCCACTTACTTACAACATTGGAGGTCATTATATTCTTGATATCCTCGTCAACTAGATGAAAGAGAAAAGATTGACATTTTTGTCAACACTCTTGTGCCAGAACTATATTATGATCTAAGGAAACAACTATTCTCCTCTTTCAACAACATGGTTGAAAGTGCATATCGGATTGAAGATGTGGCCATAAGAAAGAGGGACATTGTTATTAATAAAGATACTAGGGGCAATGGCAAGGAGAAAGGCAAACCTTGGAATAAAAACAAGTATGTTGTTAATGATGGTGTTGTGGATGTCCCAAAAGCCAAAGAACTAGCTTTCAACCTCTCTAACACTATATATGTAGCAAAATAACAAGAAGCTGCCAATGCTCACAATGCTCCTAAGTCTCAACATGCGGACAAGCCAAAAAAGACATATCAACGATGAGTCTACACTAAGTTGGCTGAACCATATGATGTGATTCTTAAGACTCTAGTTTCCAACAAGTATCTTATGCTTCCTGACAATTCTCATCCCTATGATCCACCAGTTAAGCCTGATTGGTGGAGAGAAGATCATTTTTGCCATTATCATAGGAATAAGGGACATAAGACAGATAATTGTTTTAAGCTTAAAGATGCCATTCAAGATCTTATTGATGGAGGCATAGTGCTCATAGATGGCTTAGTTAAAAATTATGATCACAAAGCTTTCAAGACTCCTCTACCTAAGTATGAGAAAGCAGAATCCTCTCAAGAAAATAAGAAGAATCATGATGCAAAGATCAACCATACATATGCTCCTGATTCACCTATGATCAATATGATAGAGCCTGTTGAGAGTGTTCTTATGGTGAGATCTCAAGATGATAATAACACCAATCACAGTATGCCAAAGTTGGTCTTAAAAACACTGAGTGGTTCATCTTCCTGAAGTGAGACACTAAATGCTATTACTAGGGGGCAAGCCAAAATTGTCCTTAAAACTGTGCATGATCCCAAGCAAGCTTCTTCTTCCAAACAAGTGGTTCCTTCAATTTTGTCTAGCTATGACCTTGTACACCAATTACAATGGACACCCACTCTAATGTCCATTTTTGAGTTGCTTGAGCTATCCCCTTTGCATAAAGAGATCCTTGAGAAAGCTCTTTGTACAGCAAATGTTCCCAATGATATTGATCCAGAGCGATTCCAGGCTATGGTCAACCACATTGTGTCTCCCCACTACCTATCATTTTCTACAAAAGATGACACATCTCTTAGCCACCCCCATAATCTAGCTTTACATATTGAAGTTCTCATCTACCATACCTGAGTCCACCAAGTCCTGATAGACAATGGTGTTGGGTTAAATATTATTTCTTTCCATGTGGTACAACAATTAGGATTGTCTGAATTGGTTGTACATCCTAGGTGAAAGATTACCATAAAAGCATACGATGAAGTGGAAAGATCTTCCAAATGTCTTGTTGTACTACTTGTCAGAGTGGGCCCTATCATGAAAGATATTGTTTTCCAAGTATTGGACATCCCACTTGCATATAACATTCTTCTGGGATGACCTTGGATCCATGAAATGCAAGCTATCCCTTCCACTTATCATAAGTGTGTCAAGTTTCCACATAATCGAGATGAGATTGTGATCCCTAGGGATAATGCTATTACTATCAATAATCTAACTACTGCTGAGACATTTGTTCCTCACAAAAAACCCTCTCATGATCATAATGCATCCCTTATTGCTGCTGAGCAAAAACTAAAGATGATGAGTATTGGTATGGGAGAATACACATTGGACTCTATTGCCACTATGCCTACTTCCCCTAAGTCCTATGGTAGACCTTCAGAGAAGACAAAGCCTTCCACTTCCACCATGAAATTTTTTGGTACATTTGTGCAATCCTTCATGCCCTTAAAGGCCGAAAAAGAAGAACAAGCTGTTAGGGAGTGGATTTATAGAGAGGAAGAAGACACTATGACAGTTGCTACTCCCATTTCTCCTAAGCGCTTCGGTAAAGGCTATAAATTTTTGTAGCAAATGGGCTATCAAGGTCATGGACCTTTAAATAACAATGGGCATACTCTAATTGAACCTTTGAGTCATACTAATGGTTGATCTTCTAAAGATACCACAGGACTAGGATATGGTGTTGACAATGACATCCCTGAATGTTCTAGAAATATTTTCGTGCTTGGTGACTCAGATACAGATGACAAGGAATCACCACTATGCACTATGGCCCAAATGGAAAACTATCTTCCTTCTCCCTTACTTCTTTGGGGAGGAGAATACATGCCTACTAATGATACAGCTAAAGCCTCCACATCTAGAAATTTTGTGCCTCATGAGTCATTGAGCTTTGATAGACAGTGTAGAAATATTGCACGATTGATAGAAAGAGGAGATCTCACACATAATGACATGAATACCTCTACTTCTAGGTGTCCTAAGCCTTTTTGGTGCAAACATCCCAGTAGAAGTTCCATGACTGATTCAAATGAATATGAATGGGACACTCTCTCAAATGGATCTTCTACAATAGATATGGACGTTGATGTGATTCATACCTATACTGACCAACCCAATGTAGTTGATGAGTCGCACATAGGGTCTAACTAGTTCAATCCATTTATTTCTCTAATGGATCACACTAGTCCTTCCATGGCAAATTTAGATCTTGACACTTTTGGAGCCTACCCTATAAGCTTGACTTCTCTTGTCACTAGAGATGATATTCCCCGCATCAATTACCTTGAACCAGTCATTTCGCTTTCCCTCATACACTTAGATCTCATAGATTGATCTACCCAAGATCAAAGACCTATATTGCCATCTTTTCAAAATGATTATGAGATCACCTGCTACCTCAATCACATTAAACCTATTACTTCTTCCACTAGTGAACCAACAACAAACATGAATGAATCAGATATCAAGTACCTCAGTCATAAAATTAAAAGAAAAAAACAATGGTCGGATGGTGAAAACCACATTATGGTGGTGTGGGAACCTCAAAATAGTAAAAATAAAGATGTATCTAAGGGTGAAAACTTCACTGAGGCGCCCGAGGATGAGGTACTTGGTAGTCTGCCAAGCTATTTTCAAGAAAGGTCTTTAGTTCTCATAGAACCTACACAGCCCATCCACTTGGGGATAGAGGAATCTCCTAAAATCATACATGTGGCTCAGTCTCTCTCAGCCGAAGAAAAAGAACAATTTTCTACATTCTTTCAAGAGAAAAAGATCAATTTTGCTTGGACATGCTCAGACATGCCAGGTTTAGATACTGAACTTATTATGCATCATCTCTCTATTGCTCCAGAGGTAAAACCTGTCAAACAAAAACTGAGAAAGATGCATCCCCATGTGGCATTACTAGTTAAGGTTGAACTTGAGAAGCTCCTAAAATCAAACTTCATCGGAGCGATTGACTACGCTGAGTGGATTTATAACATTGTCCCTATTTCCAAACATGACAAATCCATTCGTGTATGCACTAATTTTTGAGATCTAAATAAAGCATGCCCTAAGGATGATTTTCCACTTCCAAATATCGACATGATAGTGGACATGATGGTGGGATATGAAATGTACTCCCTTATGGATGGCGTCTCTAGATATAACCAGATTAAGATTGCCCCTAAGGACCAAGAGAAGACAACTTTCACATGTGCATGGGATACCTTTTACTGGAATGTCATGTCATTTGGGCTTAAAAATGCTGGTGCAACCTATCAAAGAGCCATGACTACTATCTTCCATGATATGATGCACAAAAACATGGAGGACTATGTTGATGACACACTTGCCAAATCACAACAATGGAGCACTCATTTTTTTGATTTGAGTTTGATATTAGACCATATGGAATGATTTCAACTCAGATTAAATCCAAAAAAATGTGCTTTTGGTGTCACTTCTAGGAAACTTCTAGGGTACATAATATCAGCAAAAGGAATAGAAGTAGACCCAGAAAAGGTGCAAGCTATCATGGAAATGCCACCTCCTCATAACATCAAACAATTGAGGAGTCTCCAAGGCCATCTACAATCTATCCAGCAATTCATTTCTCAGCTAGCTACCAAAGCTCAACCGTTCAATCAGAATCTTCATAAGGGAGCTACATGTATATGGAATGAGGAGTGTCAAAATAATCTGGACCAGTTCAAGGATTACCTAGCACAACCTCCTATCTTTATGCCACCTATCCAAGGGAAACCCTTGATATTGTACATTTATGCTACAACAAATTCTTTAGGGGCTCTCCTTACACAACATGATGATAAGGGAAAAGAGCAAGCTATATATTATATCAGTCACACCCTGGTTGCTTATGAACTCAACTACACCTATATTGAAAAAGCTTGTTTAGCTGTGGTGTTTGCATCTCAAAAACTCAAACATTATATGCTTGCACATACTAGACAACTAGTTGCTAAAATTGATCCTTTAAAATATCTCCTAAGTAAAGCTATGCTTACTAGGCACCTTGCCAAGTGGATGTTGATTCTTTCAGAATTTGACATTCAGTATATTGAGAGAAAAGCTATTAAAGGACAATCAATTGTGGATCAATTGGCTGAGTTTCCTATTACTAATAACACTCCTCTTCAAATAGATTTCCCAGATGCCTCAATCATGAATATCACAGGGCATACATGGAAAATGTTTTTTGATGGTTCTCACACACAAAATGGTGTCGGTGCTGGAATCCTATTTTTTACCCCTCATGGATACACCATTCCTAAATCATACAAGCTTCTCTTTCCATGCACCAATAACATAGCTGAATATGAAGCCTTGTTGAATGGTGTTAAGCTTGCCCTTGAATGGAGGATTTCTGAGTTGCATATTTTTTGAGATTCTCAACTTGTCATAAACAAACTAAATGATGAATACCAAACCAAAGATGAAAAGTTGGTTCCCTACAAGAGGATGACAGACTCACTCAGAAATTATTTTACATCTGTCATATTCCAACAAATTCCTAGAGCTGAGAACAAGGTTGTCAATGCCATGGCTACTTTGGCATCCATTCTGCAACTAGAAGAGCATGAACCACGCTTTGAGTTCCTGGTGGAAGAATTGCACTACCCTACCTACAATTCCCTTGATGACCGTGTCATTTACACTATGGTCGTTCATGACTCCTCCCACTATGCTACTATCTTTTCCTATCTCCAAGATCAAATTATCCCTGACAATCTAATGCACAGTGAGAAACGCTAGCTTATTCGTAATGCCTCATAGTTTACCCTTGTCTCTGGTGACTTATATAGGAAGGGTCTAGACGTAACTCTCCTTAGGTGTCTAGAAATAGAGGAGTCATAAAAGATGCTAGCTAAAGTTCATGATGGCATATGTGGGTCACACTCTAATGGTCTTGCGCTTGCTCAAAAATTGCTTAGGGCTGGCAACTATTGGCCTACTATGCAAGCCGATGCTATTCGATATGCCAAGTCCTACAAAAAATGTCTACACGGGAATCTCATTCATGCTCTTGGACATGAGCTCACTCCCTCTATTACTTACTGGCCATTTCAGCAATGGGCCTTTGACTTGGTAGGCAAGATTTGTCCTAGTTCATCAAGTGGGCACAAGTTCATCATTACAGCTATTGAATATTTCACCAAATGGATTGAGGTTGTCCCACTGTCTACAACTATAGGCAAACATGTTGCCCTATTTATTTTGAATCACATCATTTTCCGCTATGGTATTCCTTCTTCCATAGTCATAGATAATGGTGGCCAGTTTAAAAACAAAGACCTCAATCACTTGTGCAAAAATTTCAAAATCAAACAACATTGGTCTTTTGTTTACTACCCTCAAGGGAATGGCCAAGCTGAGGCCTCAAACAAAACATTGCTAAAAATTCTCCACAGAACAATGCACAAATCAGGCAAGAATTGGCATCTGCAGATCAATCCTGCACTATGGGCTTACAGGACTTCTATTCACACTCCTACAAGTGCAACACCCTTTTCCTTGGTCTACGGTTCTAAGGCTATCTTACCATTAGAGGTTGAAATAACTTCACTAAGAGTCTCTCTCCATGGTTTGATTACAGATGAAGACCAAAGGGCCATGAGAGTGCATGAGCTTACCATGTTGGAAGAATGTCGCAAGGCCACCTTTGATCACATGCGCACCTATCATAAGAGAATGTCTACTACTTATAATAAGAAAGTTCATCCTAGGGAGTTCCAAGTGAGTGAACTAGTTCTCAGAGAAAATCCCAAAAATTAGCAGAATAGGGAGCAAAAAGGCAAGTTTGAGCCAAATTGGTTAGGGCCTTACATCATCACAGTAGTATTTGGGTCCAAAGCCTATCAGCAATCTACACCTGAGGGAGAAGAGCTTACTGAGCCTATCAATATTCTACATCTAAAAAAGTTCTATGCCTAAGGTTCTTGAGCTCTTTGTACATATTCTTTATTGATCCTGAAAAAATCTCAAAAAAATTCATATATGATTCTGAAAAAATCCTAAAAAGCATAAAATGTCCTAAAAATTTGAGCATCCTAGTGAAAACCTAGCAATAGGCGCTTTGATGTCTCACCAAAAAAAATAGAAAATTCAAAAAAATTCCTAAAAAAATAGAAAAAGTGCCTTGGTGAAAACTTGGAAACAGGCGCCTTGGTAGAAAAAATACAAAAAAAATGAAAAAAGTCCTTAAAAAATCTATCAAGTGGTGAAAACTTGGAAATAGGTGCTACTTGAGACCCTTGCACCTATGTCTATCAGTCTTGCATGGTCCTCTTTCGCTCCACTTCTGACTTTGCCTCTCCTAGCCTAGAATTGCCTCTTATCTTAGTCTAGGGGGCATGTGTTGTTCTAAGCTTATCTTGGGTCTCTTTGTGCGTCCGTGTTTTTTGGACAACTTGGTTCCAACAGTGTTTTTCAACACCACCCCAATTGTTTTTTTTTTTTAACACTTCCCTAGCATCGAGTGTTTCCCAACACTTATCAAATATCCTCCCCGCAGTCTCGAATGATGTAATATTTCTCATTGGAAGATGTGATACTCAAAGTTTGACTCTATGACCTACACACACACACTTAAACACTCAACTCGCTGAGACTTATTTGACTTTATTTCTTTGTGTGTTGTCTATGGTGATTTCTTTGATCAGTGTTCTCTCCCTAAGAAGTTTTTGATGATGCATCGCTAGAAGACTGAGGGCATGAGGACATGTTTTATTGCTTTTTTTGCTTGTGGGTATATTTTGTTGGTCCTAACTATCATTAGCATTCATGCTTGTTCCACTTGACAATAGGATCTACAAGATATTATCCTTGACTATTTGAGCAAGTGCATACTTTTAGCCATCTTGACTTTCCTTGTGTCTCGATGCGAGTATAATCTTGCTATACTAAACTTAGGTAATATCACTGCACTAATCATCTTGACTTATATGTCTTTGGTGCTTAGGTGGGATTCCCACATATCTATCTAATATAGATCATATTCAAATTCACATAGTCATACTAGTGTGCATTATATGATCTTACAACACTACCAATAAAGCTCGATGATGAATACTAGAGTCTAAAAGCTTTGTGACCCTACAAGTAAACCACTTTTCATAGTAGCTTGAATTTTTAGGTTCATGTTAGTTAGTTTTTCATTTTTCATATGGAGAGAGCTCTCCTTTTCATCTTTCGTGGACCTGTCGGTCAACTACGCTCATCTTTTCTTTTCTCAATCATGTCTTTCATTCCTTGTCTTTCACATCACGATCTGTTCCTGTCATCACAAGGGGTTAATCTCATCATCATATCTATATCCTAAAAGAGATCATTTTTAGAAACATGAGTCTATATCATAAACATGAGAGTTAAACATACATCTATAAGAGAGAATATACATGAGCATTTATAACATACATTTTGAGCAATATGACAAGACAATATAAAAATTGATACATCCATCACAAGTGAGACACATACACAAGATATATCAAATATCTAGTAAATCTCATATATATATAAGAATGTCATGATACAATATACACAATATGAGATCCCAAAATCTAGATCAAAGTCTCATGATATGTAAAAACATCTAAACACCCTAAACCTAGGAATCGCTACCACCATCATGTGGTGCTAGTGGTGGAGGAGGTGGTTCCATGTCTGGTACCATATCAGATCTCCCAACAATAGTGGAGTAGGGTGGTGTTCTCTGACCCTATGGCACAGCCTGAATATAGAGCCCATGGTAGTATGTTGCTCATGCTGCCTCTCTCCGTGACTCTTCTATAGTGACCTATATGGCCCTATCTCACTGATCAAGCTCAGCTCTCATATCTGTCAGCCGCTACTCCCTAACCACTATGGTGATGCATAACTACTGCATCTCCATCTCTAAAGCTTGGATCCTAGCTCTCAGGTCCTCTCCTCCTGCAGGTTGATCCTGCCTAACCTAGTGAGCTGGTCTCCCCCCATCATCACCCTCATCAACTAAACCCTATCCCCATGGTCATTTCCAACCACCTAATCATGAGCTCTGATCAGTCTCTCTCCCTCTCCCTCTCCCTCCTCCATCTCCTCCATCTCCTCCATCCCTATCATCTCCCTCATCTCCCTAATCTGCTGGTTGTGCATCAGGCACAGTGAACCTCAAAAATGGAGCCTACCATCGCTCTACTCTGTAGGCTGCATTAGCCCCTGCATTTTCCATGTCTGGGAGGTAGTCCCATGGCTCCTTCTGAATCATATTTGTATCATGTACTACCTGCTAGTAATCCAACATCAATAGCCAACCCTCACCCTCATCATCCCTAGCCTGGGCGTATGTAGTAGTCTCAATAGATACCTGCTGCTGGCACCCAAACTGCCTCCATACCCGAGTGATAACAAACCAATCCATGATATCTAGGTGTCGGCCTACCAGTGGCTGGCTGCATAGCATATAAATCATCTCATCCTCTTCATCACCCCACACCTCCATAGCCATGTATGGCCTCCACTAGAATGAAGTCAGCTCATCCAGTATCCTCCTATAATATATCACATCCCTGCTATGAGGCTGTGATAAGAATCCTGCATATCTATAGATAAAGGGATGTCTCCTCTCCCTCGGCTAAACTTGTGGATGCACCACAATGATGTGCTCCCATGCCCACACCTGTGCTAGAATAGCACCGCATGCCCATGTCCTACTGTCGCGATAGATGATCTCATGCAACTCATGATACATATCTGCTAGGATCATCGGGCCCCATGCCATTCATCATGGATGCGCTACCAGATCTACTAACAATCTGCCCCACCCTAGTGAAAAACCCTTATCACTCCTGTCAGTGATAAGGTCCTATGCAATAATGGAAGCAATAATACACGGCACTAGGAAGTCCCTACCAAAGTCACTCATCAATCGATCCCAAGTGATGTGTTTGTCTATAATCATAACATCCTGAAACATGCCCTGGCTGGCATGCCATCCCTTAGTAGGATCCTAGTCATA
Source organism: Chamaecyparis obtusa (assembly GCA_027943335.1). Lineage (NCBI taxonomy): Eukaryota > Viridiplantae > Streptophyta > Pinopsida > Cupressales > Cupressaceae > Chamaecyparis > Chamaecyparis obtusa. The sequence goes on along the minus strand of BSBK01000828.1, from coordinate 622,550 downwards.
ATATACCTGTGCCAACAAACAATCATGTTAGTTTCTATTATATGGATACTTTACATCTATGACTATCTATAAACATGATTATACTTACAGGATCACCATGGCTAGGCACTCGGAGAATCTGATAGACATCCTCCAAAGTGATCGATGCCTCTCTAGTAGGCAAATGGAAGGTGTTGTACTTGCTATGCCATCTCTCAGGTAGCACAATCAACAACTCATGATTAGCTCTAATATAGGGCAACTTCAGCAAGTAGCCAAAGCCCATCGCCCTCAAGTCTGCCCGACCTGGATCATCCAGATATCAGACATATCGTAACCTAGTAACCTTTGGTGCTCTGATCAATAGTGCCAGAAGGAACTCCTACAAACCACCAATCCAAAGCCAAATGTTAGAACATATCATGATGGATGTATAAAATCAGTACAACACATCTTAAAAAGAAAATATTGCCTAGACCCATGTCATTTTTTGCTCAAAAACACTAAAACATGTCAAATTATTCAATTGGGTGATACTATTTTTTGATAAAGTATCATACGATACTTCTTCCTATAGCAATGGGATAGTATCTTGAAGTGTGATACTTCTCCTAGCATCACATGACATTTCATGTAGTATCATGTGATACTGGACTTAATGCTAGTGCGATACTATGTTGACCCACAAAGTATCGCACATCATTTTCCCTCAAAGGGTGCAATACTTGTGAAAGATCATACGATCTTTCACCCAAGTTCAAAAATTTGAAATTTTAAAATTATTAAAAACATGTTTTAAATGCATTAAATGCTCATAATGGCTCAAAAAGGGCAAGTTTTTCTAAAAACATACCGGGGCAGCATACTGTGGAGGCCGGTTGTGCAACCCGCTGCGCTCAAATCAATGCCTGTGAACCAGGACTACTACTTGCTAGGCCATTTTCTCTCTCTAAGCTCTTAAGATTCTCAAATCACTAAAAGACAAATGATTTTGAAAATGACCTTTTTACCCTTTTTATAGCATTTTAACTTTTTGACCTAATTTTCAAAACACCTCAGAATTGCACAAAAATTACACCCCTAGCTAATTTCGACGTCCTGGATCCATTTTCAAGATCAAAATCAAAATTTGAGTTCATCTTGATAATCAAAATTTCATTTCAAAACTTTTTCCTTCTTCTACACAGTTGGTTGACCTTTTGCGGTCTGATCCTTCGATCTTCACTGGGGCATTCTTTCCTTCTTCATTCCCATCTCTCTCATCCTTCTAGTCTTTCATTCACATTTCATTTCATCTCTTTGAGGTCTTCATTGGGGCATATCTTCTTGATGGTTATTCTATCATTCTTTATCTCTTCGATTATGATTTCTCATGATTTGATCATGTTGCTCTTGCTTTTGCCTTCCCTCTACCTAATTTCAATTTTGATCTTGAGGGGGTAGACATATCATATCCTATTGGCTATTCTCCAGAGAATATGCTTGACCATTCCATTTTCTCTGATTGATCTATCTTTGCGCTTGACATGTTAGTTCTCGGCTCGAGTCCTGATATTGTCCATCTCTTTCCTAAGTGTTCAGTACTGTCGCTACTAGGCTGACCATGCAGGATTTGCTATCTCTCTACACTTCATTCTTTGGAGTCAGATCTCTATTGCCTTCTTGGCTGATCTATTCTTTGATGTAATGTGTTCCCAAATCAATCACACATTAGTCATTGAGGGGCAAATGTAATCATCCAAAAATGGTCACCTAGACTATTAGCCCCTTTTGCTAAAATCATCAATTTCTTATTCTTGATCAAATCTTGGTTCTATCATCTATTCGATTATTTTCTATGGGTTAACCATCTTATCCTAAAGTCTTTATTTATTTAAAAGGAATTTCCTCCCCTTTTAATAAATAAAAAGCCCCCCACTTTTCCTCTTATCCTAAGTTGCACAAATAAAGCATTATTCTTATTTTATAAAAAGGGAAAAAGCACTTTTTGTCTCATATGGACATAAAAGTCAACTCTTATTTTCTCATTGGAGGAATCTTGTGCACATGGATTGATCTTCTTTCAAGCTCCACCATTGATTAAATCTTTTGCCTCTTAATCTCCATGGTTCATTCCTTCTCATTTCTTATAAAAGGAGAGCTCTCTTCTCATTCTTAGATCCATCTTTTGAATACTAGTGTTATGCTACAAGTTTTCTAGGTGATTTTGGAGCTTTGGAGATTTGGAGCATTCTTAGCATTTACATTCCATCTTAGTTTCATTCTTGCATTCCTAGCTTAGCTTCATATTTATGCTTTATTAGCTTAGTCCCTTTTATGCCATAGATTAACTCACATAGTCTAAATAGGAAGGATTTGTAACACTTGTTCTTTCTTTTGATAGCTTAGTTGCATTGTTCTTTCATTTCCATAGCTTAGTTTGCATCTTCATTCTTAGTATAGTTGCATTACATTTCATTTGGATTTCTTGAGGATATTGGCATTCTTGCCCTTGTCTTCTTTGGAATCTCCCATTGCATGGTTTACTAGCAAGGTCATAGGCTTAAATAGCTCTAGCTGAGAGCACACTTAATTTCCTTGCACTCCATGCCTAGTGAGCTCTGGGTCAATTTTCAAGGTCTCCCATTCATGGATTCCTTTGGAAGCAAAGACTTAGAGAAGTGCACATCTTAATGTGTATAGAAAAAACATATTATGCTTCTACACTGGACTAAGAAATGCATCCTTGTTTCTTACTTATCCAAGTTACCAATCTTTCTCCTAAAAAGAATGCTCCACCAGTAGTGTTTTTTCTATAATCAATGTTTCCAACCCAATCAGCATTAGTGTAAACTTTTAGTTCAAAATTTCCATCTTTCTTATACCATAATCCATAGTTTTCAGTATTCTTCAAGTATCTCAAGATTCTTTTCACAGAAGTCGTGTGTGAATATTTAGGATTTGTACAGAGTCTAGCTACAATTCCAACCATATGTGTAACCGATCATTGATCTATATAAGGTTTTATTTACTATGCACAACATACATCAAATTTTGAATCATTGATGTATATAAGGTTTGATTTACCTTGGTTGATTTTTCATCCTTTGTCAACTTGCATCCGATGACCATAGGTGTACCAACTGGTTTTAAATCTTCCATACTGAATGTCTTCAACACTTTTTTATGTATTCAGATTGTGTGATGTATATGCCTTCCTTCTATTGTATTATTTTCAATCTAAGAAATAATTTGATCTCACCAAACATCGACATTTCAAACTCTTTCCTCATCTCATCAACAAAAGATTCGCATAAGTTATCATGACCTCCAAATATGATATCATCAACAAATATTTCAGCAATATGAATCTTACCATATGTTTCACATTTCAAATACAAATCAGTGTCGTCACTTGTTCTAAAAAATCCAATTCTGATGAGATAAGAATGTAGTATTTCATACCATGCTCTTGTTGCTTGTTTCAGTCCATATAATACCTTATGCACCTTACATACCATATTTTTCTACTTAGGATCAATAAAACCTTCAGGTTATTCAATGTAGACCTCTTCCTCAAGTATCCCATTCATAAATGTAGATTTCACGTCCATCTGATATACCTTAAATCCTTTGTAAACCACATATGCAACTAGTATTCTTACTCTTTCAAGTCTAGCAACGGGTGAAAAATTTTCTCCATAGTCAATTCATTCGTATTGTGCATAACATTTTCAAACTAGTCTTGCTTTGTTCCTTGTTACATCTCCATTCTCATTCAATTTGTTTCTAAATATCTATTTAGTTCCAATCAAATTTTGGTCTTTTGGTCTCGGTACCAATGTCCATCTCTTGTTTTTTTGTATTTCCTCAATTTCTTCATTCATTGCCCTTATCCATTTATCATTTTTCAATGCATCTCTAACAATTTTAGGCTCAAATTCAAAACATAAACATGCGTTCTTTCTTAACTTACTTCTAGTCATCATTCCTACTCTTTTGTCTCCAATTATCTGATCTTGTGGATGGTTTCTTCTCACATACTTTGCAAGTACAGGTTCAGATCTCAATTCTTCAATGTGTTCTCCACTCGGTGCATGATCATCATTCTCGTCAGTAACTATTTATTGATGATCATTTTGTATAGACTATTGCTCGATAGTATTATTTTGTTGCTCAGTAACACCAGACTGTTGATCAGGTACAATTTTAGGTTCTTCAATATAAACAAATCTACCATAGTCTTCTAGTTCCTTCATTCTTTATCCATCATTCTTTTCTATAAACTCATCAACTCTCACATTTTCACTTTCAATAATTTTGTTAGTAGCCTTGTTCAAACATTTATAAGATTTTCTTTTAGTAGAATATCCTAGAAATATCCCTTCATCACCTTTTGAATCAAATTTTCCATTTCTATCATCTTTCAGAATGTAACATCTACTTCCAAATATTCTAAAATAACTTACATTAGGTGTGTAACCATACCATAATTCATAAGGTGTCTTGTTTGATTCTTTCTTTAGTTGAACTTGGTTTAGTGTGTAAACGATAGTACTAATAGCTTCTCTCCAGTAAAATTGTGCAACATCTTTTTCAATCATCAATGTTCTAGCACAATCAACAATTGATCTATTCCTCCTTTCAACAATTTCATTCTATTGGGGTGTCCTTGGTGCAGATACATGTCTCTTTATTTCATGCTCATTACAATTAGTGAACTCATTAGAAATAAATTCACCACCTCTATCTAACCTTAAGCATTTCAGTTCCTTACCACTTTCTCTTTCCACTTTTTCTTTGTACCATTTAAACATTTTGAAAGCTTCTAATTTTTATTTTAAGAACATGACAGTTAGCATCCTAGAGAAATCATAAATTAATAAGATAAAATATATGTCTCCATAATAACTTTGAGTTCTCATTGGACCACACAAGTCAGTATGAACAAACTACAAAATAGCATTAAATGACTAATGTTTGCTCTTGAAACTAGACTTTGACATCTTACCCATTTGACATTGTTTGCACATTACATGGTCAGGTTTAGATATGCTTGGTAAACCTCTAACTTTCCTTTTCTTACTGATTTAAACCATGTTGTCAAAGTTCACATGACATAACCTCCTGTGCCATAACCATGCATCTTCATTTTTAGACAACAAACATGAAGTTTTAGCATTGTCCAGATAGAATAAGTTACATTTTGATTGTTCACTAGTACCAATCAACTTTTGAGCCTCATCAAATATTTCCACCTTTCTATTCTCAAATGCAACTTGGTGACCAGTGTTATTTAGTTGTGCTACACTTAACATATTATAATTAATCCCTTTCACCCAATATGCATTTTCACATCCAATTTTATTATTCAACAATATATATCCTTTATCTTTCAATAGACAAGGTGTATTATTTCCCATTTTCATAGATCCACCATTATAATGTTCAAGATATTCAAATTTTTCTTCATCACCAGTCATAGGTGTTGGAGATTTTCTAGTAGGCCAGTACTGACTATATGTTTGTCATTGATGACAACATATGGAAAGTAGCATGCGTAGAAGTATTATGCAGTAAGCTTTTAGTATATGTATCATGGACATGATATCAGCATGATATCATGGGTGTAGAGGTTAACTGTTAGTATAGACAATTATATAGCAACTTGTGTCAGCAGTGTTCTTGACAGAGTTACAAGTAGTGTTCTATGTATGGTTGTCCATAGAGTTGTCTTATTGGCATGTTCCCTAGGATATATGTTGAAGACATGTTAGTGATGTTTTAGTTATGGACACATAGTCTGATGATGAACACAAGTGAAGTTATGTAGTTGCTATTCGCCAGTGGGAGTTTCCTATGTTTGTTCAAAAGAGCCAATAGAGATTTTATTGGTTCTTGAGTTGTGCCTATCTTGAGGGTATGTGCCCTTGGAGTTAAGTGTGGAGAAGTGTTATTGATGTTTGGTTAAGAGTGCATAAGTTAATTCAACTTACAGAGACAATTCCAGTTGTTTTGGTAGAGCTAACAGTGTGTAGCGTGCGTCTACATTTATTTTATTAGACATGTCCCAGATTGTGTTGCGTGCATAATAGAGCTGATAGAATGTTTGTTGGAGTTTATTATGGTTTCTCTAATATGATTTCAAGGTGGTTCGAATAGGCTAACTTGATTATATCATTTTGAGGAAAGATATTTATAGGCAGTCATTTGTGATTGCTTAAGTGTGGTTCATGTTTGATTAAGTAGAGCAGAGCAGAGTGTGTGAAGTGTTGAGCCATCAAAAGAAGGTCTATGTGACCAAGTAAAGTAATTATTCTATTCATTGGAATTGATCTAGACAACAGGTCAAAGTGCAATTCACCAAGATCCAGATATAGTGTGTATCTGTTATTCAGAAGGTTGTAGCCTTCGCCCATTTGAGCAGTGAGCTCTTGAACAGTGCATCCTCTCCCCTAACAGGGACAATTGTAAAAGACTCCTAACAGGGTGCAACCCTTAACCATGTCTACTATACTTAATATATTGTAAATCTACTCCTAACAGGGTAAAGGATCTTCTAACAAAGATCATTATACACTAGTATAGAATATTAGTGGGTATCAAGCCCCACTAGGGTTTTTACCTATTTGGGTTTCCCCGTAACCAAAATATTGGTGTTATGTTCAAGTGTTCTTTCATTTTGTTTATGCTTTATGTTTAAGTATACTTAATTGGATAAAGAATTGAATCTTGTAGATAACTAATTCACCCCCCCCTCCCCTCTTAGTTATCTCTTGGGACTATTTCTAACAATTGGTATCAAAGCCAAGTGCCTTGGAGAGAAAGTTTAATAGCTTGAGGTTGATCAGATGGTGTACTTTAGGAAAGAAAGTCCTAAGTTCAATGGAGAGAATTATCTTGATTGGAAGAACAAGATGGTAACTCATTTGCAATGCATTGCTTTTGAATTTTTCAATGTAACCATCAAAGCAGCCAAGATTCCTACCTTAGAAGACCTTGGAAAAGATGATGCTACTGACATACAAAAGGAATTGTTTCATCATAATGCTATTGCTAAAGAAGCCCTTATTAGCGCCCTATCTGATGGTAAATTTTTAGAAGTAACAAAGATAGATACAGTCCATAAAATATGGAAGCACCTAGAAGACACATTTGAAGGAGACAAATAAGCAAAGGATGCACGCAAAAAGACATGGAAGAAAAGATACATGCATTAGAGATGATGCCTAAAGAAAACATCAGAGCTTACAATCAGAGGATTAATGAAGCAGTTGCTGGAATTAGGAACAATGGTGGAGAGATTTCATAGGAGGACATTATGGATAAGTTGATGAGTAATCTTACTCTAGAATATGAAAGAAATATCAACATCCTTGATGAGACCATGCAACTTACATCAAATTTCAAGAGAGACCTTGATCAACAAGATCTCATGATGAAGGGTTCTCCCCTTAATACCACAAACACATAACAAAAATAGAGAAACAACAACAATATGCAAGAACAGAAAATGGGCTTCTTATTATCTCCACAAATGTGGAATTACAAACTTTCAGAATTACAATATGCAAAGCCTCATGGGCATTCCCTTACAATATTCTGTAGGACAAAGCCTTGAATCAATACCCAAATCTACTACCCAGAACTTCCCTAGACAACACTACGGGCCTTCTTTATATAGGCATTTTCCACCACCCGAGAAGGTTCCAAAAATTTAGCCCTTAGGGCTGACCAAACTTAGAATTATTTTATTTTTCAATTTATTACATCAAAATTCAGCTCAAAATAACTTTTGAAACTCGAACAAAAATTTTGAAGGAAAATTATTTTCTGCCATTTCAGGTGGCCCGACTTTCGGAGACCATAAGTCATCACCAGTTGACCTGGTTGACTATTATAACCCCATTTTAGAAAGGCCATGAAGCGCTCTACAGGTTTGACTGGTGCAAGCGCTTGTCACCCAAATTTTTGACCTCATCCGGGGCCTCTAAAGCCTTCAAAACTAAGTTCAAAGTTTCTATAACCTGCTACCAATACCGAAAATCTTCAATATCTTCAAAACTAGACCTGATCTAGCCATGAAACTTTACTGGCAGGCTGATATAACTAAGATGAACCTCCACATGTAAAATCAGGACATTTCAAGATCGTATGACCAACTTACTAAAAATAGCAAGTTTCCATAAATAGCAGCTCTACACAAGATAGCCCTTAATGAATACAAAAACATAAATATTTTTGGGTGATGCAAGATTTCTCTTACACCCAGGATGCTCCTGCATCATCTCAGCTTTTGAGATTTCAAGATTCAAGATAGAACCAAAGAGTGAAACAACTTTCAAAGCAACAGTTCATGGTAAGAAATCTGCAAACACTTCTGGTAATTTTGATGATGATGATGAAGATAAAACACTAGATTATTTTATTTCTATGGTTTCCAAAAGATAAAAGAAAGGAAAAGGAAAATATGAAGGTCAATTACCATTTAAGTGCTTTTCATGCAATAAGATTGGTCACTTTTCATCTAAGTGTCCCACTAGAGCTAGAAAGTTCAAAAAGGATTACAAGCCTAAGTATTCTAAGGAATGCTACTATGCTGGAGATGGAGTTTCAGATGAAGAATCTAGTGAAGAAACAATTGGATTCATTGGTATTGTAGACAAAATGAATAACAAGATAGTACATGTAGACAAGAAAGAGAATCAAGAGCTAGCATTGATTTCACAAGCTGACATAAGGACCGACTAGATTATAGACAGTGGTTGTTCACATCACATGATAAGTGATAAAGGAAGGTTTGTTCATTTGGACAAATACAATGGTTGTATGGTCAAATTTGGAGACAACACTCCTAAACCTATAGTTGGTAGAGGAGCCATCACTTTGGATGGAAAGAATAGTACTGATGATGTTCTTTATGTTGATGGTTTGAAACATAACCTTCTCAGTGTTGGATAGTTACTTGGAAAAGGCTATCAATTGGAGTTCAAAGATGAAAAATGCATCATTAACAACAAAGATGGTGTTATGATTGCATCAGGCACAAAGACAAGAGGTAATGTTTTTCAACTCAATTTAGAAGGAAGTTGTTTTGTTGCTAAAGTTGATGACAATTGGTTGTGGCATAAAAGACTATGTCATATCAATTTTGACAACATAGTAAAGATAAGCAATGTAAAGGCAGTAAGAGATCTACCTAACATAGAAAAGTCAGTTGATACTATATGCAGGGAATGTGTAATGGGCAAGCATGTGAGAAATTCATTTAGGAGCAAGCAGAATTCAGTAGAGAACAAGTTGGATTTGATTCACACAGACCTATGTGGTCCAACTCAAACAAGATCATACTATGGTGAAAGGTATTTCATTTTTTTTGTTGATGATTATACCAAGATGATGTGGGTTGCATTCTTAAAAGATAATTCAGAAGCTTTTGAGAAGTTCAAAATATTCAAAGCTAAGGTTGAGAATGAATCTGGATTAAAGATAAAATGTTTGAGATCTGATAGAGGAGAAGAATTCACCTCTGACTGATTTTATGAGTACTGCGAAGAACATGGCATAAAGAGATAGTTAAGTGCACCTAGAACCCCTCAACAAAATGAAATTACAGAGAGAAGGAATAGGATCATCCTTGATACAATGCGCACCATTATGATAGAAGGAAAAGTTGCACACACCTATTGGAGAGACGTGGTCAATATAGTAGTCTATACCATCAATAGAATTCAATTAAGGACTGGCACTGACAAAACACCTTATGAGCTATGGTTTGGTAATGTTCCCATAGTAAAATACTTTAGAACCTTTGGAAGCAAGTGCTACATCAAGAGGGATGAAGTAGTAGGCAAGTTTGATGCAAGAAGTGATGAAGGTATTTTTCTTGGTTACTCTACTAAAAGTAAAGCTTATAGATGTTTCAATTTAAGATTGAAAATGATCATTGAAAGTGCTCATGTAAAGATTGATGAAAATTTTATGATTCAAGAAAGATATCATGATTACTCACCCATGATTGAAGAAGAACCTAGACCCTCTAATAGTGAGACAGTTATTGAAGAAATGTTTGATAGTATTGATGTGTTATTCAATGACCTTGAAACAAGTGAAGAAAATACTCCTAAGGCTGATGAATCAGCATCACCTAAAGTTCCAAAGTTTACATCAAGAAATCATTCCAAGGCAAACATCATTGGAGATCAAAGTGCCAAAGTCTTAACAAGATCACAAGCAAAGAACGCAGCTAGCAATGAAGCGGTATGTTTAATATCTCAGATTGAACCTTTAAGTGTTGAAGATGCATGTAATAATTTAGATTGGCATGATGCTATGAAAGAAGAACTTGATCAGATTGTTAAGAATGACACTTGGGAACTGGTCCCAAGACCTAGTGATAAAAATGTGATTGGAACAAAGTGGATATTCATAAACAAGATGAATGAAGATGGTACTGTAGTAAGAAATAAAGCAAGATTAGTATGTAAAGGATATGCGCAAAGAGAAGGCATTGATTATTCAAACACATTTTCACCTGTGAGTAGATTACAAGCTATTAAGTTGTTTTTAGATTATGCTATAGTTAATAACTTCAAAGTTTATCAAATGGATGTCAAATCAGCATTCTTGAATGGAGACTTAAAAGAAGTATACATTGAGCAGCCGGAAGGATTCACCTTATCAGACAAACCTGATATGGTATGCAGATTGAAGAAAGCCCTCTATGGACTTAAGCAAGCCCCTAGAGCATGGTATGAGAGACTAGATGGATACTTAACAAAGATTGGATTCAAGAAAGGAGCAACATATTGTAATCTATTCATTAGAGAGACATCTGAAGGTTTACTACTTGTAGCTATATTTGTTGATGACATTATCTTTGGAGGTAATGACAAACTCAATGCTAAATTTTCCAAAGAAATGCAGAATGAGTTTGAGATGAGTATGATTGGTCCTATCAAGTACTTTTTGGGACTAAAAGTGCAGTAGATAGAAAAAGGGATTTTCATAAATCAATCAAAGTATGTGAAAGAGATACTGAAGAAATTCAAGATGGATGATTACAAGCCAGTAAGAACTCCTATGATCACTACATGCAAGGTTACAAAATAAGATGACTCACCAGTAGTAGATATAACATTGTATAAGTCTATGATTGGTAAACTCATATATCTTACTCAGACTAGACCTGATATTTCCAATGCAGTTGGCATAGTTGGAAGATTTGTAGTAGAGCCTAAACAAAGTCACCTCATGGCAGTAAAGAGAATATTCAGATACTTGTAGGGCACTATAGATTATGGTCTATGGTATCCCAATTTAGAAAATGTTGAGCTTCATGTGTACACTGATGTAGATTGGGTAGGATGTGTTGATGACAGAAAGAGTACTTAAGGTAGAGTAGTGTTTCTTGGTGATAGACTTGTCACTTAGACAAGCAAGAAACAAAATTGTATTTCTTAATCAACAGCAGAAGTAGAGTATATTGCAACAGCCTTGAATTGTTCTACAATTGTTTGGATCAAACAAATGATAAAGGATTTTGGAATTCAGATTGATTATCCTATTGTTATTCACTATGATAACACTAGCACTATCAATATGTCAAAGAACCTTGTGATGCATGCAAAGAAAAAGCACATTGAGATCAAGGATCACTTCCTAAGAGAGAAAGTGGAAGAGAAAGAAGTCAAGTTGGACTATGTGAGTACTAAAGATCAATTGGTAGATATATTCACAAAGCCCTTGCTTAAGGATACTTTTGAGTATCTCAGGGAGAAGTTGGGAGTTATTCCCTTCCCTGATTATGCTTAGAAAAAGAAGGAAAGGCATCAGTCCTCAGGGACTAGTGGAAGGTTGACTACTCTATCTCAAGAGTAGTACCGGTGCTTAAAATGAATGGCACCCTTTGATAGTGATGTCAAAGGGGGAGTATATGTATAGAGTCATGAAAAATAGAAGTAAAAAGAGGAGTAATATACTAAGGGGGAGCAACATTCAAATATGACAGCAGTATAGTTGAGGAAATGAAGAATATTAGAAAAAATTGCAGTAGATGGAGGATTCATTTTTGGGGGAGTTTTGAAGAGGAAATGGAGAATGTTATAAATGAAATGTTCATTTGGGTTGGTGGTGGTTTTTCATTCCACATGTTGCCATCAATGCCAAAGGGGGAGATTGTTGGAGATTTGCCAGTAGGCTAGTACTGACTGTATGTTTGTCATTGATGACAACATATGGAAAGTAGCATGTGTAGAAGTCTTATGCAGTAAGATTTTAGTATATGTAGCATGGACATGATATTATCATGATATCATGGGTGCAGAGGTTAACTGTTAGTATAGACAATTATATAGCATCTTGTGTCAGCAGTGTTCTTGACAGAGTTACACGCAGTGTTCTATGTATGGTTGTCCATATAGTTGTCTTATGGGCATGCACCCTAGGATATATGTTGAAGACATGTTAGTGATGTTTTAGTTATGGATGCATAGTCTAATGATGAATGCAAGTGAAGTTATGCAGTCGCTATTCGCCAGTAGCAGTTTCCTGTGTTTGTTCAGAAGAACCGACAAAGATTTTATTGGTTCTTGAGTTGCACCTATCTTGAGGGTATGCACCCTTGGATTTAAGTTTGGAGAATTTTTATTGATTTTTGATTAAGAGTGCATAAGTTAATTCAGCTTATAGAGAAAGCTCCAGTTGTTTGGTAGAGCCAACAATGTGTAGTGTGCGTCTACATTTATTTTATTAGATAGGTCCCTAATTGTGTTGCGTGCATAATAGAGCTGACAAAATGCTTGTTGGATTTTATTATGGTTTCTCTAATATGATTTCAAGGTGGTTCTAATAGGTCGACTTAATTATATCATTTGGAGGATAGATATTTATAGGCAGTCATTTGTGATTGCTTGAGTGTGGTTCATGGTTGATTAAGTAGAGCAGACCAAAGTGTGAGAAGTGTTGAGCCATCAGAAGAAGGTCTATGTGACCAAGTAAAGTAATTGTTCTATTCATTGGAATTGATCTAGATAGTAGGTCAAAGCACAGTTCGCCAAGATCTAGATATAGTGTGTATCTATTATTCAGAAGGTTGTAGCCTTCACCCATTTGAGTAGTGAGCTCTCAGATAGTGTATCCTCTCCCCTAATAGGGATAATTGTAAAAGAATCCTTACAGGGTCTGACCCTTGACCAGGTCTACTGTACTTAATATATTGTAAAGCTAGTCCTAGCAAGGTAAAGGATCTTGTAACAAGGATCATTATACACTAGTACAAAATATTAGTGGGTATCAAGTCCCACCGAGGTTTTTACCTATTTGGGTTTCCTTGTAACCAAAATATTGGTGCTATGTTCAAGTGTTCTTTCATTGTGTTTATGCTTTATGTTTAAGTATACTTAATTGGACAAAGAATTGAATCTTTTAGGTAACTGATTCACCACCAACCCCCCCCCCCCCCCTCTCAGTTATCTCTTGGGACTATTCCTAACAATATGATGTGTGGAACCACTATAATTAATCCAAGTTTCATTATTTCTAACCTTAGAAATAAGTGTTATTTCAACATATCTTTCTTATTCTTCAGAATCTTCCTTCAATTCCACAAATACCACTTCTATGTATTCATTAGTTTCGGTCTTGATGTCATCATCTTCATCTTCAATTAGGTAACATGCTTTCTTTCCTTTATCTCTATAATCTTGATTGTCTTTATTTCCATACTGTCAGATGCCTCTATGATCTCGGTAATTTCTTATGTTATTCTTCCTTTTATTTGATCTTTTATTTGTTTTCTCATCTTCTTTCCTGTCAGGACATCTTGCAACAATATGACCAATCTCTTTGCATTTAAAACATACCAAGGGTAGTTTACCTCTATATCTTCCTTTTCCATTTTGTATTCTTCTAGCCATTAATGCTTCAAGTTCATCAAGTTCATCTTCTTCACCTTCGCTCCAACTTTCATTTCTTATCTTATGTCTGCTACTTGATCTTCCAATTTTCAGAGATGACATAAATGCAGATTCTACCTTAGATAACATACTATTGTCATAGTTATTAAGCTCAAATGAAGTCAATATTCCAATCAGACTATCAAGTGAAAAATTATTACCAGGAGCCACTCTCATTTCATGAATTGTAGAGACTCCAATAGCATAGGAAGGTAACAATGTTCTAAGAATTTTACTTACCATAGTGTCTTCATCAATAGTTCCACATGTTCCTCATATAGAATTCACCACTTCCATGATTTGGTTGTTGTATTGAGTGATGTTTTCACCTTATTTCATCTTCATATCATCAAACTTTCCTCTTATACTTTCAGCTTTTTCTTTAAGAACATCCACATCTCCTCCATAAACTAGTATAATCTTGTCCCACATCTTCTTTCTAGTTGTACATGTCTTAATGTCTTCAAATTCATCATCTGATAAAGAAGAAGCAATCTCAATCATCATAGCATTATGTTCTTGTCATTCTTTCATCTGTGTGATAGTTAAAGGACCAGTGGGAGTTATAAAATCATTTTTCAAATTGTAAATTGCAGAATCTCCAATGCCTGATATTTATAACTTCATCCTTATTTTCCATGTTGATAAATTATCTTTGTTCAGCTTTGGCACCTCTCCCTTATACATGTTGTGGTCTTTAACTTAATTCCTTCTAACTTCTTCCTTCAAGTACTCTTGTACTGATACTAATTGTTAGATAACTGAGAGGGGGGGTGAATCAATTAAGTCCAGTTATCCTATAGTCCCAAATACTCCTACATGTATAAAACAAATCTTTCAATTAATATAAACAACTTGTTAAAAAAATTTCTATTCCTTTTTGTTCATTAACAGAATACCAATAAATTAACTAGTTTATATACCAATCAAACCAATAATTATAATGTGTAAAGTAAAATAACAAATCATCACATCCATACACATGTAACACTTTGATTTTTAATTAGAAACCCTGTTAGGGGAAAAACCACCTGGGACCGGTATGCAAAATAAGTTTACTCTCTGAAGTGAGCTCTTTTAAGATCCAACCAAGTTAAAGGTTACAAAACACACTATAAGGTGTGACCTTGTTAGATTATTTATCACTAATAGTTCTCCATGACCAAACATTCACTATGGGGTCAACATGAAAACAATCAACATTCATTGAATGCCATAATAAAATAATAAAGACGGTTAAGTCCCACTCGATGGTTAAGAAATTTATCTGTAGAAATGGTTAGAATGCAATAGTAAATGATCTAATTCAAATACAAATTCATTTGCATATTTTTAGATCTATGCTAAGCTCAAAATACCTCTGGCCATCATAAACACCTCAATTTCTTTATATCCTCCAACTCTATTTTTCTCGATTAATTCATTTCTCTGATGCTTGATGTTGTCTATAGAATTGCTCGAATCTTACTTTAACTTGTCTAACCAGCTTCACATGAATGAAATATTCTCACACGCATCATCATTCATTAAGAATCTCTTGTATTATTTTATAGACATGATAAACCATTTTCTTCTCATCAATAGATTTTGCCTCTTAATCTTCACCATTGATTTTTTTTCTTTAACCTTCCTTGAAACTTATGTCTTAAACACATTTCATTCTTCATCATCTGATCATCCTTGAATTTTATTGTCCATTTGATCTTCATAAAAAACTTAATCTTTAACCTTCGAATCATTCATATTCATCCAACTCATCATCTTTAGTCAGAAATCACATGTTTTATTTTTTTTCTTTCACTCGTTCAATACCATGATGTGTCAGTGACTTCTAGCTCAGTTAACACTGTACTTGGTATACACTACACTTGCTTGGTGTACATTGTTTCAACTTAGTGTATACTAAGTTCTTCATTTACCAACCACATAAACTTGTTCATTATTTATCTTAAATTCTTAACATAACTATATGTAATACAATCAAATCACTAACATAATGTCATAGACTCATCAATAAGTTACCCAATGAATACCATACTCATATCTTTCTCATACATCTCATCTTCATGTTAATATCTCATTCCTTCACCATTATTTCTTCTTCATATGTTTGTATCTATCATGATAAGTACATTCAAAACTAATTGACATCAATGATAATATAATAAATGATTTAATGTGTCACATATACCTTTTTAATGCAACAATCTCTCCCTTTCAAGTATTCAATCAATTGTCAATCTCTCCCTTTAAAATATTCAATCAGTTGTAGTATAAAAAAAGTTTTAGGAGTAGGGTTTGTAAGAGGGGCATCTTCAATATTAATTGTAGAGGGTTCTATAGACTCTGGTCCATGGTATGGTGTGACTACAAGAGACTAAACAATAGGGGATTCTCTAGAAGATAAAGCTCCTAAGGTTATTTTTAAAAATCCCCTAGGAGTCTTGACTCTTTTCATTATGGTCCTTCCCCTAGGTCCTACATTTCCCAATTGAACTCTTCTAGCAGCTACAAAATCATCCAAGGTCATTTGGGAAACATCCATTTGTTTGACCTTTTTACCAGAAACTTAATTAACCAATGATATGTGACAAAGTGAGGTCTACCCCTTTAAGTCTCCCCAGTAGTAATGGTGAGTAGATTATACGAATAATTTTTAACATTCACTAAGAGCCCATGATGCATATGGATCAGTAGCTTAAAATACATCAAATACAAACAAGAAAAACTACCCTCAGAAGTCTACTATCTAATAACATAGACCACCTTCTACCCAAATGGAAGGTAGTGAAAGTCTTCTCATACCTTTCATACCAATCTATAGAGGGTGATCTAAAGGATGCATAAACTAATCCCTTTCTATTTTAGCATCATGTCCTTTAGGATATCTTTCACCTACACTTGGGAGCCCAAATACCTCTACGATTCTCTCTTCTATGGAATCAACCCTTAGCTCCTTTAATCTTTCTACACCATTTGACAACTTGATAGAAAAATATCTTGTGATATCATTGTCATAACCATTTAACTTCAAAAAGTAATCAAGCCATCTATAGTAGCATGGTATGAACTATGGGTTCATGCCTCATGTGTGATCCCCCCATGGTGGCTTCTTCAATCTCTTTTATAAATGGTAAAATCTTCCCATAATTCATCAAGAACTAAATGACCAGTTCACTACCACTTAAACCCCTTTGAAAAATTTTTAAATGTAGTACCAACAAGCTTTGATTTTACCCCTAAAATAAATTCTTTCTACAACCTCCACTCTTCTTGCAAAAATCCTCTATTCTACCTAAATTTAGAAAATTGAACTGATCATTATGGAAAGTATAGGCTTCCTAAGAAATTTGATATGTGTTTCAATGGTGGAAAGTGTTAGATAACTAAGAGGGGGGGAAAATTAGTTAATTCCACTTATCCTATAGTCCCAAACTCCCAGATGTATATATAGAAAAATTTTCAAACAAATAACCAACTCGGTAAGATAGCAATAAAAATCTTTTTGTTCATTTACCAAATGCCAGTAAAATCAATACTATGTTTACCGATTAATCCAAAATATGAAATGTGTAAAGTAAAATAAAAATCTAATCACATCAAATAACACATAACACAAGGATTTTAATGTGGAAACCCTGCTAAGGGAAAAATCACTTGGGACTAGTAACCCAAAATATTTCACTCTTCTGAAGTGAGCTCGATTAGGAGCCAACCCTTTTAAAGGTTATAATGCACACTATAAGGTGTGACCTAGTTAAAGGATTTATCACTACCAGTTAACTCTCGACTAGCATTCACTATGGGGTCAAAAATAAAACCATCAACATTCATAGAATGGCATATTAAAATACAAATAAGATTGTTAAGTCCACGCGGTTAAGAGATTTAGCTGTAACAATGATTAAACTAATATAGTAGTGATCTGATTCAAATACAACTAATATTGCATATTTTCAAATCTAAGCTAAGATCATAATACCTCCTCTGATCAATAATCAATTCAATCCTTCATCATATTCAGCTCGGTCAACAATACTCTGACATTCAGTTATGCCTACAGTTCTACTTGGTTTTGTTTGTAACTAGTTTGATCAGTGGTGCATGAAAACTTCCTTTCATGTGAATTCTCTTATAGATTAAATTATCTCCTTACTCAATAATGAATCTCATGTCTCTTTAAATAGATGTCATAAACCATTTTCATCTCATCCATTAGATTTTACCTCTTAATCTCCATTGTCCATTTTGCTTCTTCAAGCTTCCTCTACAGATATGTCTATAACATGTTTCAATCTCTTCCATTCGATCATCTCTTAATTTTTTCATCCATTAGATCCTCATAACTAACTTTATCTCTTACCTTAGAATCATATGCAATTTTCTAGCTCGTCAATTTAGTCGATTGTTATAACATTTAATTGTTTTCTCTTACTCAGTTAATACAGAATGTGTCGGTGAATACTAACTCGATTATTACTGATACTCGATATACATTGCACTGGCTCAGTGTATACAAAAATCTTCAATTACCAACCATATTAACTTGTTCAATTATGATCTTCAATGCATAAAAAATTCATGTAATACAATCAAGTCAACAAAATGATTCCATAGACTCATCAATAAGTTACCCAATGTATACCTTAGCCATATCTCTATATCCATCTCTTCTTCATGTAGATATCTCTTTCCTTTACCATTTTTCTTCTTCAGATGTTTGTAACTATCATGATAAGTATAGTCAAAAGTAGTTGGCAACAATGACAACATATTGATTAATTTAATTATCTTACATATCACTTTAATAGCTCAGTGATCTCTAATCATTGTCTTTCACTTATCCATTTAGTTCATCAGGTTATTCAATCAGTTTTAGATTTTCAATCTCTCCCTTTGGCATTGATGGAAACACAATATGAAATATACAATAGAATACCAAAAATTTGTACTACAACACTTCTTAGTAAATGTTGTAGCTCTATAAGCTCTCCCTAGCTTGATCATTTAATATGTTTAATCACTATATAGCATTTCATCATTTCAGTAGACTCTCCCTGCAGATTTGATCTTCTTCTTCTTTTCTAATACTTCTCTGATTCTTTCTCCCACTAGATAGATATTAGACTTTCTCTCCCTTCTTTGTGTTCTCTCTAACTAATATTTCATTGAATCTTTCTCTCCCTTTGAAAACAATGCCAAAAAGAATACACAGCTCTTCAATAGCTAAAATATCTCTGTTGTTCGGTTCAAATCATGTACCTTAATATACAAATATATAATTTTCCTATTCCAACTTTCACAACCTTAAGAAACCTAAAGTGTGAACATTATGGATTAATGATGTTTGATTTTCTGATAAAGTATAGGTTGATGCAACCTCATCATCACCTTAGTGACTGATAGACAAGGGATGGACCCCTAGTCTAGTCCTCAGGTACTCAAATGTATCCTTCAGTAAGGGTTTAGTAAATATGTCTGCCAGTTGCTCCTTAGATTTCACAAACTCCAATTTCACTTTCTTTTCTTGTACTTGTTCCCTCAAATAGTGATACTTAATAGATATATACTTTGTCTTAGCATGCATCACCAGATTCTTGGAAATGTTTATAGCACTTGTGTTGTCACAATATATAATCACTGGATCAGTGATCTCCTCATTCATTCCTTTCAACTATTGTTTTATCCATGCAATATTTGAACAATTAGCAGTAGCAGCAGAAAGATATTCTACTTTAGTAGTAGACTAAGAAATGCATGCTTGTTTCTTACTTATCCAAGTAACTAACCTTTCTCCCTAAAATAATGTTCCATCGGTTGTGCTCTTCCGGCCATCTATATTTTCATCCCAATATACGTCGGTGTAAACTTGTAGTTCAAAATTGCCTTGTTTCTTATACCATAAACCATAATTCTATGTGTTCTTCAAGTATCTCAGAATCCTCTTAACAATAGTCATATGTGATTCCTTAGGATTAGCAGAAAATCTTGCTACAATCCCAACAGCATGTGTAATATCCAGTCTACTATGCACAACATACATCATTTTTCCAATCATTGATCTATATAAGGTCTAATTTACCTCAGTTGACTGATTATCCTTTGTCAATTTACATCATGTGACCATTGGTGTACCTACTAGTTTTGAATCTTCCATACCAAAAGTCTTCAATACTTCTTTGATATATTTTGATTATGTTATGAATATCCCTTCATTTTGTTGTAGAATTTGTAGACCTAGAAATAATTTAATCTCTCCAAACATTGACATCTCAAATTCCTTTCTCATTTCAATAGTAAATTCCTCCAAATATAATATCATCAACAAAGAGTTCAGCAATAACAATAGTGTCATCAGTTTCTCCTTTCAAATACAAATTGCTATTGTCACTTGTCCTCACAAATCCAATACTAATAAGATAAGCATGCAATCTTTCATACCATGATCTCGGTGCTTGCTTCAGTACATAAAGTGCTTTGTGCAATTTACATACCATGTTCTTCTTATTTGGATCAACAAAACCTTCAGGTTGTTCAATATAATGCTCTTCCTCAAGTATTCCATTCAAAAATGCAGATTTAACATCCATTTGATATACTTTAAAACCTTTATGTGCAGCATATGCAAGTAGTATTCTAACTCCTTCAAGTCTAACAACTAGTGCAAAAGTCTCACCATATTCTATACCTTCTTCTTGTCCATATCCTTTACAAACAAGTCTTTCTTTGTTCCTAGTGACTTCACCATTCTCATTCAACTTGTTTCTGAATATCCATTTGGTTCTAATTACATTTTTATTACTCAGTCTTGGTACCAATGTCCATTTTTTGTTTTTCTCTATCTTCTCAATTTCTTCACTCATGGCTTTAATCCATTCCTCATTCTCAAGTGCATCTCTAACATTCTTAGGTTCAAATTCACAAACTAAACACGTGTTATGTCTCAACTTACTTTGTATCATTATGCCAGCTTGCTTGTCTCCAATGATTTGGTTTGGTGGATGGTGTCTTCTCACAAATTTAGCTAACACTTGCTCTCTTCTCTATTCATCAGTCGATGCAGGTTCTATTTCTTCATCAGTAGCAATTTCCTAATTCTCGGTGTCTATAGGCTGATGCTCAATTTCTTTACCTTGTTGCTCGGTAGCTTCTACCTGTCGCTCGGGTAGAGGGTCAGTTAACTCAATGAATGTATATATACCATAGTCTTCTAGTTATTTCATGCTTTCTTCATCATTGTTCTCAGAAAACTCATCAACTTTCACATTAGCACTTTAATCATTTTGTTAGAAACCTTATTCAAACTTTTGTAAGCTTTTCTCTTAGTAGAATATCCCAAAAATATTCTTTCATCACCTTTAGAATCAAATTTCCTATTTCTATCATCATTCATAATGTAACATCTACTTCCAAAAATTCTAAAATAACTTACATTAGGTGTGTATCCAAACCATAACTCATAAGGTGTCTTGTTTGAATCTTTCTTCATTTGTACTTGATTCAATGTGTATACAGCAGTGCTAACAGCTTCTCTCCAATATATTTGTGCAACATCTTTCTCAATCAATAGTGTTCTAGCACAATCAACTATGGATCTATTCCTCCTTTCAGCAATAACATTTTGTTGTGGTGTTCTCAGTGCAAAAACATGTCTTTTAATTCCATGCTCATTACTAAAGTTATTGAATTCATCATAAATAAACTCACCCCCTCAATCAGATCTTAAGCATTTTAACTCTTTTCCACTTTCCTTTTCTACTTTAGTTTTATACCATTTAAATATTTTGAAAGCTTCAGATTTCTCTTTCAAAAAAATAACTGTCATCATCCTAGAGTAGTCATCAAAAAATAGAATAAAGTATCTATCATCGTAATAACTCTGAGTTCTCATAGGACCACATAAGTTGGTATGAACCAACTCCAAAATAGCTTTAGATGATTAGATCTTTCTCTTGAAACTATATTTTGACATTTTTCTGAATTGACATTATTTGCACATGACATGGTCAAGTTTAGACAAGCTCGATAAACCTCTCACTTTTCTTTTCTTACTGATTTTAACCATGTTGTCAAAATTCACATGACATAACCTTTTATGCCACAACCACACATCTTCAATTCTAGCCATTAAAAAAGAAGTTTTAGCATTGTCAAGATAAAATAGATTACCTTTAGATTGTTCACCAGTACTGACCAACTTTCCTATTTCATCATAGATCTTCACCTTATTACTTTCAAATACAACTCAGTAACCTGAGTTATTCAACTGTGCTACACTTAAGAAGTTATAGTTAAGTCCCTTCACCCAATATGCATTTTCACATTTAATCTTATTATTTAACATGATAGATCCTTTTCCTTTCACTTGACAAGGTGTATCATTACCCATTTTAACAAATCCTCCATTATAGTGTTCAAGGTGTCAAATTTATACAACTACTTACTGTGAGAGAACATTCGGATATGCTATCTGCAGGTTTTGGATATCCTTCTTCCAAAATGTGATCAGTGAATTTACAATCTGTAGATGGATGCATAATGCATACTGTAGCTTTTCCATCTTCTCCAAATCTATGCTAGGACCTTGATCATATGTCACCATGGTGGCATCAATCTCCTTGATATTCTAATTAAGTATGTCTAATGAGGGTGCAAGAGCATTCCTTAGCTAAGTCTGCCTAGCCCTTATCTTGGACATCTCCTTTTCTACCTTCTCAATCTTATCTATCTGTCCTTGGTAGACATTATTACACATGTTCACATCAACTGATGGATCTTCCACTAATTTCCTTATGTTGTCTATCATAGCTTCAGCCTCTTGTATCTTTTTGTATAGATCACTAGTTAGCTTATCTTGGTTCTTACAATGAGCAATAATATTTTTGCCCTTTGCTGCAAACTCCTTCAAGGATGCTTGACCAGTCTTTAGTAAGCTCAGGTCAAGTGCATAGTTGTTAACCAATTCACTAAGCCTCTTCTTCAAATATTTATCTTATGCAACTAGGGATGCAGATTCTTCTAGGCTAGAGAAGTTACTCTTGAGCTGTGAAATGACTATACTCACATCATCAACAGAGTGTACCTTAGACACTTTCTTGTCTACTGGTAATAATTTGTTCAAGATGTTTACTGATTCTATGAGGGGATTTCTCATCACCTATTTCTCCTTGGCTTTCTCCATAGCTTAGACGCTGAACTTAATCAGGTCTTCTTCTCCCCAAGAGTCCAAAATGGTTGTGTCAGGTGTCAAACTTGACAACAATGTTGCTGATGGAGTGATAGGAGTGCTATCCATCACTTCTTGTTTCACCTTGATTATTTCAACTAATGGTTCATCTTTTTGCTCACTTCCTTATACCTCTTCTTCTCCCTTTTTTTTTTTAGCTTCTTTTTCTTTTTCTTCTTCTTTCTCATCTATTATATCCTCAATCAATACTTCTTCTTGTTGATTGGGAGGAGTGTTACTACATAAATTTTCAGCCTCTTGAGTGCTTCTAAATGCCTCTTCAAACTTGTCCAGATCCATATCTGTGGCCACCATAGTAACTTTTACATTGTCAATGAAGATTGAATCATCCTTAGGTGTCTCTGTCATGGGCACAATCTTATCTTCTTCAGATATTGTTTCAACTGCAAGCGTTGATTCCTGGGGACCTATCATAGGTACATTAGTAGTCTCTGACTCTTTTGCAACCATTGTGGGAACTCGAACTTTGGGTACAGTAGTTGGATACATGTGCCTATTCATGAAAACTTTCTCAAATGCCTTCTCTATTTCCTTAGCAACAACATCATAGTTCTTGTCCATAATGTGTAGGGTCCTTGACTTTGTTCTTAGATGAGGCTTTACCAGATCTAACAACAATGACTTTTCTTCTAAAGAGCATATTGGGAGGGTTTCATCTAGAATCTTTTCTCTTATCCTTAAATCCTCTTCAATGGCCCATCTCTTTTGGAACTCTAGGATGTTCCACACATTATCAGGGATCATAGTCTTTAGTTCTAAGACTGTCTTCTTAAATTTCAACATGTGTTTGATAATAATTCCATATATCTCTGATTTGTCAATCTCACTGAATTTCTCATAAAACTTTGCTACTTGATCAATTCTGCCTTCATCAACAATCCTTACACTCAACACACTGAGACTAGGTTTGAAACTTACTTCAGGAGGTGTTTGAGTGTTGCTTTTGTTTCTTGTTACTTGCAATGATGGATAACCAATGCTAAATTATTTCTTCCTCCTAGGCATTTCCTTATACTCAAGAGGAGTAGTAAGGTCAATGGTTTCTTTGGGTGTAGAAGGAGTAACATTAGTTTTATCCTTCTAAACAACAGATTTTTCAATTTTCACCTTCTTTAGCTTAGGATCCTCTGATTTTGACTTTTTTGTTGTTGTGCTCTCAATTTCCAAAGAAATCTTCTCTTCCCTTGCCTTGTCTAGGTCTTCTTGAGACACTCCATGAATTCTCAAGATCTCTGAGGTAACTTTGGAAACCTTCCTTTTACTTGCTGCACTGTTCAAGACTGCATCAACTTCTCTTGTTTTCTCTTCATAGGTTCCCCATCTTGGCTCATTAGGTTCTTTAGGGGCTGAAAGAAATACTTGTGCATATGCTTCTAGGACTTGTTCATCAACCTCATATCCAAGTGGATGGATCCACTTTGTCCTTGGTTCAACTGCCTCCATGCATGTTGTGTCTGTCTCAACCATGAAGAAAATAGTTTCCTTGTACTTTTCAATTATTTTCTTTGGAATTCTGTATCTCATCTGCATCTTGACTCTAAATGTCTTAAACTCTAGTGTCATGTAGTCTCTTAGAGTTTTCTCAATAGATCCCTTGAAGGATATCTATGGCATAGTAGGAATAGTCCTATCAAGGTATAAATCTGACACCTTTCCAACAATATGGAAGTACATATATATGATCAAAGACCCAAATATGAATATCTTGGTCTTATAATTCTTAATTGATTTAATGTTATCAATTAATTGTGCATGCAAGATCTCACACAATTTGAATTCTCCATTCTCTTTCACAAGTCTTATAGTTGGAAGAATTGTGGCTGCAGACACACTGTTCACCCTACTCGTGTGTTGGAACCTATAACCTAGTATCATGGACATCAATTTGATGTCATCTTGCCCAATAGGCTCTATGGTCATTCTGTGCATATCACTTCTTGACTTGCATGTTTGCTCAACAATCTTTCTTACATCCTTGCCCGCTGGAAGAACGACGCCTATCTTAGAGAGGCCTGTCATCTCATGAATTAGGTCAATAGTAATTCTGACCAGCACTTCACCTATCCAAAATAGGTCATCATGAATTCTTCTCAGTAGTATCTTGATCTATTCTAATTCATAGAACTCATATGTCATAGCATACTCCACTATAGGGTGATTATTCCATTGTGCATACTTATCCATGAAGGTTTTGTCTGGTTTCAACATAGTTTCCACATGCACCCTTAATCTGTCCAATCCTACTAGTTCTTTCTTATAGTAAATGTATGCCCTAATGTCCTCAACATGCATAATGCCCATAGGCATGTGGGAGAATGCCCCTTCTAGGTCATCCAAAGTGGATTTGAATGGGTGCCTCTTAAATGCATATCTTTTCTTCTCTACAACATCAAATACTATAGGAGTAGCCATCACTTACTTGTATAACGCTTTCCAAATGATCTTGAAGACTTCTTGAATCAACGCAATGAACTAGGGTTTTCACAACCAATCAAATGCACAAAAAATTACTTGATGAATCAATTTTCAATCCTTTACAATTAAATGCTAGGGCTCTTCTTCTCTCCAATCTCTCTAAATTCAAATGCAATGAGAGATCTTCAAACTTCTATGTACTTTAAAGTAGAAAATCTACCATTAATGCTTGTCGTGTAAACCAGACTATCACTTGAAAATTTCTAACTTTCATTCTGCAAACAATTAGCTAGTGCGCTCTTGCGCATAGGTTCTGATAGTCTCCAAAATCTTAAGTCCAAAGGCGCATACTCTGAGAGTGAGTATACTAGTCGCACAGGGGTCTAGAGCTAAATTAGCTCCCCCTATGACCCTAAGGGCCATTCATCCAGATGTAGAGGGTGTGTCCACTATGGATGAATCCAATACATACTCATCAACCTTGTCCTTCTTTGCTTCTAACCAAATCAAGCTTGCATCCTCTGAAGCTTTCAAAAAATTGACTTCTCCTTTAGGATCCAATACTGGTTCTTTGGGCTTTTTAGGCCTTTCCTGACCTTGTGTCCTTGATCTACAGAACTTTGAGATGTGTCTAGCCTTGTTACAAGAGTGAAAAATGACTGGAGGCCTTATATTCCTCGGTGCATTAACATGGGTCACCATTTTACATTATTTACTTGAGTGACCATTATAGTTACATATCTGACATGTAACATTCTGAGATCTTCTTACATTTGACTGATTCTAATTTCTTTGATTATATTGAGTCTTGTTCTTCTGACTTGTCTTACAGTTCATAACTCTATGACCAAATTTATTGCATGAATAACAGTAACCATTGAAAGGTCTTACCTCTGTACAGTTTATCGCTATATGTCCATGCTTGTTACATGCATAACAAGTGTGGTCTATGGGCTTGTGCTCATTCTTAGGTGGTTCAATATGATCCTTAGTCTGACTTCCAGTCTCCATAGCATCTGAGGTGGTTTCTGGTACTTTCATTCTTACTCACATGTTGTCAATTTGATTTTGTGCTTCATTGTATCCAATGCAGCTAGTATCTCCTTTAACTCTTCTTGCATACAACTGAGATTCTATTAAATCAAAACTAGTGTGCAACTTATCAATGTGATTCTTTACATCTTTCAATTCAGATTCCAAGCTTTCTTTATTTTTGCTTAGCTCCAAGATTTCCATGTTATCTTGCCTCAATTCTTCATTCAGTTGAAGGTTCTCTTTGATCTGTTCATCATAGACTTCCTGATTGTTAGTCAGCTTATCATCTAATTCTTCAATCTATTCTTTTAGAGATGAATTTTCTTCACTGAGATTTTTTATCATAATCCCTAAATCACTGGTAGAGCATTCTTTCAAATCTTTTCTTATCCTTTTGATGACTACTTGAGCATCACTGACTTTTTCTTTAAGTTCTTCAATTTCTTTTTGAAATCTATCCAAGACTTCAAGAGTAGCTTCAAGATTTCTTTTCAAATATTTCATTTCTACTTTTTCCATGATCTCCTCGAGTGGTTAAACTTCTTTTCTGAAGACCAGAGCTCTGATACCAATTTTTAGGAATGGGAACACTGAGAGGGGGGGGGTGAATCTGTGTTCACTGTATTTTATCTTTTTACTTAATCTTAAACTAAACTTAAATGCTTAAGTATTGAAATGAACATCCACATAAACATGAAACATGAAATCAACACATAACACCAATATGGTTATGGGGAAGCCAAAATAGGTAAAAACCCTGGTGGGAATTGACACCCACTAATATTTTGTACTAGTGTTTTATGATCCTTAACCCTTTTAGGAGTTGCTTTACAATGTATTAAGTACAGTAGACCTTGTTAAGTATCGGACCCTGTTAGGAGTCTTTTACAATAAATAATGTTAGGGGTGTGGATGCACTATCCTAGAGCTCACTACTCAAGTGGTGAAGGCTGCAACCTTCAAATCTTAGATACACGCTATATCTATTGGATGAACTATTACTATGACACTGCTTGTTTGATTAGTTCCTTTGATGCGCTAATGCTTTGACCTCTTGAAAAGCTCTAATACATCTTATAGACTCTTCACACACTTCTACTCTATTTATCTTAACTCTATATTGTAATGTCCCCTCCCTGAAATGGAATTTAATAATGTTAAAATATAAGATTAAATAAATAAATAAATAAAATTATAATTAAATATATATATTGATAAAATATATATAATTATATTGATAAAATTAAATTAATATATATTGATTGATATATATATATATACATATATATACCAAACTTAAAAGAGATTTAATAACAATTAATAATAATATCTTATAGTATTAAAATATAAAATAAATAATAAATAATATACATCAATACAATATATATTATCAAATATTATAATAATACCTACATATATATTATATAATATACACATGAAAATATAATAAATCATATCGATAACATAATATATATATATATATATATATATAGAAAACTTTGATTGGTCTAGATAAATTATTATAAATGAGCGAGATTAATATAATAGCGAACTAAGAAATACCTATCTTCGATGGTTGCTTGAGATGAAGTATTGTAATAAGGGCATGCCAATATAGTTTGCAATATTTTGGCAAACGTTCTCACATATTTACCGATGTATATGTTGCCCTTGCATTTGCAAAGACTATCGAGGGGATCATCGATTTTGGTGATATCCCATGGAGGCCTATCCCTACAAAAATGACTTCATAGTCAAACATTACCTCTTCCACCATTTCCTGCAATACTTAACTCCAAATCCAATCGTACATGAGCAAGAAAGATGATAGACACCAAGTGATTGTAGGACCTTTTAGAGGTGATGGAAGTTTCCAGTGTTAATAGGAAGACGATCCTATGTGTAAACAGACATATCAAATCAGGTGGCACCATCATTATTCTACACGAGCTCTGAATACAGATGTAATCAGGGATTAAGAAATCATTGGACTCCTATGTCAAGCAAGTAGTGTTCATCTACTAACATTTGAAATTGACAAATAGTCCAATATCCTTTAATAGAAATATATATGGAGCAACTATAAGGAAGCACAAAGGAAACCTCTGAGTTAATCCGAATAATAATCTAGTTATGGTTCCATTTCTTACTATGGGATAAACAATAGCTTTAATTAGGAACTAATTAGTAATTAGGAAACAGTGTGAGTGACAAAGAGGTGTGACCTTTTGGTTGCCACATCTTCTAGATGTATTTAAGGGGCATAAACCACTTCTAAAAAGAAAAAAAGGAGAAGAATCAATAACCTTTACTAGTAGTTCATGGGGATCTGCTAATATCGAGCAATTGCCTTGTCGGATGGAAGCACATAAGTTATATCAGTGACAACACTTTCAATTGTAGAGAGAGATCATATATATCATACACGGCAACCTAGCAATCACTGCAAGATTATAATTCATAATTTGAGACAGCAACTATATTGCTATTAAACGATATTTATATACCAGTCATTACAAGAGTAGAAAGATCATATCCGAAAAAACAATATCATTGCTATAAGCAATATATCAATTTGTAGTTACATATAACTAATGATCATATCAGCAATGTAAATCTATTTTCTATCATAGCAGCATCAAAACATTACAAATTGATAGTTATAGTTCTTAGTCCCAACCAAGGGACATTACAGTGGTATCAGAGCATAATCCTGCCATCCTGTGGGAAACAGTTTATGTTAATGTATAAGTGAAAGAAAGGCAAGAAAGCTATGGCTGAAGAATTATCAAATGAATTGAGGAGTTTTATGGAATAGACAAATCAAAATAACCAAGCACTATTACAAGCATTACAAAATTTAGGGAACTCAATTAACACCCTCAAGGATAACCATACCCAAGGGAAGGATGCAAGTATGCACCACTCAGAAAAAAATGAGTCATCTTCATTCGGAGTACCCAAACCAACCTTCTTACCTAGGGAAGTATTACCTAGTGAGGAAGAAGGAATAGACCAACCCATCAACCGTGCCGTGGAAAATGCTAGAGCTTATGCAAATCTCGAACCTAAAATTAGAGAACTTATAACATTCAAAAAAATTTGTGATAGTCAAAAAAATGATGCACCTAGAGGAAATGGAAGGCATCAAAACAAGGAACTCAAACACAAAGTGAATAAAATGATGATCCCAAATTTTTATGGGCAGGGAAAAAACTACGGCCCGTGCATGGTTACAAAAATTAAACACTTACTTCAACCTTAGCCCTATGACAGAAGAGGATGCATTACAATTTGCCATACTCCACCTAGAAGGGTCAGCTCATGAATGGTGGCACAATGGATTTATCTCATTAGGTCACCAAAATATAATATCCTACCAAGAATTCTCAAGGAAACTTATCAATCGATTTGACCAAAAAGACCCAGAGTGGTATTTCCAAGAACTAACTCATCTCAAACAAACAGGAACTATTGAAGAATTTGCAAGCCATTTTCAAAGACTATCTGTCATGGTCCCTAACTTAACCCAAAAAAGGATAGTATACATGTTCATCGAGGGACTTAAAGATCACATCAAAACTATGGTTAAACCTTTTGAGCCACAAACCTTGGATGAAGCTATCAGCAAGGCGAAGAAGTCCGAACCTAACACATCTAAAGATAGGACCAAGGGTCCCACATACAAAACATTCCATAAGAATGAAGAACCTAAGAAGGACAATCAAGGGAAACCCTGTTACTTTTGCAAAGAACCATGGAGTAAAGAACACCAATGCCAAGGCAAGGACACCCTCAAGCAAAAAGAGGACATAGTGAAGAAAGGCTTATGCTTCAGGTGCAGAGAACCATGGGCATCAGGACATAAGTGTGGGGAAAGGAATCAAGTCCATAGAATAGAAGAAGCAAGAGAAGGACTGCATAAGAGAGCAAGACATGATCTCAATAGCATCCAATCATTGAATGAAGGGGAAAAGAAATGGAGTTTTGAGGAAATTCAACCATAGCTATGACAGTAACACACAAATGCGCAATTCAATTAGAAAATAAAGAGAGCTAGTAACAAGAACCGGAGATCAGAAACTCTTAATATCAATTTTGTGATCAAGGCTAAAAGAGTTAACTATCAAATCATGGAATAAGAGTTTGTAATAAATCAAAGAACCGCAAAAATATTAATGCAAATATTCATTTGTACTTAGAATATTCTCAATTTTTTTTATGTGAAATTAAGGAAAGATCTTACACTCCAAGGCTTGGAAAGAGATAAAGTCTCTACCAGGAAGTATAAAGATGGATAGTCTTAAAGAGATATCCATAGAGGCCTGGGATGAGATAAAGTCTCTACCAGGAAGTATAAAGATGGATAGTCTTAAAGAGATATCCATAGAGGCCTAGGATGAGATAAAGTCTCTACCAGGAAGTATAAAGATGGATAGTCTTAAAGAGATATCCATAGAGGCCTGGGAGGAGATAAAGTCTCTACCAGGAATTATAAAAATGGATAATCTTAAAGAGATATCCTTAGAGGCCTAGGATGAGATAAAGTCTCTCCTCAGGATTATTAAGATGGATAGTCTTAAAGAGATATCCTTAGAGGCCTAGGATGAGATAAAGTCTCTCCTAAGGATTATAAAGATGGATAGTCTTAAAGAGATATCCATAGAGGCCTAGGACGAGATAAAGTCTCTCCTAAGGATTATAAGATGGATAATCTTAAAGAGATATCCATAGAGGCCTGGGACGAGATAAAGTCTCTCCTAAGGATTATAAAGTGGATAATCTTAAAGAGATATCCATAGAGGCCTGGGACAAGATAAAGTCTTTCCTAAGGATTATAGAGATGGATACATCCTAAAGGGAGATCCATAGAGACTTGGTAAGGGATAAAGTCTCTGCTAGGAATTCTAGAGATGGATACTTCCTAAGGGGTATCCATAGAGGCCTTGGAAGAGATAAAGTCTCTCCCAAGGAGTATAAGGATGGTCACATCCAAAATCATATCCTAAGGAGTACGATTTCTCATCAAGACTCATCACGCAACAAGAAGGGAAGAAACTACTACAACAAATCAAGATAAGTTTTATCTTTTTGAATTGTTCTTTAATTGAAGAATATGATGTAATACTTTTAAGTTGATAATTTTATATATTGCAATTCTAACCTCAAGTTTAAATTTTCAGGATCATTGGATTGGGTAAATCGTGAGACATCACTTATATTGAAATTTCGCATTGCTTGAGGACAAGCAATTTTTGGGAAGGGCGGACAGTAATGTCCCCTCCCTGAAATGGAATTTAATAATGTTAAAATATAAGATTAAATAAATAAATAAATAAAATTATAATTAAATATATATAATTATAATTATATTGATAAAATTAAATTAATATATATTGATTGATATATATACATATATATACCAAACTTAAAAGAGATTTAATAACAATTAATAATAATATCTTATAGTATTAAAATATAAAATAAATAATAAATAATATACATCAATACAATATATATTATCAAATATTATAATAATACCTACATATATATTATATAATATACACATCAAAATATAATAAATCATATCGATAACATAATATATATATATATAGAAAACTTCGATTGGTCTAGATAAATTATTATAAATGAGCGAGATTAATATAATAGCGAACTAAGAAATACCTATCTTCGATGGTTGCTTGAGATGAAGTATCGTAATAAGGGAATGCCAATATAGTTTGCGATATTTTGGCAGAGGTTCTCACATATTTACCGACGTATATGTTTCCCTTGCGTTTGCAGAGACTATCAAGGGGATCATCGATTTTGGTGATATCCCATGGAGGCCTATCCCTACAACAATGACTTCATAGTCAAACATTACCTCTTCCGCCATTTCCTACAATACTTAACTCCAAATCCAATCGTACATGAGCAAGAAAGATGATAGACAACAAGTGATTGTAGGACCTTTTAGAGGTGATGGAAGTTTCCAGTGTTAATAGGAAGATGATCCTATGTGTAAACAGACATATCAAATCAGGTGGCACCGTCATTATTCTACACGAGCTCTGAATACAGATGTAATCAGGGATTAAGAAATCGTTGGACTCCTATGTCAAGCAAGTAGTGTTCATCTACTAACATTTGAAATTGACAAATAGTCCAATATCCTTTAATAGAAATATATATGGAGCAACTATAAGGAAGCACAAAGGAAACCTCTGAGTTAATCCAAATAATAATCTAGTTATGGTTCTGTTGCTTACTATGGGATAAACAATAGCTTTAATTAGGAACTAATTAGTAATTAGGAAACAGTGTGAGTGACAAAGAGGTGTGACCTTTTGGTTGCCACATCTTCTAGATGTATTTAAGGGGCATAAACCACTTCTAAAAAGAAAAAAAGGAGAAGAATCAATAACCTTTACTAGTAGTTCATGGGGATCTGCTAATATCAAGCAATTGCCTTGTCGGATGGAAGCACATAAGTTATATCAGTGACAACACTTTCAATTGTAGAGAGAGATCATATATATCATACACGGCAACCTAGCAATCACTGCAAGATTATAATTCATAATTTGAGACAGCAACTATATTGCTATTAAATGATATTTATATACCAGTCATTACAAGAGTAGAAAGATCATATCCGAAACAACAATATCATTGCTATAAGCAATATATCAATTTGCAATTACATATAACTAATGATCATATTAGCAATGTAAATCTATTTTCTATCATAGCAGCATCAAAACATTACAAATTGATAGTTATAGTTCTTAGTCCCAACCAAGGGACATTACATATATCCACTCTCATTCCAATTACAATGGGCTCATCTCATATTTATATGCGCATACAAAACAAATAACTATGTCATCTCTTTAACTGATTACATACAACACTTCCAATTCGATTGGCTCAAGCGTGTTTACAAAAAAACATATTTATATGTCAGAAACCTAATTACAATAGGCACATGGCCTTTACATCATAAGAATATAACCGCAAATCAAAATGCCAACAGTCAGATGCTTACTCTGTTCTTCTCTGGCACACACTAGTTGTGTAACTTCAACTGTCTGTAACTTTGTCATACTTGCATATCTGATCATAAGCTCATAGACTAAGCATGAATATAGTCTAACCAACTTATCTTCTAGGGTGCATACCATAACTCAGTCGTACGCATGTGCACAGATGCTCTGAGCTTCAGGTACTCTGTACACTATCTAGTCTTCAACACTTAGCCAATTTTTGATCTTCTCATCAAGTGTGCTGACTCCAAACTACTATATGAATTTGTTTCCATAATGAAAACACTATACTAATTCATATACACCAGTATAGCCAACTTTCCAACAATGTGATGTGTACAGCCACTATCAATAATCTATGTATCATTCTTGCTAACTTTAGAGATAAGTGATGTTTCTACATACCTTTCTTCTTCTTCTGAATCTTCTTTCAAAGCTACAAATACTACCTTGATGTCTTCATCAATGTCAGTGTCAGTGTTATCATCATCATCTCCAACAAGGTAACATTCCTTCTTGCCTTTGTCATTGTAGTCTTGGTTTTTTCTTCTATCATAGTGTTGGTTGCCTCTACGATCTCGGTTATCTCTTCTATCATAATTCTTTCACCAGATCGATTATTTTCTTTGTCATCATCTTTCCTATTTGGACATCTAGCTACAATATGACCAATTTATTTACAGTTAAAACATGCTAGAGGTAATTTTCCCTTTTACCTTCCTCTACCTTTCTGCAGTCTTCTATCCATAAGTGCTTCAAGTTCATCAAGTCCATCTTCATCACTGTCACTATCACTTTGTCCCACATTGCTTTTTCTAAAGTACATGCTTTGATATCTTCAAATTATGCATTAGATAGGGCAATAGAAATCTCTTTCATTGCCATGTTATATTCATGTCTGTCTCTCAACTAATCAATAATCAAAGTTCCAATAGTCAGTTGTATGTAATCAATAGTCAAGAGATATAGTGTAGATTCACCGATTCTAGATATGTGCAATTTTAGTCTGCTTTTCCATGTTGTGAAGTTGTCCTTGTTCATCTTTGGTACCTCTCTCTTATACATCTTGTGATCTTTAGCTCAAGTCCTTCAAACTTCCTTTTCAAGCACACAAGATCTAATATCAATTTTTAGATAACTGAGAGGAGGGGTGAATTAGTTAATTTGAGTTATCCTACAGTCCCAAACTCCTAGATGTATATATTGAAAAATTTTCAAACAAATAACCAACTTGGTAAGATAGCAATAACAATCTTTTTGTTCATTTACCGAATTCCAGTAAAATCAATACTATGTTTAGCAATTAATCCAAAATATGAAATTTGTAAAGTAAACTATCAATCCAATCACATCAAATAACACATAACACAAGGATTTTAACATGTAAACCCTGCTAAGGGAAAAAACACTTGGGACCGGTAACCCAAAATATTTCACTCTTCTGAAGTGAGCTTGGTTAGGAGCCAACCCTGTTAAAGGTTACAATACACACTATAAGGTGTGACCTCATTAAAGGATTTATCACTACCAGTTGACTCTCGACTAGCATTCACTATGGGTTCAAAAAGAAAACCATCAACATTCATAGAATGTCATATTGAAATACAAATAAGACTGTTAAGTCCACTCGGTTAAAAGATTTAGTTGTAACAATGATTAAACTGATACAGTACTGATCTGATTAAAATATAACTAATATTGCAGATTTTCAGATCTAAGCTAAGCTCATAATACCTCCTCTGATCAATAATCACTTCAATCCTTCATCATATTCAGCTCGGTCAACAATACTTTGATGTTCGGTTATGCCTGCAATTCTTCTCGGTTCTATCTATAACTAGTTTGATAAGTGGTGCATGAAAAATTCCTTTCACACAAATTCTCCTACAGATTCAATTAGCTCTTTACTCAACAATGAATCTCATGTCTCTTTAAATAGATGTCATAAATTGTTAAATAATCTCATCCATTAGATTTTGTCTCTTAATCTCTATCGTCCATTTTTTCGCTTCAAGCTTCCTCAACATATATGTCTATAACACGTTTCAATCTCTTCTATTTGATCATCTCTAAATTTTGTCAGCCATTAGATCCTCATAACTAACTTTATCTCTTACCTCAAAATCATACGCAATTTGCTAGCTCGTCAATTTAGTCAGCTGTAATAATATTTAATTGTTTTCTCTTACTCAGTTAATACAAAATGTGTCGGTGAATACTAACTCAGTTATTACTAACACTTGGTATACACTGCACTGGCTCGATGTATACAGAAATCTTCAATTACCGACCACATTAACTTGTTCAATTTTGATCTTCAATGCATAACAAATTCATGTAATATAATCAAGTCAACAAAATGATTCCATTGACTCATTAATAAGTTACCCAATGTATACCTTAGCCATATCTCTATATCCATCTCTTCTTCATGTAGATATCTCTTTCCTTTACCATTTTTCTTCTTTGGATGTTTGTAACTATCATGATAAGAATAGTCAAAACTAGTTGACATTGATGACAACATATTGACTGATTTAATTGTGTTACATATCACTTTAATATCTCGGTGATCTCTAATCATTGTCTTTCACTTGTCCATTCAGTTCATCAAGTTATTCAATCAGTTGTAGAGTATCAGAAAGAAGAATTAATTAAGGAGAACATGCAGACGTATACAAAAAGGATTTAAAATGACCTCAAAAATATTTCAAATGCTTCACAAGTCACGTAAAAACTATTTAACATTGCAAAAATTGTAGGTATAAGTATGATTTGACCCATGATTTGACACTTGCAATTTCACTTAAATTAGTGTGATGTGAATATGATGGCATCCCTTCCCCCTACTAAAACTAGGGCATGTGTCCACACATACAAATGGAGGAGGATAGGTTGGACTATGTAAAATGCAATACATATACATTAATGAAATTATGTCGTAATGAATAAATCAAGTGACAATTAAATTCAATTGCATACCTTTTATGAATGTGAGGAAAGTATTAAACGTAGATTGATTTTCTAATGCTGAGAAATACTTTTTGTGACATCATCACTTAAGGTACGATGGAATTAGTTGATGGAGTGAAGTTGGAGTTGGAACAAAAGACACATGGCGTGAAATGGTGGTGGGTGACTATTACGAAGAAAAACTACTTCCACAAGAAGTGAAAATATTTATTATTATTTCATGCAAAATTGAATTTAAAGATATGATGTTAGCAGATGTCCTCCAATTTCAACTGCAGGAATCTTAGCTTCTTGCTGATTTTCAAACTTCTTCAGGATCTCTTTCTTAGTGGAAGGTTTATGATAAAACCTGAGTCTGTGACCATTCACTGGGAGCTTACACCGAACAAGATTAATTGTAGAAAATTTTATTGCACCATTATCAAATACTTCCACAATTTCAAATGGGCCTAGCCATCTACTATGCAACTTACCCATGTTTTTTTTATATCTATATTCATACAGAAATTCCCAATCTCTAGGAGAAAACTTTGTGTCCTTGATATGCATGTCATGCCATTTCTTTCGTTGATTTGGACTAACACCATTTTTTGTAGGGTTGATTTTATGATTTCATCCAATGCATTAAGATACAAGACTCTTTCTTTTTGTGCTGCAGACAGATACAGGTTAAGCTCTAATGTTATTTGTAGAGTTTTATGTTCAAACTCAATTTGCATGACAATTTTTGTTCCATATAGCATTTCAAATTGTATGAATCCTGTGGTTTTTTTCCAAGTTTTCCTATATGCCCAAACTACTTCAAAGAGTCTATTTTCCCAATCATTTCTATGAACTTGCACTATTTTAGTTAGGATTGACTCAATCTCTCTATTTGCAATTTTTTCTTAACCATTGGCCTGTGGGTGATAGGAGCTTGATTTCCTATGCCTAATATTATACTCATTGATCAATGTTGTGATCAATGTGGAGGTAAATTAATTGAGCTCCTTGATCTATAAAAATATCCATTGGAACTCCATATCTTGTGAATATCTCTTCATATAGAAATTTTGCAATGTTGTTGTCCCTAACATGCTTCATAGGTCTGACTTCTACCAATTTTGTTACATAGTTTGTTCATATCAGAGGAGGAAGATTTTAAAGAGGTAGAGCTATATCTTTTGTAGAATAGGATAAAAGTGATTCATAAGTTAAGGAAAATGGTCTTGATAGGAGGAATGCTAGAAGTTCCTACTACAATGAAGGACAAGGTGTTAGTGAAAGGAGAAAGTTTAGTGGTACTTATTTTAAATATGGTGAAGTGGGACATAGAGCCTTTGAATGCAAGAAAGGTAATTCTGAGAAGAAGGAAGAAGGAAATAGGAGAATAGCATTTTTTGATGAAGAATCCACTGGTTTAGTTAACAATAGTCAAGCAGACGAAGGTGGAAACCTTGATGACAAGGAGAATCCTATATCATAGAGAGCGAGAGAAGGAATCTCTACAGAAGAAGAATTTGTTTAGAACCAAATGTAAGGTACAAAACAAGGTGTGTAATATTTTCATAGATAGTAGAAGTTCTGACAATATTAATTCAGAGGATATGGTTGACAAATTGAAGTTTCACAGATTGAAGCAACCTAAACCCTATCGGATTGCATGGATACAAGATGAACACAAGGTACTGGTAAGTTAACAATGCCTAGTTAAATTCAAGATTATTTGGTATTATGATGAGGTTTTGTGTGATATGATGTCTATAGATGTGTGTCATATCTTGTTGGGTAGACCATGGTAGTATGACAAGAAATCTATGCATGATGGTAGAAGGAATTTTTACACTATTTTTTCTAATGGGATGAAACAAAATTTGTTACCTTTAGAGAAACCCCATAAGAGTGAAGTATGTACCAGTGCTATAATTTGCGTAGTGGAAGGAAAAATTTATTGGATGGAATAAAGCATAATAATGTGTTTTATATTTAGTACCTAAAGAATCTAAGGAGATTGTCTGGGTAGAAGAACATCCTAAATAAATCACTAGGTTGTTCAATGAGTATGCTAACAACATATCGAATAATGTCCCTAACGGGTTACCACCAGTGAGATGTATTAGTCATTGTATGGATTTGATACTAGGAGTCAGTCTACCTAATAAAGAAACATATAGGAAGACACCAGTAGAGAATGAATAACTCAATAGGCATGTGCAAGATTTGTTGCATAAAGGATTGATCAGCGAAATTTTGAATCCATGTGCAGTGACTACAATTTTAGAACCTAATAAAGATGGACAATAGAGGATGTGTACTAATTCAAGAACTATCAACCAGATTACAATTAAGTACTGGTCTCCTTTTCCAAGGATGGATGAGTTGATGGATTATTTGAGTGGCACTAGGTATTTTACCAAGATAGACTTCAAGAGTGGATATCATCATATTAGGATCAAAGAAGGTGATGAATGGAAAACTACATTTAAGATAAATGAAGGGTTGTATGAGTGGTTGGTAATTCCTTTTGGATTGTCTAATGCACCAAGTATTTTCATGAGGTTGATAAATGAATTCTCGAATGAATTATTGGGTTAGTATGTCATTATGTATTTGGATGATATCTTGATTTTCAATAAGAGTAAAGATGAACATTTGATGCATGTTAACCAAGTATTGCAAAGTTTGAGAGAAGAGAAGTTGTTCATAAACATCAAGAACTGTACTTTCATGAAAGAGGAGTTGGTATATTTGGGATTTGTGATATCTTCTTAAGGAATTAAGATGGATCCTAAGAAGGTGAAATCCATTTCTGAGTGGCCTACACCAAGGACTATTGGAGAGGTAAGATAATTTCATGGGTTGGCTAGTTTCTACCGTAAGTTCTTCAGGAACTTTAGTTCAATCTATGGAGTGGTGACTAAAAGTATGAGAGGAGATAGGAAGGAGTTCAAATGGACAAATGGAGAATAGAAGAGTTTTGAATTATTGAAGAAGAAGGTGACAAAATAATTGGTATTATCTTTACCTAATTTCGATAAGGTATTTCAAGTAGACTGTGATGCTAGTGGAAATACAATTAGAGTTGTCTCGACTCAAGAAGTGAGACATGTTTCTTATTTTAGTGAGAATTTGAATGATGCTAAGAGAAGGTATTTAGTTTATGATCAAGATTTTTATGCTATAATTAAATTCCTAAAGAATTGGAGACATTATTATTCACCTAGGGAGTTTTTATTGTATATTGATCATCAAGGATTGAAGTATTTGAGCATCCAAGGTAAGTTAAATCAAAGACATTTGAGATGGGTTGAGTTCATGCAAAGTTATATGTTTGTGTTGAAACATAAGAGTGGTGTACCAAAAAAATTTGTTGATTATTTGATTAGGAGAAGGACAATGTTGACTAAAATGAAGATTACAGTATTGGGATTTGATAAATTGAAGGTATTATATGAGGAAGATCCAGACTTTAGTAAACCTTGGAAGGCTTGTAAGGAACCTATTATCACACACAGAAGTAAGTGGCTGGATTATTTCATTCAGAATGAGATTTTATTCAAAGGTATTTAGTTGTGTATACCTAGGAATTTCATGAGAGATAATGCGATTAAGGAGAAACATAGTGGGGGTTTAGCGGGACATTTTGGCATTGATAAGACAATAGCTTTAGTGAGTGAGAATTAATTTTGGCCACAAGTTGAGAAGGATGTGATGAATTTTGTAAATATTTGTAAGGTATGTCAAGTTGCAAAAGGTAGTAGTCAAAATTTGGTGTTTTATATGCCTTTGACAGTACTGGTTGGACCTTGGGAAGAGATTACTATGGATTTTGTACTTGGTTTTCCTAGAACATAAAGGGGGTATGATTCTATCTTTGTGGTTGTAGATAGATTTATAAGATGGCACATTTCATTCCCTGTAGGAAGACAACAGATGTAGTGCATGTAGATGACTTATTTTTCAATGAATTTGTGAGATTACATGGATTACCTAAGAGCATTGTTTCAGACAGGGATAATAGGTTTGTTGGTTATTTTTGGAGGACACTTTGGAAGAAGATGAAAGATGATTTGAAATTTAATTCTACTTTTCATCCACAAATTGATGGACAAATGGAGTTTTTGAATAGGAGTTTAGGGAACTTGTTGAGGTGTTTAGTTGGAGATAAGCCTAGAAATTGGGATTTAGTTTTACCTCAAGTAGATTTTTCTTATAATAATTTAGTAAATAGGAGCACACAGAAGACACCATTTGAAGTGGTTACTAGGTTTAATCCTAAGGGAGTAGAAGAATTAAGGTATATTAGTCCTAAAGTTAGGAAGACTGTTGAAGGAGAAGAGTTAGCTAAGATTATTAAATCACTGCACAAAGGAGTGAGACATCATTTGGAGG
This sequence comes from Chamaecyparis obtusa, assembly GCA_027943335.1. Lineage (NCBI taxonomy): Eukaryota > Viridiplantae > Streptophyta > Pinopsida > Cupressales > Cupressaceae > Chamaecyparis > Chamaecyparis obtusa. The sequence continues at coordinate 581,547 of BSBK01000828.1, read as the reverse complement.
AAATGAACCAAGTTTATAAGAAGAGAGAAGACATGAAAATATTACATAAGGAATTTCAAGTGGGAGATGAAGCTATGGTATACTTGCAGAAGGGTAGATTTCATGTTGGTACTTATAACAAGTTTCATATGAATAAATTTGGTCCTTGTAAGATCTTGAGGAGATTTAATTCCAAAAATGCATATGAAGTGGAGTTACCAGAGGAAATGGACATATGACCAGTATTTAGTGTTGTAGAATTATATGAGTATCATGAATCAAATGGCAATAGCATTGATGAGTTAGATGTTGGATAATAGTATCCTAAGAAGCAGAAGGATTAGATAGAACAAATTTTGGATAGAAAATTTGGTTGAAGTACAAGAGATAAATAGTATATGGAGTATCTTATCAATGGAAGGACATACCAGTTAAAGATTCTTCATGGATTTCTCAGGATGATGTTGACCACTTTGGTTTTCCTTTGGCCCTAGAAAAGTGAGAGACTCACTTTTTCAAATACCCTAGGTGTCATATGCATGGGCATCTAGGGATCTTAGAAATCTTGCATCAAACAAAAATATTTAGTTTCTTATTAATCCATTTGGTGTTTCTATGTGTGGTCAATCTATGCTTGTTCTTTTCTAGTGTGGTCATTATAATGTTTTTGTGGATTCATTCTAGACCTTATTCTATGATCGCACATCATTTGGTTTCATTGCACATGGGATATTGTAGATTTTTTGTGAGACTGTCTTTTCCTTTATTTTTCAGTTAGTCATTGTAATTATTTTTGATAATTTTTTATCTTCTAGTGGGAATCTCTATGTGCAATCATGCTATCTCATTATTATGTTTGAAACCAGATTTTTGTATGATTACATCTCTCATTTTTTTCTTGGAGGTTGTTCTAAATGATTTGGTTCCTGACCTATTTGTTGTAATATATTTTCTCAATTATTGGGAAGTGTGATATTTTCTGGGCTGACTGATGATTGTAATTGCTATATATGATTATGGACTTGTTCCTAGGAGCAAAGAGAGTTTTCATGACATTATTTGTCTTAGTTTGGCTAGGTTTTCTAAGGGTTTATTGATCATAATCAGGCATGTATGCTTGGAATGTGAGACTACATGTTGTAGATATTTTGTAAATGATTTTTTGATAATAATAATAATAATAAAATGTTGATCTCTTCTTTCTATACATCTTGTCTTATTGTTTCTGCTATATTTAATTAGCTACAAGGATTAGACTAATCTTTGGAGGTTTCTCTATCCTTTCCTGCATCAAGTGTTATATGTAGTCAATGATGGAGAAACCTCCAAAGATCATTCCAATCCTTGTAGCCAATACAACACAATAGAAATAATAAGTTAAGATGGATAGAAATAAGAGATCATCCTTTTACTATTATTAGAGAATCATTTACAATAGATCTATAACATGCAGTCTTACATGTCAAGAATACAAGCCTGATTATGATTGAAAAACGTATCCAAACTAAGCCAGATAATCTTATGAAAAATCTATTTCCTCCTAGGAACAATTCCATAATCTTATATAGAAATTACAATCATCAGTCGGCCCAGAAAAGATAATACTTACCAATAATTGAGAAAATGTATTGCAACAAATAGGTTAGGACCCAAATCATCTAGAACAACCTCCAAGAAAGAAATGAGAGATGCGATCATAAAAAAACTCAATCTCAAACATAAGAATGAACTAGCATGATCACACATGAAGACTCCCATCAGAAGATCATAAAATGATCATAAATCATAATGACTGATCATACAATGAAGAACATGATAGCATTGCAAAGAATCCACAATATCCCACGTGTGATTAAATCAAATGATGTATGTTCATAGGATAAGCTCTAGAACAAAACCGCGAACACATTGTAATGACCATAACACAAAATAACAAGCGCAAATTGACCACACATAGAAACACCAAACTAATCAAAAAGAAACCAAATATTTTTGTTTGATGCAATATTTCCAGGATCCCAAGTTTCTCATACATCTGACACTCGGGGTATTTGAAAAAGTGAGCCTCTCACTTTACTAGAGCCAAAGGAAAAAAAATTGGTCAACCTCATCCTTAGAAATTCATGAAGAATATTCAAATGGTTTGTCCTTCTCTTTGACAAGATACTCTATATACTACTTATCTCTTGTACTTTGACCAACTCTATTATCCAAAATCTATTCTATTTGATCCTTGTTCTTCTTAGGATACTATTGTCCAACATTTGACTCATCAATGTTATTGCCATGTAATTCATGATACGCATGTAAGTCTTTAACATTGAATAATAATGATATGCCCATGTCCTCTAATAACTCCAATTCATATGTATTTCCTGAATCAAATCTCCTCAAGATCTTACAAGGACCAAATTTCTTCATATGAAACTTTTTATAATTAACAACAAGAAATATACCCTTCTGCAAGTATACCATAACTTCATCTCCCATTTTAAATTCCTTATGTCTTCTTTTCATGTCTTCTCTCCTCTTATAAACTTGGTTCATTTCCTCCAAATGATGTTTCACTCCTTCATGTAATGATTTCATAATCTCAACAAACTCTTCTCCTTTAGCACTCTTCCTAACTTTAGGACTGATATCCCTTAATTTTTATACTCCCTTAGGATTAAACCTAGTAACCACTTCAAATGGAACCTTCCTTTTGCTCCTATTTACTAAATTGTTATAAGAAAACTCTACTTGAGGTAAAACTAAATCCCACTTTATAGGATTATCTCCAACTAAACACCTCAATGAGTTCCCTAAAATCTTGCTCACAACCTTAGTTTGTCCATCTGTTTGTGGATGAAAATTAGAACTAAACTTCAAATCATCTTTCATCTAATTCAAAAGTTTCCTCCAAAAATAACCAACAAACCTACTATCCCTATTTGAAACAATTCTCTTAGGTAATCCATGTAATCTCAAAAACTCCTTGAAAAATAAGTTAGCTACATGCACTACATTTGTTGTCTTCCTAAAAGGAATGAAATGTTCCATCTTAGAAAAATTTTCTACAACCACAAAGATATAGTCATACCCTCTCTATGTTCTAGGAAAACCAAGTATGAAATCCATACTAATCTCTTCCCAAGGTTTGATCAGTATTATCAAAGGCCTATACAACCCACATTCTGACTACTACCTTTGGAAACTTGACATACCTTAAAACTTTGTACAAAAATCCTCACATCCTTCTGAACTTGTGGCCAAAAGTAACTCTCACTTACTAAAGATGCTATCTTATCAGTTCCAAAATGTCCAAGTAAACCCCCTCACTATGTTTCTCCTTAATAAGATTATCTCTCATGGAACTCCTAGGTATACAAAACTAACTACCTTTGAATAACATCCCATTCTAAATGAAATAATCCAACCACTTACTTTTTTTTGTGATAATAGGTTCTTTACAAGCTTTCCAAGGTTTACTAAAGTCTACATCTTCCCCAATACCTTCAATTCATCAAATCCCAATACTGCAATCTTCATTTTAGTCAACAATTTCCTTCTCCTACTCAAAGCATCAACAACTTTATTTTATACACCACTCTTTTATTTCAACACAAATGTATAACTCTTCATGAACTCAACCCATCTCATATGCCTTTGATTTAACTTACCTTGGTTTCTCAAATACTTCAATTCTTGATGATCAGTATACAATACAATCTCCCTAGGTAACAAATAATGTCTCCATTTCTTCAAGGCTTGAATTGTATCATAAAATTCTTGAGAAAATAGTGAATACATTATCTTTTCATCATTCAAATTCTCATTGAAATAAGCAACAGGTCTCCCTTCTTGAGTCAAGATAGCTCCAATTGTATTTCCACTAGCATCATAGTCTACTTGAAATACCTTATTGAAATTAGGTAAATCTAATACCGGTTATTTTTTCACCTTCTTCTCAAAAAATTCAAAGCTCCTCTATGCTCCATGTGTCTATTTGAACTCCTTACTATCTCCTCTCATAGTTTCAGTCATCACTCCACATATTCAACTAAAGTTCCTGATGAACTCACTAGTAAATTTTAGCTTATTTTTCAACGAGGTTTAGTTGATTATTAGATGCCCATTGGTCGGCTAATCAACCATAATGGTCATCAAAGTTTTTTAGTCGATAATATGACACATGAAATCTCTATCAAAATTATGATGTCAACAATGGTTGAATTATCAACGGTAATGACATCAAAATAATTGCTTCATCTTGGAAGAATTGTTGGCTATAATGTTTATCTCTGCGACCAATGTTGGTCAAAATTACAACTGAATAACATCCCAATCTGAATGAAATAATCCAACCACTTACTTTTTTTTGTGATAATAGGTTCTTTACAAGGTTTCCAAGGTTTACTAAAGTCTACATCTTCCACAATACCTTCAATTCATCAAATCCCAATACTGCAATCTTCATTTTAGTCAACAATTTCCTTCTCCTACTCAAAGCATCAACAACTTTATTTTATACACCACTCTTTTATTTCAACACAAATGTATAACTCTTCATGAACTCAACCCATCTCATATGCCTTTGATTTAACTTACCTTGGTTTCTCAAATACTTCAATTCTTGATGATCAGTATACAATACAATCTCCCTAGGTAACAAATAATGTCTCCATTTCTTCAAAGCTTGAATTGTATCATAAAATTCTTGATCAAATAGTGAATACATTATCTTTTCATCATTCAAATTATCATTGAAATAAGCAACAGGTCTCCCTTCTTGAGTCAAGACAACTCCAATTGTATTTCCACTAGCATCATAGTCTATTTGAAATACCTTATTGAAATTAGGTAAATCTAATACTGGTTATTTTGTCACCTTCTTCTTAAACAATTCAAAACTCCTCTATGCTCCATGTGTCTATTTGAACTCCTTACTATCTCCTCTCATAGTTTCAGTCATCGCTCCACAGATTGAACTAAATTTCCTGATGAACTCACTAGTAAATTTTAGCTTATTTTTCGATGAGGTTTAGTTGATTATTAGACGCCCATTGGTCGGCTAATCGACCATAATGTTCATTGGATTTTTTTAGTTGATAATATGACACATGAAATCTTTGTCAAAATTGCAATGTCAACAGTGGTTGAATTATCGACGGTAACGACATTGTTGACTAAAATGAAGATTGCAGTATTGGGATTTGGTGAATTTAAGGTATTGTGGAAGATGTAGACTTTAGTAAACCTTGGAAAGCTTGTAACATGGTTGAACTTAACATCGAATATATAGCACTCTTGTTGATATGTCTATTCTTCATTTTTCGAAAAAGTGAAAGAAAAATTAATTTTTTAAAATATATATATATAATCAAATTAAGCACAACAATATTATGTCATTGTTGTTTATTGTTTACTATGAAGAATGATAAGAGAGAATAGATCCACCACTAATGTCCAACCCACTCATTTTTTTCAATACTATAGAAACTAAGATAAAGATATTTGTGAAGGTTTTATAGACGTAGGTTACTAAATCATCATCTCTGCACTGGTACTCAATCTGGAAACCCTCGTATGTATATAGCCACTCTATAAAATCTCCATATCTAGAAAATCTCCACAAAAATCCCTTCTGGCCTCCACTGCATATACGTCTTCTCAGAATCTAAAAACTCCAGCCCATCATTGATTCTCATCAATGTACCAATTTGGATAGTAAGTCTAATTTAATTTTTCCGTGGACTGAGACCTTAAATTATTGAGCTTCTCTTTGTTTTGAGAAGAGTATAACATTCTCTACTTAACAGGGCCAACCACGTGAAGGTGGAAGCTCATCTAGCCCCTCCTAGGAGCCTCTTATGACCCTTTACGACATTTTAAGACCTCTAAGATGTATTCTTAGGGATTGTAAATTTTTCTAAAGGGTCATGAGGGGTCCTGGGACACAACAATTGAGAAACATAATTGTAGGCATCATGGTCACAATTTTTTGGAGACAACGTAATTGAGTTGTATACCCAGATGATGGAGAGAAACTCTTGCACCTCTGATTCCAAGTTGGCTACAACTATTGCTCATGAATACAAGGTCCTTCAACAAATGTATTCAATTTGGAATTAGAGGTGCAGAAGTTTCTCTCCATCACTTGGGTATACAACTCAATTACGTTGTATCCAAAAAATTGTGACCATGATGCCTACAATTATGTTTCTCAGCTATTGTGAAATCTACATTTATGTTTCTTAGCTATCGTGTTTATGTGCATGTTTATTATGTGTTTGGGAAGACATCTTTCTAGCCTTGGCTTGGATCCTTCAGCAATTAGCTTCATAATAATGTAGATGATAGATGAGCAATTAGCTTCCCAAGAAAAATCCCATAAATGAACTATGTGTACCCTAATTCATTTGCCCTCTGCGCATACCCAAATGACATATTTGAAACAACAAGGGTAAGGCTAAATTTACCCTTGTTGTTTCAAATATTTCATTTAGGTACATGCAGAAGGCACAGGAATTGGGGTATACACAGTTCATTTATGAGATTTTTCTTGGGAAGATAATTGCTCAGCTCTCATCTACTTCATTTATTATGAAGCTAATTGTTGAAGGATCCAAGCCTAGGCTAGAAAGATCTCTTCCCATTCTGTTTAAGCCATATTCCTTGTTCTTGTCAAACTTCCTTGGTACTGTAGGGCTGCTCTCTATAGTACTCTTATTCAATCTATGTTTGATGATAAGCATCTTATTCTTCTTCCTAATTGTAGCCAAATTGAGCTTCCTTTTCATCAATATTCAACTCCACTTCCCCATCTCATCATCCTCGTCCACTCATCTCAATTGATTGATCTCTCCCTTGTATTCAGCAGATGTGGGAAAGCGATCATTCTTAGCTACTGTTATTTTATAAGGTTAGTTAGTAGTTGCAGTCAGTTTATTAGAGTTAAGAGTTTATTTTAAAGACATCCACGTGAAGTGGAGTGGGTGTGGTTGAATTGATGTATGAAGGAAAAAATGGAATAACCAAGAAAACACTATACTTTAAATCATGTGATTGATAGAAAATCAGGGCTCACCTGAGCCATAAACTTGAAGAATTATTGTAATAAAATATGTAAACCATATATATATGCACACTTGAGGCAAAGAGAAGTTACGCCATATCTATATTAAAATATTAGTTACAATATGAAAATACTAAACTGACTAATTCCTAAGCTCATATCCACATATGGTCGCAACAAAGATATGTGATTACAATATAGAGAAGGCATCGTAAAAATATAATTTTGGCATTTTCCCTAGCTTGACACATTTTGCACTCAAATCCTTCATCACGGATAAGTGGAGATGGGCAGATAGATGCAGATGAGTTGGCATCAACCCAACTAAAGTATCCGCAGCCATTATTTCCCTATGATGCCCAATCTACATTAGTTCTTATAATATAATAAATAGTATTTACATTAGAAACATTCAATATATACACATTAGCAACCTTTTTTCTATTTGGGCAGCACCAAAATTATTGTCCAGGGTTGTTCTCTATCTGTGAAGTCTTCAACACACACTGCCCACCACCACATTGACATTTTGGCACATTGAGAAGAGTCATCGAGCCTATATCAATAATGCACTGAACCATCGTTACTACATTTATTATTTTTATATGGAATACACCAAGGAGTACCATCAGAAATATTAACCATTTACAATAATGAAAAGTAAACCTAAATCAAATAGTTCATTTTTTTATCAACATGTGTAGTCTCTGTGTATATGAAAAATGAAAGAAATATCAAGCTAAAATAAAATAGTGAACAAAATAGTATTCCACATAGAGTGAATGAAATATACCATCAAAAGAAGGTGACAAAATCCTATCACGAAGCACATACATAGGAAATCAAAAAGGCACAAAAGACAAGAAATAAGAAAAATCATTACGACTATAGAAAAATCATTTATACTATAATCAAAAAAAGAAACACTCTTTGTCAACAATTTTCAAAATCAATAGGACTATAGAAAAATAATTAAGACTATACAAAATCAAATTTTAGAACTGGAAGGTTTTGATGCTTTTCCATTACAACAATTGAGCATTCATCATTTGGTATTGTGTATTCCATTTAAGTATGTCAACAATGTTCAAGAAATAAGAAAAATCATTAGGACTATAGAAAAATCAAGTTCTAGAAGTGGACGGTTCTGATATTGCTTTTCCATTACAACAATTGAGCATTCATCATTTGGTACTTCTTGGTGTATTCCATTTAAGTTTTTTAGCTATCGTGTTTATGTGCATGTTCTTTATCTGTTTGGCTTCTCTCCCTCACAAGGGATATGCCGATAGGTAATTGATTTGAAAGCATAATGATTTCACAGTTAGAAGGTTAGTTAATAGCTTCCAGTCAGTTCTTTGTAGAGGGCAGTCTATTTGGATTACACTTAATTTCTCTACAATTTTGGAGTACATTGTCCCATAGGTACAGTCGAGGTAGGTACACTTAATTAATATGCTTAATTTATTAGTAAAATAGAAAACCCTGAGGTAGGAGAATTTCTTCTCATGAGGAAAGGAGGACCATTACCAACATAAGCACAAGAAGCTATATTTAAATCAAGATGTTTGGTCCAAGGCAAGGTATGTACTCTAATTATTGATTTAGGGGCACATAGCAATTTGGTTTCAGTTGATATGGTGTCTAAGTTGGGATTGGCATTAGTAGAACATCCTAACCCTTATAGTGCCACTTGGGTAAACCAACAGTTGAATGTGAAGGTTAGTTAGAGGGCTCTTGTCAATTTTTCAATTGGGCCATATCATGATCAAGTTTGGTGTGATGTCATATCTATGAATTGTGGGCATATGATATTAGGTAGACCATGGAAATGTATGAGAAGGACAACTCATGATGGCTACTATTGTGGTCCCACAACCACACTCTCATTTTAGCCTTTTTGGGCCTCAGGGGCCCCCCTTCTACTTTCTACTTGTTTTGCTTCTTGTCCTTGGTTTTTTCTTTGGTTGTTTATTGTCAATTTTCAGCCTTCTCACGCTTTCACACTTTCACATGTCTGAAAGTGCGAAAAGGCTGGAGGAGCGAAGGGTTAGAGCGTCACTAATTTTTCAAACTTCTCGATCCTAGCACCTTCTTTGGACATGTCAGAGGTCTAAAGTTTCAGAGGAACGACCCACGCACGAGAGTCAGCCTTTCTGAGTTTCGGCCTTTTCAGTGGTCTGACACCCTCGGAAGGCTGAAACGTCGATTGTCCAGGGTGATGATGTCAGTCACCGGGGTGACCTATATAAGGAAAAAAGGGTTTCTAACCCTCACTTTTGCAATCACTCTTTCGCCTACAGCCCATTTTGCTCACTGCTTGCTGCCCTTTTTTTGTCTTAGTCTCATGGCATCGCAAGACATCCTCGAGTTCATCATTTTCTAGGTTGGTGATCTTCACCCCTCTTCTTTTGTTTGTTCATTTTGGGTCTTAGGTTAGGGTCCTTGTCTTTTGGCCTTTTCAACCTGTCATAGTTTTAGGGTTCATGTCTGTTGGGCCTTTTCGGTCATCCCTTTAGATCTAGGTTGTTTTGGGGTTAGCCTTTTTGGCCTTGGGGATCACCAAGGTAGTCACCTTGCATCCCCTCAGTGAGTTTATGTCAAACTCACCGTCAAATTTTTTTTGAGTCTGACTATGAAACCCTAGTTTCAGACCTTCGGGGTCCAAAACTTTCGGCGTTGACGCAGAGTTGTTTTTTGCCAAGTGTTGGGCATCTTTCAACATTTCAGTGCTATTATCACACACTGAAACACACCTTTCCCTCAAAACGCTGAGAGGTTTCTAACCTACAACTCGTCGAAATAGCTGAAACAGGATATTTTCAAAGTAGATGTAACAAACCTCTTTCGGCCTGTTTGGCCTTGTCAGCATTTCGGAGGTCTCATACCCCCGAAAGTCTGAAAGGCCAAAAATCCCTTTTGTGCCCCCTTTTGAGCTTAATTCTGATAATGGTGTTGGTTTTTCTAAAGTTTTTTCCTATCGTGTTACTGATCCATGCTTTTTATCTTTGAAGATATCATTGAGAAAGTAGTGGTGTCACCAACAATGAAATTTCAATTCAAGGGATACCATCCACCTTCCAAAGTGACCAATTTGCATGTGGGAATAACAGATACTAACATCAGGAATGTGAGTTGGAATGACTACTTGACTAAATGTGCTTAGCCAGTGGGGTGCTTGGAGGATTGCACTTCATTAGTACATTGTTCCCTAGTGAACATTGCTACTCACCTGGTCTCCATTTTATCACCAAACTTAATCAACCCATTTGCTAGCCACTATGTGCCCGATGAGTGCATGGTGAAAAACAACATTGGTGAGGTAATTTTGGACCTGAGGCCAGATAACATCGAGGATTTCTTCCATTTTCCCAAAGGGGTAGATAAGTTCTTCAATTTCCATATCAATAAAGGGACGGAATTCTACAATAAAGATATACAAAGGGCCCACAACATAGTCAATAATGAGTATCTGATGTAGTCTTTGCCTAAGAACAAACTGGATAGGATTGATATGAGAAGGGGATATATGCAAGAAGATATCCAAGTGGAAATAACAATGATCAAGAGAGTGTACGGGCTGCCAAAGTTTTCTCAACTAGAGCCATGGATGATCTTTCTGATCCATAAAATAAGAGAAAGGCAAGCAAGGTTCAATTGGGCCTCTATTCTAAGTGATAATCTTGATGAACAGCTGGTTTGGGTAAAAAAAGACCCCCATTTCTAAATGACATCTTATATCATGTATCTACTAGCCATCGGGGAAAGTTACCCAGGATTGATCAAAGTTGGGGCAATAGGAGAATAGAACACCTGGCCATTCACATTGTATGCTCAACTAGTGAGGAAAGACTTCTATACACATAATAGCCCAGACTTCAGAACTATCAATGATGCTTTCATTTTTGCCATCATACGCTCTATTGAGGGAGACTATGCAAAGAGGTTGTCCGCTGAAGCAGACATAAAAGTAAAGGCCCTTGGGGAATTCTTTATTCGGTTCCAAACTTTCACTTGCATTTAGGTGGAAGGAAGCACCCTGGTGCCAAAGAAGTTGCCAAGATGCCCTCCTGACAGGGTAGTTCTCCAAGAAATAGCAAGGCAGTTATCTGATGCCCATGAACACATTAAGCATAAGAAGAAGCATTGCTTGGATTTTCCCATTTCTATTGGCCCCCACTACATGCCAGACATGAAGGTATGCAAGTCTCTAACCTGGGAATGGGATAAGTTCCCACTAGCAACCTACAATTCAGTGAGGCCACTTTTTGATCCCATTGGTACATTCAGCCACATAATGGGGAGGCATTATATCCATGAGCCACATATAGAAGATCACTGGGCTAGATATGTAGACGACTATGAAGTGAGAGTCCATGACTATTTCCAGATGAGTCTAGAGCTGGCGCAGGGTGCTATTTCATTAAGGATTCTGTAGAAGGTGGTGGATGCTGACTTTGATAACATTTTGGATTCTATATACAACACAGATAAGGTGTACACAAGGGCTATCCTAAATGAAGAGATGGATCTATATGAAAATGATAGTATGGAATTCAGAGCCTGACATATGGTCAAGTTGACCAAATCATGAATCTCCCATCCTTTCCCAATGAAGCCAGTCCCAATGAACCAACTCTTGGAGCAGCCCTCTCAAGAAAAGAAGAAGGGAGAAAAGATATTGAAACCACAGTTCAAAAAGGTCGCTCCTCTAAAGCCAGAAATTGCATATCAGCATGAGCATCCCACTGCATATGGTACAGCTACACACTCTAAAAAGGAAAAGACCAGGATGACCAAAAGTATTGCATCATCAGATGTGCCTACATCCAGTGACCATGATTCTCCAAGCTCAGTAGAGAAAACCAAATTCAAGATCATAGGACCCAAGCCGACTAGAGTCACCAAGGGGAATGTCTACAAGAGAAAGAAAGGCTCAATGCCCACACAAATGGATACCCTAATGGAGGATGATGAGGATGAATTAGATGAAGTACATCTTAGTAAGAGAACCTAATCTATGGGATTCATGAAGAGAAGGAGAGTAATGTTCAATGATCCTGAGAACATTGGAGGGGCTACTCAGCGAGAGTCAGTAAATCTGGATGCCCTTGGTCATGATGAGTTTGACATCATAGATTTTGCAAGATTGCATGGCTTCAAGGAGTCTGAGCAACAAGTTCCCATGCTGTTTACAAATCTTTTTAGTGGCATAGGAGAGGATATCCAACAAAAACCTCAAGAACAAGTTGATGTTGAGATGGCCAAGGTGCAAAAGGAGACTGCAGAGCTAGATAAAGACTCTTCTGATGGGGTCACTCCTGAAGAAGACTTAGTTACAAAGGTCCCATTGGTTTCATCCATTCCACCTCCACCTCCACCTCAACATCCAACTCCACATTCAGTTCCACTTCAAACACCTCCTATCACTCCCCTTTCCACTCTAGTACAAACCACTTTGTTTCCTCAACAACCTTCTTCATCCCATGTTCCCCTACCGACTCCAACTCTACTAGCTCATTCAACTACTCCTCTTGTGTCTCCTACTTCTCCCTCACTTAATATTCTTCCCCAAGTTCACATACCCTCACCATAGGTCCACAATGAATCGGTGCCTCAGACCTCGTAGGAGCCAGAGAAAGAAGCAGAGGTCACTGGTGAGGAGAAGATGGAAGAAGCTCATATAGGACCTGAGGATCTAGATGATAGAGGGGAATCACGGGTAGAAGAAGAGCCACATACTAAGGAAGAAAAAAAATAAATGGATACAGAGGAACAAATGGCTAATGAGTAGCAAAAAGCTGATGAAGAAGAACATATAGAGGAGGAGGGTTAATAGAATACAAGAGATGAACAGGAAACAAAAAAGGATAGGCAGAGTCAAGAAGAAATAAGGATAGAGCATCTAGCAACATCTTCCACATTGGCCGCTCCTTATGAGCCATTTAATTCTTTCTCAAAACCTATGTGGTTCACCAAAGAAATACAACCAAGGTCCAGAGTATATATAGATGATGAGGCTGATATGATCACACTAGGGCGAGCCTTCCTCTAAACAACATCAATTGACAAAGCTAGAACATTATCTTATGTGACACAAGACCAAGTGGGTAGGTTGAAAGCCTAGGTGGTTATTCCCACAATGGATGTTAGTACAAGTGAGATCACTCCAGATGACTATGTGTTGCAGGAGGTAGACTTGGGGGAGCCAACCAGAGAAGGTAGAAAAACCTTGGCCACTTTAGGATTGAAGCTTGCTCTTGGCTTCATGGATAAAGATGAAGAAAGGATAAAGGCTTTGGAAGAGAAAAATGAAGCTATGAAGAGATTCATCTTGAAGATAGTGGGTCCAATTGACCTAGATGACCTGGAGGCCTAATTACAGGCAATTTTGGAGAAGAAAGGGGAAGTAAATATAGATGTTCCACATTCTTTTGTATAGGCTTGTGCCAATTGGAAGCTGAATTTTGAACAATTTACTAGTCTATCTCTTAGGAGGATTCTAAGGCCCTTTCAAAACATTTCTGCGAGAATAACTTCCTTGATAAAAATCAAGAGTAAGGAAAATGATGTAGAAGAAATGATCCTAAATTGGCATAAGGTATAGGACGAGCTAACAATAATAAGGAAGAAACACTTCCTAGTCTTGGTGAAGATATATGAGGGAAAAGAATTAGATATTTTGAAGAGTGGATCTAGGAGATAGTAGCAGCATTGGCCATATTTGAAAAGGTTCTCAAGAGATTGAACAAGAAAAGAGACAGTAACATGCTTTTTGTGGAAGAGTTGCAAGAGTTCTTTGAGGGTCTGGACATAGATCTATTTGATAAAGAAGATGAGAAAACTCTATATTTAGTGAATGATATCATCAATCAATACCTAGGGATATTTCAAGGGGTGAAGACTAAGGAAGACCTCTAGTAGATGTTTTATCAGAAGGAGGAGATTTAGAAAATCCTATCTCGCGAAGAAGAGATAAAAGCTTTCGCAAAAGAACTGACTGACTTCTGAGATAGGTAGCAAGAGATCCTTCAAGGGATCAAGATGCTAGACTTTAATGAAGTGCTGGAAATAGTGGATAGATTCAAGAAAGCACATCCAAAAGTGCCTCCCAGCCAGTGAGCATTCAGTCCTAGTCCAGCCAAATTTTGTGTACAAAAAATCCAGTTTTGACACTTAGCCATTTTTGCAGAGCCTAATTTTTGGCATTTCGGCCATATGGATTTTTCAGCCTCCGACAAGTTTGAAAGTCCAAAATTTTTTGAGATGGAGGACTTAGTATTACTCAATTTTGGGTCATGAGTTTTTCGGACCAACTATTGGGAATTGGGTGTTTTTTGGCACGTCCAAAAGTTAACTCCAGTTATCTTAGAGATCATTTTCTAGTCATCTGTGCTTCCTTTTTGGGATCGTTTGTGCATGATTTTGGGATCTCTTCTAGTTAAGTCCACATGGAGAAGTTGGAGCTGAAGATCAAGGGCAGAAACATGAAGATTATCAAGTGCATGCATGACTTTCAGCTCTAGTTTGAGTTATCTAATGCATAATTTATTCAAAGATTTGTAATGCATGAGGTTTAATTCCATGCTAGGATAGTTTAGCTAAGATTTAGAAGTAGTTTCTTTAATGCAATCTCTAGTTTAGATTTACTTTCAAGTTTTAGTTGCAGCCAAACCCTAGCTATGAAAATAAGAGCCCAGCTCTATAAATTGTAATAAAATGATGTAATGAGGGTCAACTTGATGATTAATACAATTGATACAATTATTAATTCATTCATGATGTGATTTATCTATTTTCTATGTGAAATTGATGAATGTGTGAATTGCTCATTCTTTATTTCAAAGAGTCAATTGGTTGTTTAATGATTTTAAGTCTGTGATCTTTTAGTTTGGTGTTTGCTAGTATTGGATTATTGTGTTGTGATGAATTTCTGAGAAGATTATTCTTTGGTGCTTGAAGATTAACTCCAAGCACCATTTGCACATCCAGGGTGGCTTCGTGATCTGATGAGTTTTGGCTTATCATACGTCTACATTTGTTCAATTCCATTAATGATTGCATCCATTTAGCTAAAGATTGTGACATGATCTAATCTCTATTTTGTGGGTTTCTTCATCTTCTTGGTTATTTAATTCACATGGTGGTGTGATGCTAGCATATGTCCATTAGGTTTCTTTTTAAAAATTTCATTCAAAATCTCTTATTACCCTACATCTTATAACCTTCCTTGCAAGTTATTATCAATAGATTAATTGAATTAGCATTGCTTTTATTCCTAAATCTGAAAATCGTATAAAAAAGAGAGAACTTTTGGTTTCCTAAAGTTTGTTTTACATTTTTCCTTGAGAGAAGAACCAACAAAGGCCTCCTTGTTAACAAATTCACATTTTTCTTCCGTTGAGCTATCCAAGTGGTTGACAACCAGCAAAAGGAACCTTGAGATTGTTTCCATCAGTCTTCCAAGAGGGGAAGTTTCTCACACAAATTCCTAGTCATTGTCTTCGTCATCAAACAGATCTAGGTCCAAACCCTCAAAGAACTCCTACAACTCTTCTACAAAAAGTGTGCTACTGTCTCTTTTATTCTTCAATCTCTTAAGAACCTTTTCAAATATGGCTAATGCCACTGCTATCTCTTGGATCCACTCTTCAAAACTATCCAATTTCGAGCCCTCATATATCTTCACCAAGACTTGGAAGCATTGCTTCCTTATTATTGTTAGCTCATCCAATACCTTCTGCTAGTTTAGGATCTTTTCTTCTACACCATTTTCCTCACTCATGATTTCCATCAAAGAAGTTATTCTTGCCAAAATGTTTTGAAAGGGCCTTAGAATCCTCCTGAGAGATAGACTAGCAAACTGTTCAAAATCTAGCTTCCAATCAGCACAAGCCTATCCAAAAGAATGTGGAACATCTATATTTACTTCCCCTCTCTTCTCCAAAATTGCCTGTAATGAGGCCTTGGGGTCATTTGGGTCAATTGGACCTACTATCTTCAACATGAATCTCTTCATAGCTTCATTCTTCTCTACCAGAGCCTTTATCCTTTCTTCATCTTTATCCATGAAGCCAATAGCATGCTTCAATCCTAAAGTGGCCAAGGTTTTTCTACCTTCTCTAGTTGGCTCCCCCAAGTCTACCTCCTCTCACACATAGTCATCTAGAGTGATCTCACTTGTACAGACACCCATTGTGGGAATAGCCACCTATGTTTTCAACCTACCCTCTTGGTCTTGTGTATAAGACAATGTTCTAGCTTGAGCAATTGATGTTGTTTGGTGGAAGGCTTGCCCTAGTGTGATAATATTAGCCTCATCATTTGTATATACTCTGGCCCTTGGTTGTATTTCTTTGGTGAACCATGTAGGTTTTGAGAAAGCATTTAATGGCTCATAATGAGTGGCCAATATGGAAGATGTTTTTGGATGCTCTGTCCTTATTTCCTCTTTACTCTCCCTTTCCTTTTTGGTTTCCTATTCATATCATATATTCTATTAACCCTCCTCCTATGTATGTTCTTCTTCATCAGTTGTTTGCTGCTCATCAGCCGTTTGTTCCTCTGTATCCATTTATTATTTTTCTTCCTTAGTATGCAGCTCTTCTTCTACCTATGATTCCCCTTTATCATTTGGCTCCTCAAATCCTATATGAGCTTCTTCCATCTTCTCCTCGCCAATGACCTTTGCTTCTTTCTCTGGCTCCTATGAGCTTTGAGGCACTAATTCATTGTGGACTTGTGGTGAGGGTATGTGAACTTGGGGAGGAATATTAATAAAGGGAGGTGTAGGAGAGACAAGGGGAGTGGTTGAATGAGCTAGTCGAGGTAGAGTTGGTAGGGGAACATGGGATGAAGAAGGTTGTTGAGGCAACAAAGTGGTTCATACTGGCGTAGAAAGTGGAGTGGTAGGAGGAATTTCAAGTGGAACTGAAGGTGGATTTGGATGCTGAGGTGAAGGGGGAGGTGGAATGGATGAAACCAATGGGATCTTTGTAACTAAGTCTTCTTTAGGAGTGAGCCCAATAGAAGAGTCTTTATCTGGCTCTACAGTCTCCTTTTGGGCCTCAGTCATCTCAACATCAACTTGTTCTTGAGGTTTCTATTGGATGTCCTCTCCTATGCCACTAAAAAGACTCGTAAACTACATGGGAATTTTTTTCTCGAACTCCTTGAAGCCATGCAATCCTACAAAATATATGATGTCAAACTCGTCATCACCAAGGGCATCCAGATTTACTGACTCTCCATGAGTAGCCCCTCCAATGTTCTCAAGATCATTGTCCATTACTCTCCTTCTCTTCATGAATCCTGTAGACTAGGTTCTCTTACTGAGAGGTAATTCATCTAATTCATCCTCATCATCCTCCATTAGGGTATCCATTTGTGTGGGTGTTGAGCCTTTCTTTCTCTTGTAGACATTCCCCTTGGTGACTCCAATCGACTTGGGTCCTATGATCTTGAATTTGGTTTTCTTTGCTGAGCTTGGAGAATCATGGTCACTAGATGCAGGTGCATCTGGCAGTGCAATACTACTGGTCATCCTGGTCTTCACCTTCTTAGAGTGTGTAGCCAGACCATATGCAGCAGGACGCTCATGCTGATATATATTTCCTGGCTTTAGAGGAGCAGCCTATTTCAACTATGGTTTCAATATCTTTTCTCCCTTATTCTTCTTTTCTCGAGAGGGCTACTCTAGGATTTGGTTCATTGGGACTGGATTCATTGGTAAAGGATGGGTGATCCATGATTTGGTCAACCTGACCACATGTCAGGCTCTAAATTCCATACTATCATTTTCATCTTGATCTATCTCTGCATTCAGGATAGCCCTTGTGTACACCTTGTTCATGTTGTATATAGAATCCAAAATTTTATCAAAGTTAGCATCCACCACCTTCTATAGAATCCTTAATAAAAGAGCACCCTGTGCCAACTCTAGACTCATCTGACAATAGTCACGGACTCTTACTTCATAGTCATCTACACAGTTAGCCCAGTGATTTTCTATATGTAGCTCATGGATATAATGCCTCCCCATTATGTGGTTGAATGTACCAATAGGATCAAAAAGAGGCCTCACCAAATATTAGGTTACTAGCAGGAACTCATCCCATTCCTAGGTTAGAGACTTGCAGACCTTCATGTCTGGCATGTAGTGGGGGCAGATTGAAATGGGAAAATCCCATCAATGCCTCTTCTTATGCTTAATGTGTTCATGGGAATCAGATAACTACCTTTCTATTTCTAGAACTACCCTATTAAAAGGGTATCTTGGCTACTTCTTTGGTGCCAGGGTGCTTCTTGCCACCTGAATGTAAGTGAAAATATAGAACTGAATAAAGAATTCCCCAAGGGCCTTTACTTCCGCTGTTGCTTCAGTGGACAAACTCTTTGCATAGTCTCCCTCAATGGAGTGTATGATGGCAAAAATGAAAGCATCATTGATAATTCTAAATTCTGGGATGTTATGTGTATAGAAGTCTTTCCTCACCAGTTGAGGGTAAAATTTGAATGGCCAGGTGTTATGTTCTCCTATTGCCCCAACTTTGATCAATCTTGGGTAACTTGCTCTGACAAGTAGATACAGGACATAAGATGTCATGTAGAAATGGGGGTTTGTTTTTACCCGAACCAACTGTTCATGAAGATTATCAGTTAGAATAGAGGCCCAACCAAACCTCGATTTCCTTTATCTTATTTTCTAGATCAGAAAGATCATCCATGGCTCCAATTGAGAAGACTTCGGCAGCCCGTACACTCTATTGATCATTGTTATTGCCACTCAAATATCTTCTTGCATATATCCCCTTCTCATATCAATCCCGTCCAGTTTGTTCTTGGGCAAAGACTACATCAGATACTCATTATTGACTATGTTGTGGGACCTTTGTATATCTTTATTATACAACTCCATCCCTTTGTTGATATGGAAATTGAAGAACTTATCTACCTTTTTGGGAAAATGGAAGACATCCTCGATGTTATCTGGCCTCAAGTATAAAACTACCTCACCAATGTTTTTTTTCACCATGTGCTCATTGAGCACATAGTGGCTAGCCAATGTGTTGATTAAGTCTGCTGATAAAATGGAGACCGGGTGAGTAGCAACGTTCACTAGGGAACAATGTACTAATGAAGTGCAATCCTCCAAGTGCCCCACTACTTGAGCATGATAGGAAAATGTTCCCCATTTTGTGGTGAAGGTTGTCTTTAGGTGATCCTCTTCCTTTACCATGACTTGGTTGTACCCTCAGTAGCCATCCAAAAAAGACATCATTTGAGAACCATTACCTACTTCCAATACTTCATCAAGGGACGGCAATGGGTAGTTGTCATTTTGAGAGGACTTGTTCAAGTTTCTAAAATCCACATACAGCCAAACCTCCCCACTCTTCTTCCTTACAGGGACAAGATTAGCGACCCAAGTTGAATTTTGAATGGGAAAAATTATCCTGGCATCGAGTAACTTCCTCCTTTTGGATTATTGGCTCGATCACAGGGTTCACCGGTCTTTGTCTCTAGCGGAAAGGTTTAACTTCTAGATTCAAAGGAATGTTGTGAATGATAATGCTAGGATCATAGGTTTTCAAATCTTCATAGCACCATGCTATGACATCTTTGTATTTAGTGAGTAACTCAACCATCTGTCTCTTTTCTTCTGGTGTGCTGACCTTGCCTATGTGGACTTTCTTGGGTTTGAGTTGCGTACCCAAGTTGTAGGGCTCACAATCATCTCCGCCCACTACTAGTGTTTTCCCTCTTTCCTGAGCATGTTCATCTTTATAAAAAATTCTCTCTAGAGCTACCATACCTTTCAGAATGGAATTGGTTTTCAAGTTCAAAATCCCTAAGTCGTCTGACTTTTCTATTTCATCATCTTCTTCATTTATGCTCTGCTTGTCAAAGATCCTTGTGTTCATAATGAATTCCAATATTTTTTTATGATCTTGAAATACCTAGAAGTTTTTGATGTTGTCAGGGATAGACGGTATAGCCACTAGTTCCATAGAGAATTTCTTCAATTTGGATTTCTCTAGCAGTTGTAGAGAACTTGCAGATACCGCTAAAGGGTCGGTGACAGTATTCTTTCTTCCTGTGATGCTCCAAATGTTAAAGGCTTCAAAATCTTTGATTAGGTCCCAAATGTGGTTGTGGTACAAGACCAATCATTTGTTGGTGCAGGAATACTTGCTCTTGATCTGCTGGACTATCAATTGTGAGCCACCTTCTACTACTATTGCTTTCACTTTCTTCTCATGTGCCAGGAGGAGACCCTGAACTAGAGCCTCATACTTGGCAACATTGTTGGTGCAGTAGAATTGCACTCGGTAGGTAGCATAATATGAACCCCCTCGAGGGTTAACTAATTCAATCCCAGCCCCTACCCCTTGTTTACACTCAGAGCCATCGAACTGGAGTTTCCAAACCAAGTGATTCCTATTGAAAGTTGTTTTAACTTGGGGTTCTAGAGTCACCTCTGGCAGGGGTTTCTTGGTTTGGGGTTCCATAGGAACTGCGAATGATGATAGGCCTTCTGTATCCGGAACTTCTAGTTTTCCTTCATCTGGATATTCTTTTTTGAAAGTGGAACCCACTTCATATTTTTCTTAGCCTTGGCATCACGTCAGATGTCATGACGTGGAGGTAGGCAGCCGCCATCAGAAGAACTCCACTCCTCTTGTATAAAGCATTCAACCATGGTACCATAAGGTTTTTCACTGAGGGGAGATCCATCCTCACTTGAATGCATTATTGCATCCCTTGTAGCCCTAGATGTGCTGGACATCTAACTTATCACTTGGGCTACTGCCTCCTGGAAGTCTTGGCATGCAAACTCGAAATGGTTTGTTTGATGAAGATGACAATACCCTGGTAGCATTAGTATGTTTGAGTCATCATCTTGGCCAAGATGCCTCATGTTCCTCATCATGCCATTTATGAATTCTACGAGAATCTCCTAAGGGATCTGGGTACTTACTAACCCCTAGACATGGCTATTATTTGAGCCTTCTTCTTCCTTGAGGTGGAATGTAAATACCTTGTCAAAATGATACACTCCCAAATCAGCTTGTGAGAATAAGACTTCATTTGGGGCATTGTACTTAGTTATCATTTATTTGAGCTTGGGCTCTACATCAATCTTAATCTAGTTATTGAGCCCTTTCCATGGCAACCAAAGTTGGGTAAAGTCCGCAGAGAATGATCCTCTCAAAGACCGGGTCCATTCTCTACTGAGCAGCATGCCATAAGTTTATGGAATGTCCACTACATGTATGTCGATACAATCTTGGATTCTAGGATCAACTGTCAATTATATGTGCATATCCTTTAAGACTCTAATGACTCTAACCTCTATTTATTCAAGTTGGATCACCACCCTGTTAATCAATTGGGGGCTCATTCCCAACCTTTGGCATATAGACAATGGCATCACGTTACATGAAGCCCCTGATTCAATCAAATATTTGTGCAAATTCCTTCCAAATATCTTGAGGCTAAGGAAGAACAGCGATACTTCTACTCTATCCTTGGACATAGTTGGCATTGCCTCCGTAGCATTCATGTTGGATACGTTCCTAGTATTATTGTTGGATGAGGCTGATTTGGAAAGATCCGGGGACTTCAAGAGAGCCTCTGATGTAACATAAACCTTGCTTAAGCAAGTCTTCTAGGTCTTCCTAGAATCTCATAGGCTATACTCCTAGCCCTCAGGGATCTATCCTAATCCCTACCAAGAAGTTTCCAAACTTCTCCTATTGTTGTTTAGTCTATGACATCAAAGAAAAGATAGTAACCTCTGCTCTAGGAAGTTCTTTATTCCGTCCTAGTATAGTTCATCCCTATGAGAAATAGAAATGAGTTCTAATTGCATCCTCAAATGGAGAGGAGAGTATTATATAATGTATATGTCTTCAAAACCCCATCCCAAACATTTTCCAACAGGTTCACTCCTATCACAAGAAGATTCACTTGCTATCTGGCCTAAAAAGGCTACTAGAATTAGGAGGCCTAACTGGCCTAAAAATGGTTATAACTTCAATTTATCCTTAACACCACACCCAAACATTTGTCATTTTGATTACCCTTTTGGAAGGGTTGAAGATTTTGCAGGTCTCCAACCCCCAAACCATCTATACAGGTCCTGTTGGAAATAGGGCTTAATCATGAGGGTTTTAAGCTCACTGTTTACAGCAGTGAGGGTTTATCTTTAGATCCTCTACCTACCTTCATCCAACATTCCTCATTGTTGGAAATTATTGGTAAGGAATTTTCTCTCCCTTCTACATGCTTGGATTGAGGCTTAGAGTGCTCTCAATGACCCATTAGCTCTGCTGCAACTCACTGATCCCTAACCAAACCAGTCTGCTTGCCTAGGGCATCAGTATGTAGATGCATGCCAAACTCTCTAGGGCCCCTCCTCTACACAACATATGGTACAAGGATTTTAGACATGAATCCCAATGGACCCGTACAAATTGTATGGTGGGAAGGTTCTCTACCACTCCATTTTTCTAAGCTCTATCAAGGCTAACCCGAGACAGGTCAAAACAAGAAAAATTAATGAAAGACTAAACTAAACTTGAAATGAAACACTAAAACTAATCTATGAACTCAAATAAAATAACAACCATTGCATGCAAGCAATACAATAAGGATTTCAGTCCATTTTAGGCTCTAGCATCCAATAAAACTATATCACTATCAAAAAACCAATTACATAAAATCTACAACTGTCAATCTTCTCTCCTTTGTACACACACTTCCCAATGCCCTTGAATTAGGGTTTTTAAGGCTTAAGTAGTCCTCCACCTTATTTTTAGGGCCCATAGCTTGGGCAAGCCTTCTTGGAGCCATTTACAAGCATTACAAGCAAGACTGTCATGACAACTTTGAAAGTTGTCATCACAACTTTCAAAATTGTCAAGCAACATTTTGTAGGATTGCAAAAGTTGTAAACTAAACTCTTATGCACTCAACCCTAGTCTAGCTAGGATCTTCCAAGACCATTTGGAACCTCTACACCTTAAAGAGGCTTAAAATGAAAAATTTGACTATTCTGTCCTAAGCCTGGCACTTAGCATAGTTGGCACAAAATAGACACAACCAGACTCAAAAATAAGACCAAGGACCTAGGGAAGGAAAGACTAGGCACAAATCCAATCTACCACACTAAGAGAAACCAACAAGAGACTTCTCCCAAACCTAGTGGCTTGGCTAAGGCCACTACAAGCCAAAATTAGGCACACACTAGGTACCACACTAGCCCTACCTAGGTGTCCTCACCAGCCTCTCTTTGAGTGGGACAACTTTGCAGCATATCATACATTGACATATTTGTTCTAACTTTCTTTAGTTCCTCTACTACACTCTATTTCTCATTGGCCCAGACTGGATTTCTTAACGTAGTAGGTTGGTGTTGTGTTGTCTGAACAATAGTGGCATCAGGTCCCCTCGAGGGTGTAGGATTATTGCTGGCCTTTGGATCAGGAGGAGTAGGTTGCATACTTGGGGGAATGCCATTCATCAAAGGTTCTCTTATGCTCCTTAGGTTTTAGGTATTTCTATTATTATTCTGGAAAGTGTGGACCTTGAAATACTCTAGTTGATTGTCTTGGTTGAATGGGAAGACAAATTCTTCCTCTGCAGCGTTATCAACTGGGGTTCCTCCCATACTTGGATCATATGAGTCAAAAACCATGGCACTAAAGTGAGACTAAAAACTCTCAAGATCGTGGGCTTGCTAGTTATCAGACTCACCCCTGTATTCATAATCTAGTTGGTGCATGCTAGGGCCTTGGGTAAAGTTATCTTTTGATGAGCTCAAGAAATTGGAATTATTTGCAGGTATGCTCCCATTATTCAAGTATGTGTTCCATGTTCTATTTTTCTATTGTTGTCCAAACTATTTGTCTTGAGATCCATTCCCATAACCTCCTCCATTTTTATTATTGTTGTTGTTTTAGTTGCCATAATTATGATTCTAATTTTGAGAGTACGTATTCAGGACAGCAGCTGGGCATGGGTAGTTTCCTTGATTCGGAGTTGGGTTGAGCTTCATCCGGGTAATCTCTCTAGTCAACTAGGATAGCATCTTCTTCATGGCATCTAACTCATTTACTAGAGCCTGATCTGGTTTGTTTGGGATAGTGACCTTTTACTCACACAAGGCAACCTTGTGTGTATCATATCCCAGGTATGTGATGGCCAGTGGTGGGGCAACAACATACGGATTCAGTACCGGATTGATCCTTGGGGCTTTTTGTATTGGAATTTGATTGTTTTCTACGAGTGGTCCAGTCACAACAATGTTCCCCAATGTTGGTGAATACCATAATTCCCACCCACTTGTGGGTCCATTTATTGGGTAAACAAGATAGCTTCATTGCACACTCTCTCCAAAGTGTCAATATCTCCTGGAGACAGCCTTTTCAAAAATATAGACGTTAATGGGTCTAAGGTGAGCAAGTATACTTGTATGGCAGCACCAATTGGCATAGTGTATGGAACCTCAAGCTTCTGGTACATCTTGTGAAAATGATGATTCAACATATTGATCGTTTCATTGAGATCCTTTCTCACCGAGATGAACTGGTGATGAAGAGTTGTCGGATCCACATACAACTTGAATTTATTGAGGAAATTTGTTTCAAATTCCACCCTAGTAGCAATGGATCCTCATGGAAGATTTAGATACCAATTATATGCAAATTCCCCCAGTGTGTAGGGGAAGAGGTGGCACATGATGTCTTGATAAGAAATATCTTTCTAATTGCATAATTCCTTGAATGCGCAAACATGTTCTTCTGTTGTCCTAGATTCTCCATAGATGAAACATGAACAAATGCAAATGTAAGATAAGCCAAAACTCATCAGATCACAAAGTCACCCCAGATGTGCGCACACATGAGACAAGTTAATCTTCAAGCACCAAAGAATAATCTTCTTGGAAATTTGTCACAACACAGCAATCCAATACCAGCAAACACTGAACTAAATTATTACAAACTTAAAATCATTAAACAACCAATTGGCTCTTTGAAATAAAGAATGAGCAATTCACACATTCATCAGTTTCACATAGACAACGGACAAATCACACCATGAATGAAGTAATAATTGTATCTATTATATTAATCATCAAATTGACCCTCATTACATCATTTTATTACAATTTATAGAGTTGGACTCTTATTTTCACAGCTAGGGTTTGGCTGCAACTAAAACTTGAAAGTAAATCTAAACTAGAGATTGCATTAAAGAAACTACTTCTAAAGCTTAGCTAAACTATTCTAGCATGGAATTAAACCTCATGCATTAAAAATCTTTGAATAAATTATGCATTAGATAACTCAAACTAGAGCTAGAACTCGTGCACACACTTGATAATCTTCATGTTTCTTCCCTTGATCTTCAGCTCCAGCTTCTCCATGTGGACCCAACTGGAAGAGATCCCAAAATCATGCACAAACGATCCCAAAAAGGAAGCCCAGATGACTAGAAAATGATCTCTGAGATAAATGGAGTTAACTTTCAAATATGCCAAAAAATACCCAAATCCTGACAGTTGGTTCAAAAAACTCAAGACCCAAAATTAACTAAGTACTAAGTCCTCCATCTCAAAAAAAATCAGACTTTCGAACTTGTCGAAGGCCGAAAAATCCATATGGTCAAAATGCCAAAAATTAGGCTCTGCAAAAATGGCTAAGTGTCAAAACTGGATTTTCTGTACACAAAATTTGGTTGGACTAGGATTGAATGTTCACTAGCTAGGAGGCACCTCTGGATGTGCTTTCTTGAATATATCCACTATTTCTAGCACTTCATCAAAGTCTGGCATCTTGATCCCTTAAAGGATCTCTTGTTGCCTATCTTGGAAGTCAGTTAGTTCTTTTGCAAAAGCTTTTATCTCTTCTTCGCGAGATAGGATTTTCTAAATCTCCTCCTTCTGATAAAACATTTCTTGGAGGTCTTCCTTAGTCTTCACCCCTCAAAACATCCCTAGGTATTGATTGATGATATCATTCACTGAATACATAGTTTTCTCATCTTCTTCATCAAACAGATCTAGGTCCAGACCCTCAAAGAACTCCTGCAACTCTTCCACAAAAAGCATGCTACTATCTCTTTTCTTGTTCAATCTCTTGAGAACCTTTTCAAATATGGCCAATGTCACTGCTATCTCCTGGATCTACTCTTCAAAACTATCCAATTCCAAGCCCTCATATATCTTCACCAAGACTTGGAAGCATTGCTTCCTTATTATTGTTAGCTCATCCAATACCTTCTGCCAGTTTAGGATCATTTCTTCTACACCATTTTCCTCACTCATGATTTCCATCAAGGAAGTTATTCTTGCCAAAATGTTTTGAAAGGGCCTTAGAATACTCCTTAGAGATAGACTAGAAAACTATTCAAAATCCATCTTCCAATTGGCACAAGCCTATACAAAATAATGTGGAACATCTATATTTACTTCCCCTCTCTTCTCCAAAATTTCCTGTAATGAGGCCTCGGGGCCATCTGGGTCAATTGGACCCACTGTATACAAGATGAATCTATTCATAGCTTCATTCTGCTCTATCAGAGCCTTTATCCTTTCTTCATCTTTATCCATGAAGCAAAGAGCATGCTTCAATCCTAAAGTGGCCATGGGTTTGCTACCTTCTCTGGTTGGCTCCCCCAAGTCTGCCTCCTCCAACACATAGTCATCTAGAGTGATCTCACTTCTACTGACATCCATTGTGGGAATAGCCACCTATGCTTTCCACCTACCTGCTTAGTCTTGTGTCACATAATACAATGTTCTAGCTCGGGCAATTGATGCTATTTGGTGGAAGGATTTCCCTAGTGTGATCATATCAGCCTCATCATCTGTATATACTCTAGCCCTTGGTTGTATTTCTTTGGTGAACCACATAGGTTTTGAGAAAGCATTTAAAGGCTCATAAGGAGTGTCCAATGTGGAAGATGTTGTTGGATGATTTGTCCTTATTTCATCTTAACTCTCCCTTTCCTTTTCTATTTCCTGTTCATCTCCTGTATTATGTTCACCCTCCTCTTGTGTATGTTCTTCATCAGCTATTTGCTACTCATCATTTGTTTGTTCCTCTATATCCATTTGTTGTTTTTCTTCCTCATTATACAGCTCTTCTTCTACCTATGATTCCCCTCTATCATCTAGCTCCTCAAATCATGTATGAGCTTCTTCCATATTCTCCTCACCAGTGACCTATGCTTCTTTCTCTAGCTCCTGCGAGCTCTAAGGAACTGATTCATTATGGACCTATGGTGAAGATATATAAGGGCTCAGAATTGGATATTTTTGAAGAGTGGATCTAGGAGATAGCAACAAGATTGGCCATATTTGAAAAGGTTTTCAAGAGATTGAACAAGAAAAGAGACAATAGCATGTTTTTTGCAGAAGAGTTGTAGGAGTTCTGTGAGGGTCTGGAACTAGATATGTTTGATGAAGAAGATGAGAAAACTATGTATTCAGTGAATGATATCATCAATCAATACCTAGGGATATTTCGAGGGGTGAAGACTAAGGAAGACCTCTAGTAGATGTTTTATCAGAAGGAGGAGATTCAGAAAATCCTATCTCGCGAAGAAGAGATAAAAGCTTTTGCAAAAGAACTAACTGACTTCCGAGATAGGCAACAAGAGATCCTTCAAGGGATCAAGATTTCATACTTTGATGAAGTGTTGGAAATAGTGGATAGATTCAAGAAAGCACATCTAGAAGTGCCTCCTAGCCAGTGAGCATTCAGTCCCAGTCCAGCCAAATTTTATGTACAGAAAATCCAGTTTTGACACTTAGCCATTTTTGCAGAGCTTGATTTTCAATATTTCAGCCATATGGATTTTTCGGCCTCCGACAAGTCTAAAAGTCTGAAATTTTGGAGATGGAGTACTTAGTACTTATTCAATTTTGGGTCTTGAGTTTTTTGGACCAACTATCAGGATTTGGGTGTTTTTTGGCACGTCTGAAAGTTAACTCCAGTTATCTCAGAGATCATTTTCTAGTCATCTAGGCTTCCTTTTTGGGATCGTTTGTGCATGATTTTTGGATCTCTTCCAATTGGGTCCACATGGAGAAGCTAGAGCTAATGATCAAGGGAAGAAACATGAAGATTATCAATTGTGTGCATGAGTTTCAACTCTAGTTTGATTTATCTAATGCATAATTTATTCAAAGATTTGTAATGCATGAGGTTTAATTCCATGTTAGGATAGTTTAGTTAAGCTTTAGAAGTAGTTTCTTTAATGCAATCTCTAGTTTAGATTTACTTTCAAGTTTTAGTTGCAGCCAAACCCTTGCTATGAAAATAAGAGCCCAGCTCTATAAATTGTAATAAAATGATGTAATGAGGGTTGACTTGATGATTAATACAATAGATACAATTGGTCCTTCATTCATGGTGTGATTTATCTATTGTCTATGCAAAATTGATGAATGTGTGAATTGCTCATTCTTTATTTCAAAGAGCCAATTGGTTGTTTAATGATTTTAAGTCTGCGATCTTTTAGTTCAGTGTTTGTTGGTATTGCATTGTTGTGTTGTGATGAATTTCTACGAAGATTATTCTTTGGTGCTTGAAGATTAACTTATCTCACGTGTGCGCACATCTGGGGTGGCTTTGTGATCTGATGAGTTTTGGCTTATCATACGGCTGCATTTGTTTGATTCCATTGATGATTGCATCTATTCAGCTAAAGATTGTGACATGATCTAATCTCTATTTTGTGGGTTTCTTCATCTTCTTGGTTATTTAATTCGCATGGTGGTGTGATGCTAGCATATGTCCATTAGGTTTCTTTTCAGCAATTTCATTCAAAATCTCTTGTTACCCTACATCTTCTAAACTTCCTTACAAGTTATTTTCAATAGATTAATTGAATTAGCATTGCTTTCATTCCTAAATCTGAAAATTGTATCAAAAAAGAGAGAACTTTTGGTTTCCTAAAGTTTGTTTTACAGTTTCCCTTGAGAGAAGAACCAGCAAAGGCCTCCTTGTGAACAAATTCACATTTTTCTTCCATTGAGCTATCCAAGCGGTTGAGAACCAGCCAGAAGGAACCTTGAGATTGATTCCATTAGTCTTCCAAGAGGGGAAGTTGCTCATGAAAATTCCTAGCTATTGTCTTCATGTAAAAACGATGCTCAATAGCTACTCTAATACATATATTATTCACAAAGGCAAAGAGATGAAAACTTTTGGGATTTGAACTATGTTCAAATAGGTACAGTCAAGTGTCCTATTGAAGGGAAGCTAGTAAACAACCATGTTCAGATGTGAACGGACAGTGGGTAGAAAGAACCAACAACAAGGCCACAATCTGATTCAAAATCAGAGACTATGCATAAGGTTTTTGGTGCTAATGCTTTCAAGGTTTGTGCAGGGTACAAGAGAAGGGCAGTGACCTTAGGGGACTTCATTCCTGCCCCAAGGCACCATATTCATAAAGTACATGTTCAAACTCAGACATCTAATGCAAGGATTGATCCTTGGGACAAGAATCCTTTCAAAGGTGGTGAACATGGTGCAAATTCAAAATTTTGAAATGCATCAATTATTAGAAAATGGAGGGAATTGGATTTTGTTATGTTTTAGTGCAAACTAATCCATCCAACTGATTGGGATTAGTTTCAAAGATGGTTCAAAATGTTTGTATGGTAGATAAGGGTGGTGAAAATGATAATAGTGTATGTAGTGCACCCATGTAGAAAACCTTTTCAAATTTCATAAAAATAGTGACCTTGTGAAAGCTTGAAGATTGAAGAATCATTAGACAAGGAAAAAGGAAAAAGACTCGAGTGACTGTTATGGGCAAAATGGACTATTGTCTCAACTCTCAAGCACCTAGCTGCACTTGAATCAAAGTTTTGGGTTGTTTGACTACATGAGTATTTCATTTGACATGACAAAATATGGATCCATATTTCACCTATGCTAAAACTAAGAAGTTCACCTCTTACCCCTCACTTATAGTTTTTCCTTTAAGGGAAGATTGTAGCGCCCAAATGATAGCCTTCAATTATATGTACTAAGTGTTACAATGGAAATGTAGGTCTATAGGAGATTCTCAACATTGAGTAGGGGTTTAATGAGTGGAAAAAGAAGATAAAGATCTTCAAGGAAAGTGTATCAGACATGAATCAAGCATAAAGAGAAGATCGAAAACACCATAACCATCATAGTCTTCCAAAGTAAACAACATCAATGATAAAGGGAAAATAAGAGTATAGTGTTTGTATGAACAAAGGCCCTAAATCATCAAATTTAAATGACAGTCGTGATGTTAAAGGACAATTAAGAGAAATTAATATGACAATCCAAGTACATATGATATAGACCTTTTATCTAAAGATAAATCAAATCTAACCGAAGAGATTAGAGGTTGATAGTTTTTTATTAATGATAGAGATATAGAAATAAATCAGTCCTTTTGGAATGATGACTGTGAGGATGAATAATAATGGGTGTAAATCATGAAAATATGACAGTGGTGATAGAGATTACTAGAAAGGTTCAATTTTGAATCACAGTAAGGAAAGAATGATAGACACATAGATAATGAAAGGAAGAGTTCTTAGACACAATTGAGTCAAAGACTATAAAATGGTTGATATGATGATCTCAATTGAAAAGACAAAGAATAAAGGATGAAGTCATGTACTTTTCAAAGAAAAATGACAAAGAAATGTAAAGGGACCTACAGGATAGTCATACAACACATGAAAACTATTGCAAACAAGGTGAAAGGAACATGAATGTGACATTCCTCTCAAGGGTGTATCATGAAAGGCATAACCTTTTATACTTCTTAATGTGATAGTTTCAAAAAGGATAGTTCTATTTAGTCACAGGACCGAGTGTTTCATGATAGTATTCTATAGATAGTGTGATGTCCCCATCTTTAACCTAGTAACATAATAGCAACAAAACACATGTGGTCAAGTGGTGGTAGACCTTGAGCACCTCAAGATAGTTAGGAGATAGTGGAAAATTGTACATAGCAAGTAAGAGTTCAAGTAGATGGTGAAAATGAGGAAATGATAAGCAATAATAGAACAAAGGACAATGATGTCTAATATTTTCATAGAAGTGGAACTGTGAAAGTCTTAAAATAATGATGTGCATCAAAATACAGTAAGATCAAAGATGAAAAATAGTAAACTAGTGATGAAGAGAAGATAAAAGAGAGATCTCAGTGTTATTATGGAGATCAAAATATAATTATTGTATGACATAGATAGACACAATTTGAGAAGAAGAGGATAGTACATCTCTATCATGAAAATTCAGTGACAGAAAAAGAAATGCAGTGAGAAGACAATATACAATGAAAATTTGAATTGGAATGATAGTGAGATGGAATGTGAAGAAGTAAAAAAGAACAGGAAGCAAAAGATAAAAATAGTAATATGTATAAAGAATGTATGTTTTCTCAAGAATGCTCTTTCAAAAACAAAAAAAATTCACTCTTTCATCGTTCCCAGGCAATTTACATTTTCTACAAGGTTTTAGAATAAGCTTATAAACATGTATGACAGGTGCGGAAGCCTGGTGGATGCACTTAAAGTGTTTGACCAAATCAGAGGATAAGCCTATAACCTCAATCTAACTCAAGTTGAATAAGAAAAGAAACCATGATTAGTGAAGCCCAATTAGTGCGTTTCATTTGGAGTGAAGTTATTTATGGCTATATAAATCCAAAGCATCAGAGTTTTCTTTGAGGCAAGAGTAAATTGGTGTTAAAGCTTTAGTTTTCAGTTCAAAAATTCAGAGGTGAGCTTAGTGGGTTCAGGACAATGGAGAAAAATCAAGTTTGTGAGGACAAATTGAAGAATGTGGTAGTGGATCATCCTCATCCTGCAAAGCTTCATAGAAAGATGAATCCACTTCCTCCAAGGAGAGGGGCTGTGAAAAGAGAGATTTTTCAATCCATTTTCCATCCTACAGATCTGCATACCAAGGACTCCAAAGGCACCTAGAGGAACTTTAGGGAAAGAGATTTTTTACTTCCCTTTTGATGTCCTACTTATTATGTATTATGATGTATTTATGTTTTTTTAGACTGTATTAGAGGTTTAAATGTGTATGCAAACAAGCTTCTTTTTTAAAGCTTTCTCTGGTTGCATTTGCATTCACTGTCAATTAGGGTATTTTTAAAAATAATGGTCCTTTTTATTGCAATGATGAGGAGATAGCATTTCTTCAGTTTGTAATATGTATGTGCCAAAAAATTAGAAGATATGTACAGTGGATTTCATGCATTTGGGCTGAGATTGTTTGGATACCCAATTGTCAATCAAGAGCTAATCCAGGAGGAATAAACAAAAATGAAGTGGGGGCTTAAGATTAGATGTAACGTCACATTGTGGGATCAAATCAGTATCACCGATGGTGATTTATAAACCTTTGTCCCTTTCTTCTTCAAAATAGGAAAGAGAGGTTCAACTAAAAGCTCTATTAATTTAAGTAGATCATGCTGACATTGTTAGAAAGGATCCAATCAAATAGAATGATCCAACTAAAAACTATCTAAACATGCAATCTAAATAAAAATTCATATAATCCATGCATACTAATAATTAGAGAAGTAATACTCTATAAAAAAATCATGATTATACCCAATTAATCTTGAATCCTAGAGTGCCAAATTTTTCCTTGAAAAATCTAGATTCATGAAAAAGTCATTGGCCAATCGTTGACCCAATTTTTAATCACATTTTATGTTTTGAAAACATTAAAATCATGTTAAAATTTCTTTAAAATGGTAAAAATTATGAACATTTTGATGCAAAGACCTGTGAACCCTAGAAAAATGAGTGAAACCATTGATCACTTAGAAATAGGACCGATTTTTAGATGATATCAATGTTTGTGCAAAATCAACATGGAAAGTGTTAGTATTATTTTTTAAACAAATGGTTTGACTCCAAACTCCATGAATTGAGTTGATCTAGACTTTTGAGGAGCGCCAACTCTCTATATTCTAAATGTAAATGATGCAGTTAAAACTAGAAAGGACAAATTTGTTGTCTAACTTTGTAACAAAGAAATTAGGGGTCAAAGAAATTTGGTCTTATGGAATGCTATGACTATTGAGAAGGCCATGGAAACTTTTAAGGAAATGCAATTAGCAGGTGTAAATCCAAACTCCATGACTTTTGCTAGGATCTATTATATGAAAAGTGACATATATGTTGTTGCTTACCATTTGTTTGCAAAGAACTTATGCCATGTGCCTTTCAATACTGGTGGTAGGCACTTCTAGTCAGCTGGAAACTCCTCTGAGTAGGTTACTTGGAGTACAAATGTGAAAGAAGGGTTCACTTTTTTTTTTTAAATGGCTACCAAATGTAAACATAAAGTAGTGATGTTGATAAAGATCTTATTGTATAAGTTCTATATTTTAGATTGATGTACATCATTGCCATGCTATTTTTAATATTTGTAATTGAGCTGAAGCATTACTAAAGCATTTCCATGATAAAGTCTTATTTTATATGGCATCCTCTATGATTGTTAATTGTTTTTTTGTGCACATCATTTTGTTTGACTACATTTATTTTTTTAGGCCTTATTGGCGGTGTTATTTTCCAAAGGCCCTATTGACGGAGTCATTTTTCTTGCTCGTTACATATAATATATTATAAAACATGCATATGAAAACCTTTACAGAATATGTTGATAATGTTGAGAGATTTTGATTAAGATGGGTATCCAAGTGAGACTTTCAACCAACTAAGACTTTCAAATCTATCAACAACCATTGTTCTCTTATTGCATCATTTGACATATTTTCCCCAATTCATGGGCCACTTCTAATGGTGGCATGAACACCATTAGAAGTGCAGAGATTAGGGTTTCAAACCCATGACAAATGAAAACAATTCAAAATATGAATAAAAAACCAAATATACAATATATATTAATCATGTATTAAACCAGTGAAGATCAGATGAAACGCGTGCAGCAGCAACAAAGGTGAAATGGGGTCAACTTACTGATGAAGAGTGGTGCTTACAGATGGAGTTGAGGCTAGATGCATAGGCGGTGTTGACAGATGCTCTCCTTTGACCCTCCTTCATCTCTGCTTTTCCGCGCGTGAAATATATCAAAATGAAATAAAATGATCCCTATGTTTTTGTTTTTTTTTATTAGGATGGGTATCCAACTAAGACTTTCAAATATATCAACAACCATGGTTCTCTTATTGCATCATTTGACATATTTTCCCCAATTCATGGGCCACTTCTAATGGTGGCATGAACACCATTAGAAGTGCAAAGATTAGGGTTTCAAACCCATGACAAATGAAAATAATTCAAAATATGAATAAAAAACCAAATATACAATATATATTAATCATGTATTAAACCAATGAAGATCAGATGAAATGCATGCAATAGCAACACAAAGGTGAAATGGGGTCAATTTACTGATGAAGAGTGGTGCTTACAGGTGGAGTCAAGGCTAGATGTGTAGGCAGTGTCGATAGATGCCTTCCTTTGACCCTCCTTCACCTCTGCTTTCTCATGCGTGGAATATAACAAAATAAAATAAAATGATCCCTATGTTTTTTTTAAAGTTATATTCTAGTGTTGGTCAGAATTACAACAACCTATCATGGTTGTCGTAATTACGACCAACATGGGAATGGATTAAAAAAAAATCAAATAATTCCTTCTATAAACTGACCAAGGAAAACCATTCTAATGCTTGGTCAGAAATGTGGGTTGGAAATGTAGGTCAAATGCACTAGTGACTTCTGTTAGAAACTAGCCAACCCATGAAATGATCTTACCTCTACAACATTCCTAGGTTTAGGCTACTCATCAATGGATTTTACCTTCTCAGGATCCATCTTCATTCCTTTAGTATATATCACAAATCCAAAATATACCAAATCCTCTTTCATGAAAGTACACTTCTTGATGTTTGGTTTCAACTTCTCTTCTCTCAACCTTTGCAATGATTGTTTAACATGTATCAAACATTCCTCTTTTCTCTTACTGAAAATAAAAATATCATCCAAATACAAAATGACATACTTACCCAATAATTTCTTCAAGACTTCATTCATTAACCTCATGAAAGTACTAGGTGCATTAGAAAATCCAAAAGGTATCACCACTCATATAACCCTTCATTCTTCTTAAATGGAGTTTTCCATTCATCACCTTCTCTGATCCTAATATGATGATACCCACTCTTCAATTATATGTTCATGAAATACCTAATGCCACTCAAACAATCCATCAAATCATTCATCCTTGGTAAAGGAAACTGGTACTTAATTATAATATGGGTGATAGCTCTTGAATTAGTACACATCCTTCATTGTCCATCTTTCTTAGGTGCTAACACTATAGGCACTACACATGGACTCATAATTTCTCTTATCAATCCTCTCTACAACAAATATTGCACCTTCCTATTGAGTTCTTCATTCTCTGCCAATGTCATCCTATATGTTTCTTTATTAGGAAGACTAGCTCCTGGTATCAAATCCATACAATGACTAATACTTCTCACCAGTGGTAACCCATCAAGTACATTATACAATATGATGTCAAAATACTCATTCAACAACCCAATGATTTATTTAGGATGTTCTTCTCCAAGACAACCTCCTTAGATTCTTTAGGTACTAAAGAAAAACACACATTATTATGCTTCATGTCTTCCACTAGAAAACTTCTTGCATCGGTACATACTTCACGCTTATAGGGTTCCTCTAAAGGTAAAAAAATTTATTTCATCCCATTAGCAAAAATAGTGTAATCATTCCTTCTACCATCATGCATAGGTTTCCAATCATACTTCCATGGTCTATCCAACAAGATATGAAACACATCCATAGGAATAATATCACACAAAACCTCATCATAATACCTTTGACTCTTGAATTTAACTAGGAATTGTTCACTTACCAGTACCTTGTGTTCATCTTGTATCCATTCAATTTGATAGGGTTTAGGATTCTTTAATATCTATAACCTCAATTTTTCAACCATCTCCTCTGAAGAAAGATTATCAAAACTACCAATATCTATGATAATATTACACACCTTGTTTTGTACCTTACATCTTGTTCTAAACAAATTATTCCTCTATAAAGATTCCTTCTCTTGTTCTCTATGGTGTAGGATTCTCCTAGTCATCAAGGTTACACCTTCCTGTGCTTGATTTTTGTTCACTGAACTGGTATATTATTTATCAAAAAATGTTTGTCTCCTAATTCCTTCTCCATTCTTCTCATAATTACCATGCTTTCATTCAAAGGATTTGTGTCCCACTTCACCACATTTAAAACTAGTACCAATAAACTTCCTCCTTTCACCACCACCTTGTCCTTTATTGTGGTAGTAACCTAGATATCATTCCTCCTATAGAGATAATTTCCCTTAACTTTAGCCTCATGTTTACCCTATTCCTTAGAAGATCTACCTCTATCTCTTTAAAATCTTCCTCTTCTACCTCTTTGTCTTTTCTCATGCCTTCATTTTAGCTTATCTTCAGCCTTCAAGGCCCACTTTTAAACCTCTTCCACACTCCTAATAAGAAACAAGTTGACTTCATCTTGTATTGACATCTTTAAACCATTAAGGTAGCAAGAAACTCATTCATCTTCATCATCTATATGACTAGATATGATATTCAACTTGTATAATTCCTCAATAAAAATCTTAAAACTTAGGTTTCTTTGCTTCAATTTTTTCAACTTCGTAAATAGACTTACTTGGTAGTCCTCAATCAAAAACTTATCCTTAAACTTATTCACCATCATATCCCAAGATATGATCTTGCCTTTACCCCTTCTCTACCAATATATTTGTAGATGTTCCCACCATAAGGATGCATGTCCCTTTAACTTAGTACATGCATACTTTACTTTCTTCTCTTAACTAGTTCTTTCAAGCTCAAAATATTTTTCCATGTATGTAATTCAATCTATCTATTCATCATCATATAGGTTTCCATGATAATCAAGTGGATTAAAATGAGGTCTCCTATTAACATTAGTTAACGCTCTAATGAACCTCTCCTCTTCCTTATTCAACTTTGGTTGTGCCTCATTGTTCTCTCCTTCCACTATTAGTTTCTGATTGTGTCCATCTCCTTCTTCATCACTTGCATCTTCTATATGTTGTACTCTCCTCTAAGCATTCTCTACATCTTCCAATCTGGCATAAATTTGTCTTAAAAAATCTAAGACCAATGGATCTTCATTCTTTGCTCCACCATTTCTCCTAGCCATTTTCACAAAGTTGTAGGTTAGATCATTTCAAATGCCACCCTATAGAAAACCCTGGGTTGAAAAACCTTTCTCTAATACCACTTGATGTAGTCAAGGATGGAGAAACCTCCAAAGATCAGTCCAATCCTTATAGCCAATACATTACAATGGAAAAAATAAGCCAAGATGGATAAAAATGAGATATCAACCTTATATTATTATCAGAAAATCATTTACAACATATCTTTAACATGCAATCTCACATGCCAAGAATACAGACCTAATTATGATTATAAAACCCTTACAAACCCTAGCCAAACTAAGACAGATAATCTTATGAAAACTCTCTTTCCCACTAGGAACAAGTCCATAAGCTTATATAGAAATTACAATCATCGGTCAACCTAGAAAAGACCACACTTCCCAATAATTGAAAAATCATATTACAAAAATAGGTTAGGACCCAAATCATCTGGAACAACCTTGAAGAAATAAATGAGAGATGTGATCATACAAAAAAATTCATCTCAAACATAAGAATGAGTTGGCATGATCGCACATAGAGACTCCCATCAAAAGATCAGAAAATGATCAAAAATCACAACAACTAACAGAAAAATGAAAAATAGGATAGTCTTACAAAGAGTCTATAATATCCCATGCACGATGAAACTAAATGATGTGTGATTATAGGATAAGATCCATAATGAAGCCATGAACACACTGTAATGACTGCAACACAAAAGAACAAGCATAGATCGACCACGCGCAGAAATACCAAACTGATCAATTAGGAAACCAAATATTTTTGTCTAGTGCAAGATTACCAAGATCCCAAGATGCCCCTACATCATTTTACAAGTTATTCTATCTTCCCAAACTACTTCAGAGAGTCTATTTTCCCAATCCTTTCTATGAACTTGCACTATATTAGTTAGGATTGACTCGATCTCTCTGTTTGCAATTTTTTCTTGACCATTGGCCTACGGGTGATAAGGGATTGATTTCCTATGCCTGATATTATACTCATTGATCAATGTTGTAATCAATGTGGGGGTGAATTAATTGAGCTCCTTGATCTGTGAAAATATCCCTTGGAACTCTATATCTTGTGAATATCTCTTCATATAGAAATTTTGTAACATTGTCCATAACATGCTTCATAGGTCTGACTTCTACCCATTTTGTCACATAGTTTGTGCATATCAGGATGTATGAGTTACCATTTTAACATGGATCAATGGGTCAAACAAATTCTAGACCCCATTTATCAAATGGTGTTACTACAACTTGAGGATACATGGGCATCTCATCAAACTTAGTGTGTCTTCCCATCCTTTGGCATCTAACATATTTCCTAGTGTAATTGGTTGCATCTTTATGTAAGGTAGTCTAGTAATAATATATATTTAGTATCTTCATTTTTGTCCTTTTTACTATAAAGTGACCTCCACATGGTTCATCATGACATGCATGAAAGATATCATATGTCTCATCTTCCTTCACACATATCCTCATAACCTGATCTGGTCCTATATAGAATAGACAGTTACCTATCCAAGAAAAGTTATTCTCAACCAGTAATATCTTCTCCTTGGGTGAGAAGTGGGTAGGAATTTTATTTGCAGTGATATAGTTGAAAATTTCTACATACCAAGGTGTCTTGATGGAAATATAAAAAAAAATTCTCATCGGGGAAACTATCATCAATAACTTCTAAATTTTCCTCTCTTTGAAGTCTAGATAGGAAATATCTCACTACATTTGCTTTACTAGGCTTGTCTATTATTGTGATATCAAATTCTTACATGAGTTACAACTTTTCTACTACAACTAATTGAATATTTTAAAGGGAGAGATTGATGATCACCGAGCTACAAAGTTATATGTGACATATTAAATCTGTTATTACATTGTCATTGATGTCAACTAGTTTTGACTATACTTATCATGATAGTTACAAACATTTGAAGAAGGAAATAATGGTTAAGGAATGAGATATTAACATGAAGATGAGATGTATGAGAAAGATATGGATATGGTATTCATTGGGTAACTTATTGATGAGTCTATGACATTATGTTAGTGATTTGATTGTATTACATAATTATGTTATGAATTGAAGATCAAGAATGAACAAGTTTATGTGGTCAGTAAATGAAGAATTCAGTATACACCAAGTTGAGACATTGTACACCGAGCAAGTGTAGTACATACCGAGCATAGTGTTAACCAAGTAAGAAGTCACCGACACGTCCCAGTATTGACCGAGTGAAAGAAATAAATGGAACATAAGACTGTCAACTAAAGATGATGAGCTGGACAAACAATGCATGATTTCAAGGTTAAAGATGAAGTTTATTATGAAGATCAATGGCTGAAAAAATTCAAGAATGATCGTATGATCTAGAATGAAACATGTTTAAGACATAAGTTTTGAGGAAGGTTGAAGAGGCAAAATAAACGGTGAAGATTAAGTGGAAAAATATATGGATGAAAAGAAAATGGTTTATAATGTCTATAAAAGGAGACAAGAGATTCAAAATAATAATGTGTGTGAGAAGATTGCATTCATACGAAGTTGGTCAGATAGGTTAAAGACAGAACTGAGTAATTCTATAGACAACATCCAGCATCAAAGAAAGGAATTAATTGAGAAGAACAGAGTTGGAGGATACAAGGAAATTGAAGAGATTATGATGGCCAAAGGTATTTTGAACTTAGCATAGATCTAAAAATCTGCAAAGGAAGTTGTATTTGAATCAGATCATTTATTGTTGCATTCTAACCGTTGCTATAGATAAATCTCTTAACTGAGTGGGACTTAACAGTCTTTATTATTTCATTATTGTATGCACCCTAAAATGGTTGTCTAGACTTTGGGCCCCCATTCTTGCAATTTATCAAATCCCTGAATCAATATTTTCAATTATATCAATTTCCTTGATCAAATCCTAGTTCTATCATTTATTCGATTATATTCTATTGGATAACCATTTTATCCTAAGTCTTTATTTAATTAAAAGGAATTCCCTCCCCTTTTATTAAATAAAAATCTCCCACTTTCCTCTTATCCTAAGTTGCACAAATAAAGCATTATTCTTATTTTATAAAAAGAGGAAAAGGCCTTTTTGTCTCACATGAGGCTCAAAAGTCAACACTTCTTTATCATTGGAGGAGACTTGTGCACATGGATTGCTCCTCTTTCAAACTCCACCCTTGATCAAATCTTTTTCCTCTTAATCTTCATGGTCCATTCCCTTTCAATTCCTTTAAAAGGAGAGCTCTCTTCTCATTTTAGGATCCCCAACTTTGAACACTAATCTTATGCTGCAGGATTTCTTGGAGACTTTGGAGCTTTGGAGATCTTCATGCATTTAGCTTCCATTCTTCCATTCTTAGCTTAAGCTTTCATGGCATCTAGCTTAGTTTCCTTTATGCTTTAGATTAGCTCACATAGCTTAATTAGCAAGGCTTGTAATACTTTCCTTTCATAGCTTAGCTTGCATCTTCATTCTTAGCATAGTTGCATTGCATCTTCATTGTTGATTCTTGAGGATATTGGCATTCTTTCCCTTGTCTTTTTGAATCTCCCATTGTGTGGTTTACTAGCAAGGTTGCATGCTTCATAGCTCTAGCTGAGAGCACCATCAACATCCTTGTGACTCCATACTTAGGGAGCTCTAGGTCGCTTTCTCAAGGTTTCCCATTCATGGATTCTCTTGGAAGTAATGACTTAGAGAAGTGCACAATTTAGTGTGTACAATTATAACATTAAATAAATGTTGATTGTTTTCATGTTGACCCCATAGTGAATGTTTGGTCACGGAGAACTATTAGTGATAAATCCTCTGACAAGGTCACACCTTATAGTATATTTTGTAACCTTTAACAAGGTTGGCTCTTTACCGAGCTCACTTCAGAAGAGTGAAATTATTTTGGGTGTCGGTCCCAGGTGGTTTCTCCCCTAATAGGATTTCCATGTTAAAAATCAAGTGTTATATGTGTATGGATGTGATGAATTGTCATTTTAATTTACATATTACAATTACTAGTTTGATTGGTATATACACTAGTTAATTTACTAGTATTCAGTTAATGAACAAAAAGGCTCAAACAAAGTTTTACCAAGTTGTTTAATTGGATTGAAAGATTTTTTTTATACATCAGGGAGTATTTGGAACTGTAGGATAACTAGACTTAACTAATTCACCCCCCTCTCAGTTATCTAACAAATGGTATCAGAGCGTAGAGTACTTGAAGAAAGAAGTTTGAAGGACTTAAGTAAAAGATCACAAGATGTATAACATGAATTTATCACTCCCATTGGTTCTTTGACTGTCAACAAGATGAAAGAGAGACAAGAAAATAATGTGATGATGATTGAGATTGCTTCTTCTTTATTAGATGTTGAATTTGAAGACATAAGTCATGTACAACTGCAAAACAAATGTGGGACAAGCTCACACTAGTTCATGGACGAGATGTGAATGTGATCGGGGAAAAAGCTAAAAGTATAAGAGGTAAATTTGATGATATGAAGATGAAATAAGGTGAAAACATCACTCAATACAACAACCGAGTCAAGGAAGTTGTGAATTCTATCCAAGGAGTAGGTGGAACTATTGATGAAGACACTGTGGTAAGTAAAATTCTCAGAACATTGTTACCTACCTATGCTATTAGAGTCTCTCCAATTCATGAAATGAGAGTAGCTCCTAGTAATAATTTTTCACTTGATAGTTTGATTGGAAAATTGACTGCATTTTAGCTTAATGACTATGAAAATAGTATGTTACCTAATGTAGAATCTGCATTTAAATTTTCTCTAAAAATTGGAAGATCAAGCAGTAGACATAAGATAAGAAATGAAAGTGAAAGTGAAGAAGATGAATTTGATGAACTTGAAGCACTAATGGCAAGAAGACTACAAAAAGGAAAAGGAAGATATAGAGGTAAACTACTCTTGGTATGTTTTAAATGTAAAGAGATTGGCCATATTGCTGCAAGATGTCGT
This sequence comes from Chamaecyparis obtusa, assembly GCA_027943335.1. Taxonomy (NCBI): domain Eukaryota; kingdom Viridiplantae; phylum Streptophyta; class Pinopsida; order Cupressales; family Cupressaceae; genus Chamaecyparis; species Chamaecyparis obtusa. Next base: position 539,236 of record BSBK01000828.1, on the reverse strand, counting down.
AACAGGAAAGAAGATGAAAAAACAAATGAAAGATCAAATGAAAGGAAGAATGACAAAAGAAATTACCAAGATCATTGAGGTAGCCGATAGTATGGCAATAGAGACAACCAAGATTATAGAGAGAAAGGCAAGAAAGCATGTTACCTAGTTGAAGATGAAGATGATGACATTGAGACTGAAACTGATGTAGACATAGAAGTGATATTTGTGGAATTGAAGGAAGATTTTGAAGAAGAAGAAAGGTATGTTGAAACAACACTTATTTCTAAGTTAGCAAGAATGATACTTGGATTATTGATAGTGGTTTCACACATCATATGACTGATGATGAAGAAAAATTTGAATATCTTGAACATTATAATGGTGGATTTGTGAAAATGGGAAATGATACACCTTGTCTAGTGAAAGGTAAAGGATCTATATTGTTGAATAATAAGATCAGATGTGAGAATGCATATTGGGTGAAAAGACTTAACTATAATATGTTGAGTGTAGTACAATTGAATAACACTGGTCACCAAGTTGCATTTTAGAATAGAAGGGTGAAAATCTATGATGAGGCTGGAAAGTTGATCGGTACTAGTGAAAGATCAAAAGGTAATTTATTCTATCTGGACAATGCTGAAAATTCTTGTTTATTGGCTAAAAATGAAGATGTATGGTTATGGAACAAGAGGTTATGTCATGTGAACTTTGAAAACATGTTAATATCAGTAAGAAAAGGAAAGTTAGAGATTTACCAAGCATATCTAAACCTGGCCATGTAATGTACAAACAATGTCAAATGGACAAGATGTTAAAGTCTAGTTTCAAGAGAAAACATTACTCATCTAATGATATTTTGGAGTTAGTTCATACTGACTTATTTGATCTTTTTTGTTTGTTGATAATTTCTCTAGGATAATGACTATCATGTTCTGATGAGTTCAGTAATTTTTGTAATGAGCATGGAATAAAGAGATAGGTTTCTACACTGAGGATACCCCAACATAATGGGATTGTTGAAAGGAGGAATAGATTAATTGTTGATTGTGGTAGAACACTGATGATTGAAAAAGATGTTGCATAAATGTACTAGAGAGAACTTTTTAGTATTGTTGTTTACACACTGCACCAAGTTAAACTGAGGAAAGAATCAAACAAGACACCTTATGAATTATGGTATGGTTACACACCTAATGTGAGTTATTTCAAAGTATTTGGAAGTAGATATTACATTTTGAAAGATGATAGTAATGGAAAATTTGATTCAAAAGGTGATGAAGGGATATTTCTAAGATATTCTACTAAAAGAAAATCTTATAAATGTTTGAACAACACTACTAAAAAAATATTTAAAAGTACAAATGTGAGAGTTGATGAGTTTGCAAAAAAGAATGATGAAGAAAGAAAAATAGAACCAGAAGACTATGGTAGATTTTTTTATATTAAAGAACCTAAAACTCTACCTGAGTAACAGTCTGGCATTACCAAGCAACAAAATAATACTACCGAGCAATAGTATTTACAGACCAAGCAACAACACATAGTTACTGATGAAAATGATGATCATGTACCGAGTGGACACCACATTGAAAAATAAAGATCTGAACATGTACTTGCAAAATATGTGAGAAGACACCATCCACAAGATCAAATAATTAGAGATAAAAGAGAAATAATGATGACTCAAAGTAAGTTAAGAAACAACACATGTTTAGTTTGTGAATTTGAGCGTAAAACTATTAGAGAAGCATTAGAAAATGATGAATGGATCAAGGAAATGAAAGAATAAATAAAGAAAATATAGAAAAACAAGACGCGGACATTGGTACCGAGACTAAAAGGAAAAAAATTGATTGGACCCCAATGGATATTCGGAAACAAATTGAATGAAAATAGAGATGTCACAAGGAATAAAGCAAGACTAGTATGTAAAGGTTATGCACAAGAAGAAGGAATTAACTATGGAGAGACTTTTTCACCCATTTCTAGACTTGAAGGAGTAAGAGTATTGCTTGCATATGCGGCTTACAAAGGATTTAAGCTATATCATATGGATGTTAAATATGCATTTCTGAATGGGATACTTGAGGAAGATGTATACATTGAACAACCTAAAGATTTTGTTGATTCTAATCAGAGGAATATGGTATGTAAGTTACACAAGGCATTATATGGACTGAAAAAAGCACCAAGAGCATGGTATGAAAGACTGCATTCTTATCTCATAAGAATTTGACTTGTATTTAAAATGTGAAACTGATGATAACATTCTTATTTCTGAAATATTTGTTGATGATATCATATTTGGAGGTTGTGATAACTTATGCAAATCTTTTGTTGATGAAATGAGGAAAGAGTTTGAAATGTTGATGTTTGGTGAGATCAAATTTTTTCTAGAATTGAAAATACTACAGTAGAAGGAAGGTATATACATCACACAGTATAAATACATCAAATAATTATTGAAGGCATTCAGTATGGAAGTTTCAAAATCAGTTGGTACACCTATAGTCACCAAATGTAAGATGATAAAGGATGACAAGACAACTAAGGTAAATCAAACCTTTTATAGATCTATGATTGGCAAGTTGATTTATGTTGTGCATAGTAGACTAGATATTGCTTATGTAGTTGGAATTGTAGCTAGATTCTTTGCTAATCCAAAACAATCACATATGACTGATGTGAAAAGAATTTTGAGATTCTTAAAGAACACTAAAAATTATGGCTTATGGTACAAGAAAGAAGGAAATTTTAAATTGAAAGTTTACATTGATGTTGATTGGGATGGAAACATTGATAATAGAAAAAGCACTACGGGTGGAGCATTATTTTTAGGAGAAAGACTGGTAACTTGGATAAGTAAGAAACTAAGATGCATTTCTTAGTCCACTGCAGAAGCAAAATATGTTGTTGTTGATGCTAATTGTTCAAATATAGCATGGATAAAATAATTATTGGAAGGTATGAATGAGGAGATCATTGATCTAGTGATAATTTATTGTGATAGTACAAGTGTTATTAATATTTCTAAGAATCCAGTCATGCATGCAAAGGCAAAGCACATATCTATTAAGTATCACTATTTGAGGTAAAAAGTTCAACAAAAGCAAGTCAGATTGGAATATGTAAAGTCACAAGAGAAACTTGTCAATATATTCACAAAGCCCTTACCAAGGGACACATTTGAATACTTGAGAAGTAGACTAGGGGTCCATCCCCTGTCTAAAAATCACTAAGGTGATATGAGGTTGCATCAACCTATACTTTATCATAATATCTAATGATGTTGATGCATAATGTTCACACTTTGGGATTCATAAGGCTGTGAAAGATGAAAGACAAGAAGAAATTTCATATTTTTACATGCAAGGTACTAGAATCTGAACTGAACAATAGAGATATTAATTTGGCTACTAAAGAGCTAATTTTTTTTTGGCATTTCTATCAAAGGGAGAGAGATTGCATGAAATATTCAGATAAGGGAGAGAATGAATCAATAAAATATCTATAGAGAGAGAATGATTCTTAGGGAGAGAGATGATTGGAGAAAAAGAATCAATTAGAACTAAAGCTAACCGAAAGGGGGAGACATTGATTCTATGTAGTGATTAAACATATTAAATGCATAAGCTAGGGAGAGCTTACTGAGTCACAACATATATACAGAGTTGTACACACATTTTTGGTATTCTATGACATATTTCATATTGTGTTGCCATCAATGCCAAAGGGAGAGATTTTTATACTACAACTGATTAAATATTTTAAAGGGAGAGATTGAGGATCACTGAGATACAAAGGTATATGTGACACATTAAATTAGTTATTATATTTTAATTAATGCCAACTAGTTTTGATTGTACATATCATGATAGTTACAAACATCTAAAGAAGGAAATAATGGTGAAGGAATGAAATATTAACATGAAGATGAGATGTATGAGAAAGATATGTATATGGTATTCATTGGGTAACTTATTGATGAGTCTATGACATTATGTTAGTGATTTGATTGTATTACATAATTTTGTTATGAATTGAAGATCAAGAATGAACAAGTTTATGTGGTCGGTAAATGAAGAATTCAGTATAGACCGAGTTGAGAAAGTGTATACAAAGCAAGTGTAGTGTATACTAAGTACAATGTTAACCGAGTAAGAAGTCACCAACACATCAAGGTATTGACCGAGTGAAAGAAATAAATGGAACATAAGATTCTGACTAAAGATGATGAGTTGGACAAATAATGGATGATTTCGACGTTAAAGATAAAGTTTGTTATGAAGATCAACGACTGACAAAATTCAAGAATCATCGGATGATCTAGAATGAAACATGTTTAATACACAAGTTCCAAGGAAGGTTGAAGCTACAAAATTAACAGTGAAGATTGTAAGATTTGATGAAAAAAAAGTATTAAGCCAAAGAAACTTGCATGCAAAAACCTGTCACAAGGAAGAAATTTGTAGGAAACAAACAAGGGTTTTTCTCTCACAATATGAAAGTTTATTATTATCAGCTAAAAGAATGAATAAAAATATACAATGGATAAATCCTTATAGAGGGTATGTGCACAAAGATGGGGTACCAAAAAGATGCCAAACTTTTTTTTGGCCCCATTGCACGCAGAGGGCGCACGCCAAAAAGGGCGCTAGCCAAAAAGGGCGCGTGCCCTATGGCTTGGATTGCCCAAGCCTTAGGCTTGGGCAATCCAAGCCATAGGGTGTGCGCCCTTTTTGGTGCACGCCCTTTGTGGTTTTATTATAAAACCACTCACTACTCATTTGAAGCTCACAATTTCGAGCTTCAAAATGCCATTAGCAGCAGCAAGGTCGCCCTTTAGTGTGCACGCGGTCTAGAAGAGCCATTTTTTTGCCCACAAATTTGTATGCAATGCCTCCTCATCAGCATAGATCAAGAACAAGCAGAAGAGGTAGGTTTTTTTAATGATTCTTGAGTTGTTTATGTGTAAATGTTCATTTTTTATTTGTTTTTCAATTTACATTTTTTTTTATTGTTATTTGTAATTTTATTTGCAAATAGAATTATAAAAAAACAATTTTGTTTAAACTACAAGGAATAATGATGCACCCAAAGAAAACCCTCATTCAAACCCTCCAATTAACGAAGAAAACCAACCGCCTCTTCATGTAGAAGAAGAAAATATTGAAAACCCACTACCACGACCTCTACCAATCGAAAAACCTCTTCCTGGAGCATCACAAACTTTGTTTGAAAAAATAGAAAATGGGAAAAGGGAATTAGAAAATTTAATCAATAGATTAAAAGTATCTGTAAATAGAAATCCCGGAAGAGCAACACTTGCTTCCTTCTTAGAATCAATTCTTACCCACGTAGGATCAGTTAGTGGGTAATTGAATATTTGGCATAATAAAAGAGAAGAACAGAAACAATATTATGCTAATAAGTTGTCATATGAGGACATTAAAAAGAAAAAAATCACAAAAGATGACATTTGTAAACTCTTCAAAAAGCCTGGGCAAAATGAAACTGTCAGAACTACATTGAGGAGGTTCCCAATTCACTAGTGCATTAATGAAGATATTAAAAATAACTTTTGGGATAGATGGTGAATGGTGTTTGATAACCCTCCTTGCAACAATCATGAGGTTCCCATATATTTTTTGAGGAAACTCTATTGTGAGTTCATCCTTGGTGAGGTGCCCAATTATTTTGACTTTTTAGATTCTCAAGGTAGAGGTGGGGGATCGTCATTTAATAGACCGGGGGCACATGTTGACCCCAATGCACCCAGGGCACCCCTTGGCAAGCCCTATATTGAGCATGTTAGTGTTCCTTCTGTAGTGAAGGAACATGTGGAGGTGGACACACTAGGCACCATTAATGCCCTCACCCAAACTCTCATTGATGTTGTTAGCCCATTAGTCCAGAGGGAGGATGAGCAATCTTCAAGGGGCCACTTATGCCAGTCATGTGGGTCCTTATGCACATATGGTACTCCTCATGGTAGGGTTGTTGATGATGATGGTATGATGACTAGTGACTTCCTGAACACAACATTTGGCATCGACACACAGGTAAATATTTGCAATTCTAGTTATATTTATTTTGGTCATATATTCCATTTATAACCAAATGAATAACTAAACTAGTATATGATGTATATGTAGGGTCAAAGTGTTAGTGAAACCGAGCATGTCCCCCCTACCACTTTCTACACTAATAAATCTCCACAGGTATTTATCAAAAAAAATAATTGAATTAATACATTAAGTTATTATACATGATTTTATCTGATAACTTATTATACTATGTATTAGTTCATTGTTGGACCTTCTACATTCGTAGTAGATAGTGAGGGGTGACACTGTGCATTTGGAGAGGTATCTATATTTATTGTTAATTACATTTACTTTGATCAAATTATATTAAAAAAATGAATGAGCAAATAATTTACGAAAAAAACTATTATCAAAATCCAGACTCAAAGCACTGTTGGAAGTGAGCACATTCCTTCTCCTGGCTTTCATACGACATCATGGAGTCCACAGGTATATATGTAATAAAATACTATAACCAGCACATTACCAGTATATTCTTATATGAATAATTGTCTTCTAAATTATCTTGCATGTTCTCTAGGCCATTGTTGTGACAACTTCCACATCTACACCGTATCCAATTGCACGCGGTGGCACTTTCACGGAGGTACCATTAATGCATGTCATTTACAAATAATTATAAATATTCTTAATAGATGCATAATAATCTGCTTGATTCATTTTCAGATGATGACATCGAAAACTCCTCATGGTGTTCGAGAGTCTTTGGATCATGGAGTTGCTACTGTTGTTGCTAGTTCCGAGGCACTTACTGCAGTATGAAACTAAATTTAATTATCATTGTCATCTTAATAGTTCAAATTGAATTTGTAACAATGTTCACATATGGAAATTGAATTACTATTTTGATTGTATATCCAGGGACTTTTCACTCCTGATCACCAGCCTAGCTCTGCAGTGGATGAACATAGTGACTACATATTTGTGGTAAGAGAAAATTCTAGCATGTCATTATACGTTTTAATTTTGATTTACATATTACTCATTGATGCTTATACTTTTTATTTTTTTAGCTCTCTTTATAGAAGAGTCTAGATAGGAGGACAAGTGAACGCATTTGAAAGACTCCAGCATCCACTGCATCCCCATCCACTCGGAAATCAAAAATGGCTCGAGACTTATTTACTTCCCCTTGCGGGAAATGAGTAGAATAGGGATACTTTTATTGTACGCCTACTTGGCATTATTGGACACACATTTTGTACACCTATATGGCATTGCTGGACATATATTTTGTACACCTATATGATATTATCGGACATATCTTTTGTACACTTATATTGCATTATTCGACCAAACTTTTATTGGCCTATATGATATCATCAGGCATGTTGTTATTACGTACGCATGTACATTGTATTCTTGATTGGCAATGTCTTATGTGTTTACATTGTTGTCCATGCTTTCATAGTAAATTGGTTATTCATTTCAAATTTCAAAATTGACTACAAAATGTTTATGTTTTCATATGCACGTGATTGTATCTCTGCTTTATGTTTTCGTAGTAGCACTATTGAAATATGGCTTTACTCTTTGTATTGCATGCATTCTGTACCTTGGTCATGTGGGTCATTACAGTATAGTTGTGTATATCAGTGATGTAATTTGTTAGGAAGAAATCTAAATTTGAGTTGTCAAGACTCGAGTCTACTAGTGTACACTACATGTTTTTAGGCAAACCGAGATTGTGGTATCAAACTCAAACCAAGATGAATTTTTAGAAACCACCTTAGGTTTTTCTAGGCATTTGTAACACAATCTCGTAGCACCTGATGGTCCGTAGATACCTTGCACAGGCTCTAAGATATGCCTCAATCAAGTTCGCCGATTTTGATGCTTTGGGCACCTTAAGGGTAACACCGGTCCACAGTGGTCGGTAGCATTCTGTCGATTTCGCTTGCAAGAGGAGACCTCCACTAGCATTTACCAAGCCATACGGAGCTAATAGAATCAACGATTCGAGTGCATGACACACAGTTTGAAATATATGCAAGATTAGCACTTTCAACTAACCCTCACTACCTCTATTTGCATCGCTCGAGACCAGGCTGCCATTTTCAAAGGGAGAGGGATCTAAAGAAATTGAGAGAGGTTATTTTAGAACTCAGCAATCCCCTCTTGTGGCACCTGACAGTCTATAGATACCTCACATGAGCTTCGAGATATGCCCCAATGAAGTTCATCAATTTCGGTGCTTTGGGCACCTTAAGGGTCACACCGGTCCACAGTGGTCAGTAGTGTTCTGTCGATTCTGCTTGCAAGAGGAGACCTCCACTAGCATTTACCAGGCCATACAGAACTAACAGAACTGACGGTTTGAGTGCACGACACACGATTCGAAAGATATGCAAGATTAGCACTTTCAACTGACCCTCACTGCCTCTATTTGCATCGCTCGAGACCGGGCTGCCATTTTCAAAGGGAGAGGGATCTAAAGAAATTGAGAGAGGTTGTTGTAGAACTTAGCAATCCCCTCTTGTAGCACCTGATGATCCGTAGATACCTCGCATGGACTTCGAGATATGCCCCAATGAAGTTCGCCGATTTTGGTGCTTTGGGCACCTTAAGGGTCACACTGGTCCACAGTGGTCGATAGTGTTTTGTCAATTCCGCTTGCAAGAGGAGACCTCCACTAGTGTTTACCAAGCCATACAGAGCTAACAGAACCAACGGTTTGAGTGCACAACACATGGTTCGAAAGATATGCAAGATTAGCACTTTCAACTGACCCTCATTGCCTCTATTTGCATCGCTCGAGACCAGGCTACCATTTTGAAAGGGAGAGGGATCTAAAGGAACCGAAAGATGTTATTGTAGAACTCAGCAATCCCCTCCTATAGCACCTAACAGTCCATAGATACCTCACACGGGCTCTGAGATATGCCCCGATGAAGTTTGTCGATTTCGGTGCTTTAGGCACCTTGAGGGTCACACCGGTCCACAGTGGTCGGTAGCGTTCTATCAATTCCACTTGCAAGATGAGACCTCCACTAGCATTTACCTGGACATACGGAGCTAACAAAACCAACGGTTCAAGTGCACGACACACGGTTTGAAAGATATGCAAGATTAGCACTTTCAACTGACCCTGATTGCCTCTATTTGCATCGCCCGAGACTGGGCTGCCATTTTCAAATGGAGAGGGATCTAAAGAAACTGAGAGAGGTTATTGTAGAACTCATAAATTCCCTCTTGTAGCACCTAACAGTCCATAGATACCTCACACAGGCTCCGAGTTATGCCCCGATGAAGTTGGTCAATTTCGATGCTTTGGGCACCTTAAGGGTCACACCGGTCCACAGTGGTCGGTAGCATTCTGTCAATTCCACTTGCAAGAGGAGACCTCCAGTAGTGTTTACCAGGCCATACGGAGCTAACAGAACCAATGGTTCGAGTGCATGACACATGGTTCGAAAGATATGCAAGATTAGCACTTTCAACTGACCCTCACTGCCTCTATTTGCATCGCCCAAGACCGGGCTGCCATTTTCAAACAGAGAGGGATCTAAAGAAACCAAGAGAGGTTTTTGTAGACCTCAATGATGTCATCCTATGGTAGTTGACAGTTCATTGATACCTCACACGGGCTCCGAGATACACCCCTTTGAAGTTCACCAATTTCGGTGCTTTGGGCATCTTAAGGGACACGCCGGTCCACAGTGGTCACTAGCGTTCTGTCGATTCCACTTGCAAGAGGAGACCTCCACCAGCATTTAACCGACCACTCGGAGCCAACGAAAGCAACGGTTCGAAAGATATGAAAGATTAGCAAGAGCATCCATGATATTTTCTTGAAGGTTTTTTATGGTCTATTGATTGGTGATGATTTGATCTGATGTAGGAAGGTGTTAGAAGGTATATTGAATCATTTATAAGTAGATTGTATTGTTTTTTATAAGAGATATCTCTGCTGCTCCAAAATATTACACAGTTTTGCATTGGATTTCTAGTGATTTTGGCATGATCCATCCTTAGTATGCACTCCTAACCGTAAGGATGGATCTACTAATATGTATCATAGCCTATTAACCTTGAATAAAAATATTATGAGAAGATTTATTGTAGGAAAGCATGGGAAAGTGGAAAGGAGCAGCCAAAAGCATGATTTGGGTGCATTGGGAGAGTGCCACCCCTTACACAGCCAATGATTGGGCTTAAGGACCCTATGCTTTTATGATTGAATCTTGTTATTGATGTCAGGGAAAAGGTGTGTGCAAGAGGAATTAGCCTGAAAGTGTGTGTAGACTGTACATTGGTGATGCCCTAGCCAAAGAGGGTTTCCAAGCACCTAATTGGGGCTTTCATAGTAAATGAATGCATAGGTCCAAATTGAGCATGTATTTGTCTAATTAGATGTAAATGATGAAATTTCACCAAGTTTCAAGAAGATTGAATGGGTTTTGCTACTAGTTGCTTTGTTAAAGTGCATCCTTTTCCTTCAAAAACTGTCACAGTCATGTTTTTGAGCAATTTGTTACAAAGTAACAAATACTAATTTTTGGATATGTTGTGTAAAGTTTAAAAGGGTATCTGAATGTGTTTTTATTTTTGAAACTTCTTTGGAAAAATTTGGACAAATTAATTAAATACAGTTGTTGCTGTTACAAGTAGCATAATGCAAAGAATGTACTTCCTGATTAAATGATGACTTGGCACTTGTAAGCCATGTTAACTACAACATATTAAGGCATATTAAATACAACATCATTATTTTCCCTTTACAACTCATTAATGACCCAAGTTTGCTTATGCACTATTAGTGTACTTTCAGAACCTTAATGTCGTCAAACATGAATTTGTGCTTAACCACTCAGGTAGATGATTCCAAACATTCCAAGATGCTTCATATGATGTATTAATCATTCCAAACAAGTTTCAAGTCCTTATTATATCAGAAAGTACATTATTAGCATTTTGCCAAATTGTTGTCATGTGCATTTTGCCTTTGTGGAGCAGCAGAGACAGTTTTTAATTTTTTTCTCCAATTTGTTCCAAACAACTTGAAAAAGTAAAAGTATTTTCAGATACCCTTTATCCTCTTACACAATGTATGTAAAACTTAAGGTGTGTTTTTTTGGACCAAAGTCCTTAAATCCAGGTCTGTGACAGTTTTTGAGTGAAAATCAAGCACTTTTACAAAGCAACCATTAGCAAAACAACTCCAAATCTCTCCAAAATTGGTGAAAGTTCATCATTTGTGTCTAATTTAATAAATCCATGGTCAATTTTGACCCATCAACTCTCCAAACATGAAAGCCCCAATTTGTTGCTTATAAACCCTCACTGCCTCTACTTGCATCGCCCGAGACAGGGCTACCATTTTCGAACGGAAGGTGATCCAATAAAATAAAGAGAGGTTATTGTAGACCTCATTGATGCCATCCTATAGCACCTAACAGTTCATTGATACCTCACACTGGTTCTGACATACGCCCCCTTGAACTTTGTCGATTTCGGTGCTTTGGGCACCTTAAGGGACACACCGGTCCACAATGGTCGGTAGCGTTATGTCAATTCTGCTTGCAAGCGGAGACCTCCAATAGAGTTTACCCGGCCACCCAGAGCTAACAGAAGTAACGGTCCGAGTGCGCAATCCACGGTTCAAAAGATATACAAGATTGCAACTTTAAACTGACCCTCACTGCCTCTACTTGCATTGCCCAACATAGGGCTTCCATTTTTTAACGGAAGGTGATCCAATAAAACTAAGAGAGGTTATTATAGACCTCATTGATGCCATCTTGTAGCACCTGATGGTTTGTTGATACCTCACACTGGTTTCGAGATATGCCCTCTTGAAGTTCATCGATTTCGGTGCTTTGGGCACCTTAAGGGACACGTCAGTCCACAGTGGTCGGTAGCGTTATGTCAATTCCGCTTGCAAGCGGAGACCTCCACTAGTGTTTACTCGGCCACCCAGAGCTAACGGAAGTGATGGTTCAAGTGTGTGACGCAAGGTTCGAAAGATATACAAGATTGCAACTTTGAACTGACCCTCATTGCCTCTACTTGCATCACTCGAGATAGGGCTACCATTTTCAAACGGAGGTGGATCTATAAAAAATGAGAGAGGTTATTGTAGACCTTGGTGATGCTATCTTGTAGCACCTAAGGGTTCATTGATACCTTACATAGGTTCTGAGAAATGACCATCAGAAGATTGTTATTTTTTGTGCTTTGGGCACCGTAAGGGACACTTGCCCCGAGTGCATTCTGGAACGTTCCAAGGACTGGGTGACTGGAACGAGTTGGTCCTTGGCCATTTTCTGGCCACCTGAACCTAATGGAAGTGATGGTTTGAGTGCACAAGGCACAGTTCGACATAGTTGCTTTGTAAAATGGCATATTTTGACATAGTTGTCTAAAGTGACATCTTGCAAGTTTGATGGGTTTTGCTCGTGATGGGTAGTTCAAATTTTGGGGATTGTGTTTATATGTTGAAAAATTACTTTTAAGATCTTAAGCAGCAAAAAATTCTTCCAAATTTGTATATTTGCTTTGTAAGGTGACCATTTTGGTAATGTTGCTCAAGGAGTCATCTTGCAAGTTTTGTTGGTTTTACTCTTTATGGGTGGATCAAACTTTGGAAAATGTTTTGATATGATAAAAACTTGCTTTTCAGATCTTAATCAGTGGATAATTCTTCAAATTTTATATAGTTTCTTTGTAAAGTGACCATTTTGGCAATGTTGCAAGAAATTGAAGGAAAACCCTTTATTTTGGATGCAAATTTTAAGTTTCTTTTGCTTTTGTGAGTTCATTTGGATTGGAAATCATTGTAATGGTCTTTTTATATCTAATCTAACATGTTTTGAGGATATTTGACCAAGTTTTATATCTGATCTAACATGTTTTGAGGAGATTTGATCTAAGAACAAATCTTATTGCTGTCCCATCATTAGTCACATAAAAATTACACAGTTTTGCATTGGATAAAACACCATAAAAATGTTAAGGAATTATTGTAAACATGTTTCTTTTTTTATTAATATTATAAAACATGTTTACAACTCAGCTCAATAAAGGCGCTGGTAGGAAAGAGCTGAGTGGAGAAAACCTCTGGCATTGCCCCAAAAAATATGCAGCGTTGCATTATCATTACAATTAAAAACTTCCCTCTATACACACGGGGTATGTATCATAGAAGCTAACTTTGTCAGAGAAACAAATAGTACAGTTGAACACATATTACAACATTTTAGTATAGCCCAATTTAGTCCATTGAACCAACTGGATCTGCCTTAACCTTTAGTGTGTTAAGTATTGCCTCATGCTCTAACTCGGGAACCTTCCAAAGAGTTCTTTTCACTGGCCTACCCCCATATCTGATCAAAGTAACATTCAAAGCAACAACAAGGTTTGAATAATGTAGAATCTTCCTATGTGTCTCGCAGTCCTCGAACAACCAAAACTTAGAGTTCTTCATACCATATCATCTAAGCCATGTTCCTGTTACAACAACTGCTCCTATAGGGTATTGTAATCCTTCGCCGTCTACAACTACGACATCCAATTTCTTTTTGGCCTCAACACAATGACATAAATAATATGTCCCTTTGTCATTGTATTCAGGTGCAATAACTGCAAAAACATGAGCTACAACAACGTAGACATATTCAGTACATTAATATCCAAAATAGTTTAGACAAACTATATAAATGGACAATTTACCTAGTTGTACTATATCCGACAAATGGTCAAAGTCAATAGATGTTCCCATGTCCCCTAGTTGCAATGTTGTTGGTGGACGATAGGAGTCAAGTGGGCTCAAAGGTCTTATAGACCATTCATCAACCCATTCCTTTGAGTCGCACTCATCCCAATTCTCCTCTGCACAAGATGAACAAAAGCATGCCATATGTCATGTGTATACCATCCATGAACCTGCATTACAACTTCTAAAAGAGTGTAGCTCACTTGATCCTATTACTGTACAACAATCCTCATATGGTGCAATGTTAGTTTCATCAATCAACCCAAAAAATCTATGAACTATTGACTCACCTTCCTTACCTGGGCCCATTGTGGCATTACACCAGTTGACAATACATCTTGCATTTGATAAGTTTGCTCCCCCCTCATACTTTAATTCTTCACGTGCTAAAGCTCTTTTTATACATGCTCCCGCACCATCATGCTCTCCCTTTCCATGGCCCGCCTCAGTGAAATTCCACATATATTGAATATCAGTGTTCTTGTTCATCCTGCTCAACCAATAAAACATGCAAGAATTCTTGAATTGGGATGTACAATTATTTGACCATATGATGTGTCAAAGATATGGTATGCTCCTATTTGCCAAATCACCATAAAACAAACTAAAGTAACCATGTACAAACTCTATAGAATGTGAGCGATCATCGCTCATATAAAAATGGTACTCCCTCAATATCTTCCTATTTTCCTCCGTACTATCAGGTGCATGCAAGTATGCTATATGAACAAATATAGCAACCTGTTGAGAGTTGTAATACTGTGATTGTACCTCATTTTGTGGTTGCAAAGTGTAGTTTTCAGCAAAGTCCACAACTAAAACAATTGTATCAATCGGAAAAGTGTCCTTGCATAACTTGAATTGTGTATCCAACCATCATACTCTATGTGTATGCATTGCATATTCATACACAATTTTCCCGCAAAATATATCCATGAACTGATACACCGGAATCCTGTCAATTACTAAATCACATCTTTTTGCCTTTTTTCCATCTTTTAGAGCATATGCAATGGTCTTATATTTTCCAAATTCTACTATTTCATTCCCAATTGCATGACTACTTTCCATATGTTGACAAATAGGTAAATCTTGCAAACCACCGTAATGTACACATGTACCATTCAAACATGATAGTTTGTGAAATTGTTGTCCATCCGGTCTATGACATAAAATGGTAGCTATCAATTCCCTTGAAGATCGAGGTGGCTCCTTTATGTTACACTCCTACACGACATTGTTAGCATGCAAATTTACACATCTATGCTGATAGACAGTATAATGGTTAGAAAATTCAATATGTACTCTCAACAACAAGTTGTGCATGTGTGATTTATCTTGACATAAAAAGGTTTAGCCATTTCAAAAAATCTTTGACTAATTTTAATTTGAGGATACACATCTATAAATTTTGCAAAAAATTATGTCTGGGTTAAATCCAAAAAATGCTTTGGATGTGGAGCACGCAATCGACTACCAATCCTCCTCCTTACAACATCTCTTTGATTAGGAGATACTCGTGTATTATTCTTCCAAAAATTTTCAATGAAGGATTTCAAAGCTTCAACAATGTCTTTGTCTTTCCATGGAAATCTACCGAAAAAAGCCCATAGTTCATTGCTATTTGAATCTTCCACTCTTTGACACCTTTCCGCGGCTCTCATTAGAGACCTTCTACTTATTTTCAATGATTTACTTGTCTTTCTAATGAGTTGAGACTTCTTCATTTGATTTCTTACCATTGTTGATGTCATCACACATCGTGTGACATTACTATCTTTTGTGTGTGATGTAGAACCCACAGTCTCATATGCATCCACTAGATTCTTTACAATAGCTTTTTCAATGGAGGTGTCATCTGTTCTTAACCCAAGAATCTTCATGATAGGCCTAAATTTTAGATTTCTCATCATTTCAACAAACAATTGACATCTTCCTGTGACATTCAAATTCTCAAAAAATATCCTCCAAATTTGGTTAGTATATCTTTGACAAGTGCACTTGGGAATCTTGTCAGGCATTGGTTTCAAAATATTAGTGTCAATATCAATCAAATATTTAGGCTTTCTATGCAAAACTCTAGGAGGTGTTCTCAATTGTTGTGTAGGCTCAACATTGGGAATGTCAACAATGTTAGGGATGAATTGCATACCTTCGACCGAAGATGATGTGCCTTCAAATTGAGATGTGGAAGATGGACCTTCACCAACTTGAGATGAATATGGTGTTTCTTCAACACGATGCAATGGTGTGATTCCTACACCTTCGGAAGTTGGAAATGAGGTTCCTTAACAATGATGCAATGATGTGTCTATTCCTTCAGATGTAGCTAATGGTGTGCCTTCAACATAATATGATGGTGTGGCTACACTTTGAGGTGTAGAGTGTGCGATGTCTTCAACATTAGATAATTCATGTGCACCTCCAACATTGGATGATGGCATCCCTTCAACTTGCGATCCAATAGATGATATACTCACCCCTTCATAATTCAATTGTCTTGTTGCATGCAACTTTCTCATTCAGTTCCTTTGTGTTTCCAATTCCAATTCTCTCCTATTAGGTAATTCTTCTTGTATGGGCTCCAATTGTCATTGCTCGCGAAGTTGTCTCATTTTTTCTCTTTTCTTCTCTTTCTCTATTTCATGCTCTTCGGGTGTTTGAATCTTAGGTCATTTTCTCGACATGATGAATAAGATCTATATATACATTGAAATTCATTAAAATTTACACATTATAAAATATCAATCTAATAAAACAATTATGGTTTTTTTAATCAATCTATTATAATAAGTCATAACATAATATAAAAGTATTACAATTTATATATATCAAATTATAATACAACTATAGTCCAATACATGTCTATTTATGCTTTCCACAAGTCCATATAATATGAAATAAAATAAAAAGGATTTATTCACATTTTGGCATGCAAGAACAAACAAAACTTACCTTGAAATATGTCAAATTTGCTAAATAAAGGTTGTTTTTTGCACCACAATGTTGACCTTGCAACAAAAGGTGGTCCAAGTTGATAAAATAGTCTTCTTTTTTACCTCCAACACCATGAAAGTGAATATTTTTTGTGCAAACTACGTGTTCCAGACAAAATATAGTAAAAGTGGGCCTTCTTCACGAGATTCTTGGGTTTTTTGCCATTTTTGGGCTTTCTACAAAGGGTGTGCGCCAAATAAAGCATATGCCCTTTTTGGCGCACGCCCTTTCTAGAAATGCATAAAAGAGAGATAGATGGGGGGAGAAAGGGAGAGACAGAGAGAGAGAGATGTGATAAAGAGACAAAGAGAGATAGAGGGGTGACTGAGAGAGAGAGAGAGAGGAGAGTGCGAGAAAGTTAATGAATAAGGGGTTTTAAGTGGTCCTTAGGGGTCCTAATTGGTTGTAGAGGGTCATAAGGAGTCATAAGGGGTGTAAAGAGGTTCTTAGGACCCCATGTGACCCTTAGGTGTTTGTAAAGGGTCCTAATTGGTTGTAGAGGGTCATAAGGAGTCGTAAGGGGTGTGAAGTGGTTCTTAGGACCCCATGTGACCCTTAAGTGTCTGTAAAGGGTCCTAATTGGTTGTAGAGGGTCATAAGGAGTCATAAGGGGTGTAAAGTGGTTCTTAGGACCCCATGTGACCCTTAGGTGTCCGTAAAGGGTCCTAATTGGTTGTAGAGGGTCATAAGGAGTTGTAAGGGGTGTAAAGTGGTTCTTAGGACCCCATGTGACCCTTAGGTGTCTGTAAAGGGTCCTAATTGGTTGTAGAGGGTCATAAGGAGTTGTAAGGGGTGTAAAGTGGTTCTTAGGACCCCATGTGACCCTTAGGTGTTTGTAAAGGGTCCTAATTGATCGTAGAGGGTCATAAGGAGTCGTAAGGGGTGTAAAGTGGTTCTTAGGACCTCATGTGACCCTTAGGTGTCTGTAAAGGGTCCTAATTGGTAGTAGAGGGTCATAAGGAGTTGTAAGGGGTGTAAAGTGGTTCTTAGGACCCCATGTGACCCTTAGGGGTCCATAAAGGGTCCTAATTGGTCGTAGAGGGACATAAAAAGTTGTAAGGGGTGTAAAGTGGTTCTTAGGACCCCATGTGACCCTTAGGGGTTAATAGATCATAATCAAAGAGGTGTTAATAGATCATAATCAATCCTATGACCCCTTATAACCCCATAGCACCGATAGGAATACATCTTGTTGTTCTCAAGAGGTCCTAAGGGGTATAAGGAGTCATGAGGGGTGTAAAGTGGTTCTTAGGACCCCATGCAACCCTTAAGGGCCCTAAGGGTCATATGGGGTCTTGGGACTCATTGATATGTCCTAGAATGTTAAAGAGGTGTTAAGGGATCATAATGAATCATACAAGAGAGAGAGAGGGGGGGAGTAATGAGGGGGAGAGAGAGAGAGAGAGAGAGAGAGAGAGAGGTAGGGGAGAGGGTTGAGAGAGAAGTTAAGTTCAAAGAGATATAGGGTGAGATAAGTAGATAGAGAGAGGGAGAGGGTTAAGAGAGAAGGTAAGAAAGAGATATAGGGTAAGAGAAGTAGATAGATAGATAGATAGATAGATAGATAGGGAGAGAGAGAGAGATGCAAAGGGGGATAGGTAAGAGAAAAGGTAAGAAAGAGATATAGGGTAAGAGAAATAGATAGATAGATAGAGAGGGGTAATGAGGGAGAGGTAGAGGGGGATGGGTTATGAGAAGAATAGAGATAAGGATAGAGAAAGGGGAGATATAGAGACAGTGAGAGGAAGAGGAGGGGTGAGATAGAGAGGCAGAGGGAAAGGGTTGAGAGAGAAGGTAAGAAAGAGATCTAGGGTACGAGAAGTAGAGAGAGAGAGAGAGAGAGAGAGAGAGAGAGAGAGAGAGAGAGAGAGAGAGAGAGAGAGAGAGAGAGAGAGAGAGAGAGAGAGAGAGAGAGAGGGTGAGATAAGTAGATAGAGAAAGGGAGAGGGTTAAGAGAGAAGGTAAGAAAGAGATCTAGGGTAAGAGAAGTAGATAGAGAGAGAGAGAGAGGAGTGAGCGAGAGAGAGAGAGAGAGGTAGGGGAGAAGGTTGAGAGAAGGTAAGAAAGAGATATAGGGTAAGATAAGTAGATAGATAGAGAGATAGGGTTAAGAGAGAAGGTAAGAAAGATATCTAGGGTAAGAGAAGTAGATAGAGAGAGAGAGAGAGAGAGAGAGAGAGCAAGAGCGAGAGGCAGGGGGAGAGGGTTGAAAGAGAAGGTAAGAGAGATATAGGGTAAGATAAATATATAGATAGACAGAGAGGGTTAAGAGAGAAGGTAAAAAAGAGTTCTAGGGTAAGAGAAGTGGAAGATAGATAGAGAGAGAGAGAGAGAGAGATGAAAAGAAGGAGAGGTAAGAGAGAAGGAAAGATATATATATATAGGGACGTAAAGAGAGAGAGCTCGAGAAATGCAAAGGGGGAGAGGTGAGAGAGAAGGTAAGAGAAAGATATAGGGTTAGAGAGAAGGGGAGAGAGAGATATATAGGGTTAGAGAGAGAGAGATAAGGTAAGAGAGAGATATATAGGGCTAGAGAGAAGGGGAGAGAGATAGGGCTATAGAGGAGAGAGAGAGAGAGAGAGAGAGAGAGAGAGAGAGAGAGAGAGGTGGGTAACAAGGGAGAGGTAGAGGGAGATGGGATAAGAGAAGAATAGAGATAAGGATAGAGAGAGATCTAGGGTAATAGAAGTAGATCGATAGAGAGAGAGAGAGAGAGAGAGAGAGAGAGAGAGAGAGAGAGAGAGAGAGAGAGAGAGAGAGAGAGGCAGGGGAGAGGGTTGAGAGAGAAGGTAAGAAAGAGATCAAGGGTAAGAGAAGTAGATAGAGAGAAGGAGAGAGGGGTGAGAGAGAGAGAGAGAGGCAGGGGAGAGGGTTGAGAGAGAAGGTAAGAAAGAGATCAAGGGTAAGAGAAGTAGATAGAGAGAGAGAAGGAGAGGGGTAACAAGGGAGAGGTAGATGGAGTTGGGATAAGAGAAGAATAGAGATAAGGATAGAGAGAGGGGAGATAGAGAGACAGTGAGAGGAAGAGGAGGGGTGAGAGAGAGAGAAATAGGGGAGAGGGTTGAGAGAGAAGGTAAGAAAGAGATCTAGGGTAAGAGAAGTAGAGAGGGAGAGAGAAGGAGAGAGGGAGAGAGAGAGAGGTAGGGGGAGAGGGTTTCTCAAGAGAAGGTAAGAAAGAGATATAGGGTTAGATAAATAGATAGAGAGAGAGAGAGAGGGTTAAGAGAGAAGGTAAGAAAGTGGTCTAGGGTAAGAGAAGTAGATAGATAGATCTAGATAGACAGAGAGAGAGGGTTAGAGAGAGGGTTGAGAGAGAAGGTTACAAGAAAGAGATCTCAAGTAAAAGAAGTAGATAGAGAGAGAGAGGGTTAGAGAGAGAGAGAGAGAGAGAGAGAGGCAGGGGAGAGGGTTGAAAGTGAAGGTAATAAAGAGATCTAGGGTAAGAGAAGTAGATGGATAGATAGAGAGAGAGAGAGAGGCAGGGGAGAGGGTTGAGAGTGAAGGTAATAAAGAGATCTAAGACCTAAGAGAAGTAGATAGAGAGAGAATTTTGTAAGACAAGACAAGAAAGAGATAGGATAAGAGAAGTAGGGAGAGAGAGAGAGAGAGAGAGAGAGATGTGGGAAGATAGAGAGATAGGGAGAGGCAGAGGGAGAGGGATAAGATAGAAGGTAAGAACGTGGACAGAGAGAGATAGAGTGGGGGGAGGGAATATAGAGAGATAGGGAGAGGTAGAGGGAGAGGGATGAAGTGAAGGTAAGAAATAGATAACTAGGGTAAGAGAAGTACAAAGAGAGAAAGTAGAGCGAGGAAGATAGAGAGATAGGGAGAGGTAGAGGGAGAGGGATGAAGTGAAGGTAAGAAAAAGAGAGAGAGAGAGAGAGAGAGAGAGAGAGAGAGAGAGGTGATAGAGAGAGATTTTGGATGACACACTTTATGGTTCGAGGTGCTTCTAATGTATTAAATGAGGGTTCCTAATGTTTTTTAGATCTTATTATGGCTCTTTAGCACCTATTAAGAACCCTAAGAAAATACTGCAATCAATTAATACCTCTTAAGACACACTTTGAGAATCTAATGTGTCCTAACAGGCCGTAATGTTGTCTAAGGGTTTGTAGTGGATCATGAGAGTTATAACGTGTTCTAAGGGACAATAATGGGTCGTAATAGACCATTTAGAGGCAATTAAAACCACTATGGAATCATTAGGACACATTAGAATGGGTCCTAATGGTTCTTTAGAGCCTATTTATGCTTGACATAGGGCGCACGCCAAATAGGGTGCACGCCCTATTTGGCGTGCACCCTATTTCAAGCATAGATTCAAATAGGGTGCATGCCAAATAGGGTGTGCACCCTATTTGAAGGCTTGTATTTTACCAAGCCTAAGGCTTGGATTTGCTTTGGAGATCCAACCCAAAGGCTTGGATGTATAAGCCATTAGTTTGACGTGAATTCGAAGAAACATTAGAAAAAACCTTCACTTTTTGTGTGTGCTCTCCATCTAGTTTACACGTGATTCGATAATGAAAAAATCAGACAATGTGAGATTATTGGTCTCTGAGTTAGCTATCTAAACATATAATTTATTTCCAAAAATGATAATTTTAAGCCTATCAACATTAATTTCCATTGAATGTATGTCAATTTTTTTTCAAAAACCAACGTGTAGTATTTTGGGTATAGATTTTGCTTCGTTTGTCGAAATTTGCAAAAACTTAGTTTTTTAGAAACTAGACTCCATTCTACACACTTTTAAAAAAAAAATTGATTTTTGACTAATTTTGAATGATTTCTAGGGGGAGCACGCCCAAATTTCATGTGTTTTGGGATGTCTGAGTTCAAAAAGTTATAGAAATTCATACATTCATAAAAAAATTAGCAGAAAAATCCAGGGTAAACTACGTGGTGTTAGCTAACTTCTCACTAGAGTGATTAAATAATTTCAAAAAATAAGTTAACATTTTAGGGGGAGCACAACAGGCGCTATGTTATTTTTTTCACAAAAAATAGTACCACTTTTTGTGCTCCCCCTAGTTGAAGCCCTTAATCTTCACCGTTTTTCAAATAAATTAGTATTTTAGAAACTAGATTCAAAGTACTACAACTCTTGTTCTTGTTGTGTTTTGAAATTTTGAGTCAAACTATCTTCAATTTGTTATTGAAGTTTAGAGTTTGCTGATTTCAGGAAAAAAGTGGCATCTTAAACCCCCTTTTTGGTACCCCATCTTTGTGCACATACCCTAGAAGGAGATGGAAAAACCTAATGGGAAACCCTAATAAGTAAATAGGCATTAAATAATTAGATTTAATTATTAAATGACTAATGCAAGTGCATAAAGTGAAATCTTAAGAGGTAGTAAAGTTAATTTAATAAATGTAATTAAATTAATTCTTTACTCTAACACCCCCCTTAAGATGAGAAACAATGCAGCTACAAACAATGCAAGAAAGAAGCAAAGGAACTACAATGCTGAAAGAAAATTTGGGTCCTGACAACATGGCCCAATGAGGTACCCAATCACGACCAAATCTCTATGAAACAAAAAAATAGGAAAAACCACATGGGAAAAACCCTCCCCCAAAAAGAGATAGAAAGATGCAGAAAGCAAAAAAAAAGAAAGGAAGGTAGGCCTCACTGAGACCCCCCAAGGAGAACTTCCTTCACCCCAATTATAGAACACAGCTAAAGATACTGCAAGGATGCAAAAGGATTAATGAAGATGTCAGCAACCTGCTCTGAAGTGGGAACATACTCCAAGCTTAGAGAGCCATCCTAAATCAACTGCCTGATGAAATGCATATGGATATCAATGTGCTTGGTTTGTTGATGCTCAATTGGGTTGTGGGAAATATGAATGGCACTCTAATTATCACACCAAAGAAGAGTGGGACTATCAAGAGGAAACCCAAACTCTTTCATCAATTTTCGAAGCCATAAAACCTCCTAACTAGCTAGCATAGATGCTTGATACTCTGCCTATGTAGATGATAATACAACAATAGTCTACTTCTTGCAATACCATGTGATAGGACTAGAACCAAGATAGAAAACAAAGCCAGAAGTAGACTTCCAACCATCTATATCACCACCCCAATAAACATCTATGAAACCAACAATGTGAGGATCTCCTTATGTATATTGAATGCCATATGAAGTAGTGCCCCAAATGTACCTCAAAATGTGTTTGGAAGATTGACAATGACTCTCATGAGGATCATGGGAGAATCAAGAGACAATACCAAATGCAAAGGAAATGTTAGGATGAGTGTGTGTCAGGTACAACAAACTACCCACAAGCTTTCTGTATAAGGTGGAGTCCATTGAAGGAGTAGAGAAAGTGGTAAACAAAAGAACACCTGAATGAAAAGGTGTGGGAGCGGGCTTACAATCAAGCATGTTGAATCTCTAAAGCATGTCAAGAGCATACTTCTTTTGGTGTATGGAAATCCCATCCGAAGACTGAATGACCTATAGGCCCAAAAAGTAGTGCAGAAGTCCAAGATTAGTCATCTCAAATTGTGTCATCAATACTCTTTGAACACTCTAAATCATAGAAGATGAGCTACCTGTGATGATGAGATCATCAACATACAACAAAATTATCACAAGATCAGTCCCATGAAACTGAATGTACATTGTAGGATCAGAATGATAGTGGGTGAAGTGTGAGGCTAGCAAGAAAGAGTCCATCTTCTCATACCAAGCCCAAGGAGCTTGTTTGAGACCATATAATGACCTCTAAAGTCTCCACACAAGAGAAGAGTCCTGCACAAAACCCTGAGGTTGTTCCATATAGATCTCCTCATGTAGATCCTCGTGCAAGAATGCACACTTCACATCCATCTGATACACTGTCCAACCCTATGAAGCTGCAAGAGAAAGTGCCAGGGGAATATAATTCATCTTGGTGACATGAGCAAAAGTTTTGGAGTAATCAATACCCACCACCTATGAAAATCCCTTCGCAACAAGACATGCCTTATACAAATCAATAAAACCATCTGTAGCATACTTGGTACGGTACACCCACTTGCATCGAACCATCTTTCTTCCTTTCGGAAGAGTACAAAGATCCCAAGTGTGACTCTTCATCAAAGAAGAGTACTCCTCATCCATAGCCCTATCCCACTCAAGATGTCATGTCACCTCTAAAAACTTTTGAGGATCATCTAAAATAGCATGACTCAAAAGACCAGTACTAGATCATTGAGAACGAGTACGACAGGTATCTGAAGGATCTCCTACCAAACAACGAGCAGCACTAATAGTATCTCAAGCCCACTTGGGCACTTGAAGAATATCTGGTGGAGGGGAAGGTGGACCATCATCTAAATCATCCTTAAAGGATATAGAATCATGAAGAGGAGAAGAGGAAGTACTAGGAAATGAGGGAGAAGCTGGTGATGGAGGCTCCATTTGAGGATAGCGCTCATCAAACTAGACATCTCGCTAAAATAAGACCTCTCTGGAATCAAGATCAAAAACTTGTACGCCTTCATATCCTCACAGTAGCCAAAAAAATATCAATGGTCGGCTCTTCATCTCCATGGATTTCCTCTGAGCATCTGGAATAAATGTCCAAGCCTCACTACCAAACACTTGAAATGTAGGAACATGATGCAGTCAATCTCGGAGGATCCAATAAAGGACTATCTAAACTTGTAGTTAAAAACCAACAATGCACAATAACACAACACAACAAAAATATAGAATTAAAAAAAAAATTATTCATCAGTAACCAAGCTTACAAGAAATATGTCGAGTTGTAAGGCCTTCTCGGTTACAGCCAAATACATCAAAGATTACAATAGTTCAGCAAGATCACATAGGATCCAACACCCTCTCAGCTAGCCCAAGTCTGTAACATAACAAGACACTAGTAGGTACTCCAAGAAAGATCTAAACTTGTGCTCGCAAGCCACCAAGCAATCTTTGTTTTCCTAATCTCGCAAGCTACTAAATATGCTACACTTCATAGATCGACCTCTGGTACTCCAAACTGATCACCAATCTACTACTTCTTGCTACCTTTTGCCTTCCTCCTCCTACTCTACCCATACCCTCCTTAAATACTACACAACCATAAGTCAAATTTACAAACAAATAAATCCCAAAACCCAGTCAGCTTCCAAAGATAAACAAATTATAAATACAACAGTAGTCAACTCTCACATAGCCTTACAACAGTTAATTCTCCATGTCGGCATCTAGATCCACATAGACTAATGCAACACACAAGATTTAGGTCCCCACGCATCCAACGGTTAATCCATAACTCAAGGAGTGTGACCCAAATTAAATGCACCAGTCGGCCAAGCTGATTCATCCAAACAAACAAGTTGGTCAACAAGAATACCAAGTGCCATTAATTAACACCGAGACCTAGTCGGTAACCGAGCACCAAGCACCAAAAACACTGAGTCACTGAGTGACCACCATCCACCGAGCTCCATCAGTACTTCTAAGTGAGAACCACTACCATGACCATTGAGATCCATCAGTGAAGCCAAATAGACTCCGACTGAGAACTATCACTAAACAACCGAGTAAAAAGCATGTCTTAACCAATCTCATCCACCTCCTTCACCGAGTGCCAAAAAATCACAAGGAGCTGAACGACAAGCCAGGATGCCACTACATCAAACCCCTGGGGCACAAAGAAAAGTGTGTCCCACACTTTCTCACCAAAGGGAACATTTGAACAACACCAAATCCACTTCATCTTCACCAAATGTTTCCACTCCATCACAGGAAAGAGAACCAATCTACAACTCAACCATCTCATATTCACCCACGCAATTATCGCAATCCACTGGATCTCGACAACCCAATCAGAATTCTCACCCTCGGGAACAAACTGAACAAGATCATGATCCTCAAATGATCTTAGTAACCCATCATCCCCATCAGTACATAGGGAATCCAACTTCACATCCATCTCAATCAACTGAGTAGAAGATCAAGACCACCGAGAAAGTCTGTCATCCACCAACCTCGCAACCTGTTTGGTTCTATCTTCACCACTCGATCCAACAACTCCAAATTCATCAACAATACAAGTCAAACTCTCACCGCTAGAAATCTTATTACGCACAATAAGATGCTCTGCAAGTTCCATTCTAGATCCATCCATCTACTAATGCAAACCAATAGATACCTCATCAACTCTAGCCAAGTCATCAGGGACTTCCACAAGTTGTCATCATCTCTACACAATCTTCTTTACAGGCCATACAATCCTCTTCTTTCCCAAGATATGCCAACTGAGTACAGTACAATACTCAAGGAACTCCTCCCACATTCTAACCACAATAGGGTCCTTCAAATACCAACTTGCAAGCTTCCTTTTTCTTTCACCATGTATCTTTACATCATCTATTTATGCACAAAATCCAAATGATCTTCTACCCTCACAATCCATCTGCAAGTCCTCTGCAATTGCGAGTGAGAACCATGATCTTCCACCTCACAAAAAAATAACTAGGACTCCAGAAATAAATCATCCACCACACAAACTACCACACATCATCATAGAGATCTACAATCACCCTATTGTCCAATCTTCTTGAAGACATCTCCCAAAGATCTTTGAAAATCCTCTGCAACAAATCCTATACCGACCACCTTATGACAACCTCCAAGTTGTATGCAAGTCAAATCACAACCTGCCACCTCGCATGAACAAATAGGCCACATTTTTACAAGTTCAGTAACATGGATCTATAACTCAAATTGCACACAAATTTTTTGCCAACCTTTCTCCCAACAAGATCAACTCACTCTGATGACACTTGATGCAGTCAAGCTCAGAGGATCCAATAAAGGACTATCCAAACTTGCAGCCAAACACCAACAATGTGGAATAACACAACACAAAACAAATATAGAATCAAAATATTCTTTATTCATCAGTAACCAATCTTACAAGAAACATGTCAAGCTATAAGGCCTTCTCGGTTATGGCCAAATACATCAAAGATTACAATAGTTCAGCAAGATCACATAGGATCCAACACCCTCTTAGCTAGCCCAGGTTTGTAACACAATAGGATACTAGTAGGTACTCCAAGAAAGATCTAAACTTGTGCTTGCAAGCCACCAAGCAATCTTCTTGTTCCTAAGCTCACAAGCTAGTAACTCTGCTACACTTCACAGATCAACCTCTAGTACTCCACACTGATCACCAATCTACTAATTCTTGCTACCTTCTACTTGCCTCCTACTACTCTACCCATACCCTCCTTAAATACTACACAGCCATAATTTGTCTTTATAAAAAAATAAATCCCAAAACCAAGTCGACTTCCAAAGACAAACAAATATTAAATATAACAGTAGTCGGCTCTCACATAGCCTTACAATAATTAATTCTCCATGTCAGCATCTAGATCCACATAGGAAAATGCAACACGCCAGATTTAGGTCCCCACACATCCAATGATTAATCCATAACTTGAGGAGCATGACCCAAATTAAATGCACCAGTCGTCCAAGCTGATTCATCCAAACAAAAAAGTCAGTCAGCAAGAATATCGAGTGCCAGTAATAAACAATGAGACCCAGTCAGTAACCGAGCACCAAGCACCAAAAACACTGAGTCACCAAGTGACCGTCATCCAATGAGCTCCATCAGTACTTCCAATTGAGAACCACTACCACGACCACCGAGATCCATTAGTGAATCCAAACAAACTCCAAATGAGAGCTATCACCAAATAATCGAGTAAAAAGCCTTTCTTTATCGAGCTCATCCACCTCCTTCACCGAGTGCTAGAAAATCACACGGAGTTGAATGAGAAGACAGGATGCCACTGCATCAAAACATTAGGCTTGACATGGGACCAAGCCTTCTCAGGAGTTAAATGTCTTAACGCCTTATGAGGCATCCAATTTTGAATGTAGTTGGCACAATTCACTACCTCTACCCAAAAGGAAGGCTGCATATCTCAAGATTGTATCATACAATTGGCCATTTCCCGTAATATTTTGTTCTTTCTCTTAGAAACTCCATTCTACTAAGGGGTAAGGGGAGCTTTTAGCTGATGCAATATACGCTTCTCAATGCAAAAATCATGAAAAGACTGATTCACATATTCTCCCCCATTGTCAGTGTGTATCCACCTAATAGAAAGACTAGAATGCTTCTCCACAAATTTCTTAAAGACTCAAAATGAATCAAAGACATCAGACTTGTACTTCAAGAAGTACACCCATGTGTGTCTGGAGAAGTTATCAATAAAGGTGAGCACATAATGAGCACCAAAAAAAGGAGTGGGAAATGACATGAGATCACTATGTATCAACTCCAATGGTGCCTTAAAACGTGAGGATCTACCTGTCAGAAAATGATCTCTATGATATTTTCCAAGTGCACAACCTTGACAAACACCATCAGTGCAAGAGATTAGAGGAAGCCCAATCACGAACTCATGTGTACTCATATGTTGTAGACATCTATAGTTGACATGACCAAAATGCTCATGCCAAAGCTTTCTCATTGTGTCTAGATGAGAAATAAGAGAAATACCTATATAATTGGAGCTTTCAAAGCCATCAAACCTGTATAAGTGAGACTCTGAATCAACACTCCCGGTAGCAACAACCAAATTAAGATCATGAAGGTCTCAAATAACTATATCATGTGGTGAGAACTCAACTATCTTACTAGAACCAGAATGGAAAATCTGATAGACAGACAAGAGGTTCGTAGAAATGGAAGGAACCAAAAGAACATCATGTAGAGAGCCACCATCCAATGGAATAGTACTAGAACCTATAACTGAAATTTATGTTGAATCACCAACTAAAATCTATGTAGTAGCACTCTAAGCAAGTGAGGTAACTAAACTAGGTGTGTGTGCCATATGGTGTGAAGCACCTAAATCAATTATCCATGTAGTAGTGGAAGATAATGCTCATGTAGAAAGAGCATGGCCTTTCCCTATGGAAGTAGGTGAAGGCTGTGGAGAAGTAATACTATGCTATTGCAAGGCTTCCTCTAGAGCCTCAAGATGTTTCCAAAACCTAGAAACTGGATGCCCTTCCTTGCCACAAAAACTACAAGGTTCACCTGTGAACTTAGTCTTGGAGGAAGACTCACCAGACTTAGAAGATTTACCCTTAGGAGTGGATTTCTTAGACTCTATTTTCTGAGGTGTCTTGGAGGAATTCTCACTACCAACTAAATCTATTTTGGGCTTTTGCTTCTACTTCTATGTCACCTGAGAAGTCTGAGCAACCAAAGCTTGGTTGTTAGTTCCAGATAAAGAATCCAACTGTGTGAGCTTGCCCTTCTCTCTAGTCAACTAATCACAGAGCATCTCAAAAGTGGGCATCTAGAATCTCTGATCCAATGCATACATGGTAGAGTAGAAGGTGGAGGATAAAATCTGAAAGTTTTCGTGAAGCTTTGACATAATCAGGTAGATGCACTCTGTGTCAGTCTTAGTCTTTCCACATCCATGTAATAAAGACCTCTGCTACTTGAACTTCATCAAGAAGTCCTCAATTGATGGAAAATGATCTGGTAAAAGAGAGATAAGCTCTGCCTCAATCTAAAGTGCCCTGTGTGTGATAGAAAAAGGTCACACTTCTGTGAATCCTTGCATTCAAGAAGACTCAATAATGAGTTCTCAAATATCGATTCACAGCTCTCTATTCGTGGAGTGCAGGGGTTGTATTATGAGGCCCTCAGATTAACCTTGTTAAACCCATGCAAGTACACCAAGAAACGAGAGATTCAAGGATGAGAAGCAAGAGTGCTAATCTCCATTGATCTTCAAGTTATTGCATGTAAATGAAACTAATCTAGATGATTGACATGCAAGAAATAAATTACTCTATTGAGATGAAAGTATTACAAGTTCTTGCTAATTATGCTATGTGGATTAAGCTAGAACAATGAAAGGAAACATAAATTTAAACTATTATGTGAATGCAATATTAATCTAAACTATGGATTGCCATGAGGCATGAGAGAAGAAGACAAGAAGAAAGAAGTCTCAAATATCCAAGCTCCAAATGTGCTCAAAAGCTTCTTCCAAAATTGCTCTCCAAACCTGCAGCATAACAATAACATGAAAATTCTAGGATGCTAATTGAGAAGGAGAGGGCTCCTTATATGAGAATTTGAGGAATTGAATGCAAATCCAAGAGCAATGTGGGATAAATCCAAAAAGAGGAAATAAAGCTCAGTTTTTAGAAAGTGTGGAGAGAAAAGGGATTTTCTTTATTTTATTTATTTTTATTTCCCTTTTTCATCACAAAAGAGCTTTAAGAGGATTTTTTATTTATTTAAAAGAATGATTCTCTATTAATTAAATAAGATAACATTATTTAATTAAAAGAGAGATATTATTCTAAATAAGATAAAATCATTTAATTAAAAAAGATTTTATTTCATTTAAAAGATATCTCTTTCAATTAAATAAGGTTATTTTATTTATTTAAGAGAGAATATTTCTTTTAATTAAATAAAATTTATTGAAAGAATCAAGAAAAGGATTTTTGTTTTATTTTTATTTGATTTATTTCCTTTTCCATCACAAAAGATCTTTTGAGAAGATATTTTATTTATTTAAAAAGAATAATATCTCTTTTAATAAAATAAAATAAGATTATATAATTTAAAGATGAATATTAATTAAATAAGATAAAATCATTTAATTAAAAATGGATTTTAATTAAATAACATCATTTCATTTAAGGAATATTAATTTCAATTAAATAACATTATTTTATTTATTTAAAAGGGATTTATTTCTTTTAATTAAATAAAATTATTGATGACATGATTAAACCTTAGGAGATTATTGAAATGATTGAAATAGTTATGATTTGATCAAGGAAATTGATTTGAATATTGCAAAACATTGATTCAGAAAATTGATATTTGACAAATTGAATAAATGGGGCCCAAAGTCTAGGCGACCATTTTAGGGTGCATACATTTACCCCTCTTTGACTAATGTGAGGTCGACTCGGGATCACATGCAGTCAAAGAATGGAATTGAAGTGTGAGATCGATTTGGGATCACAAAACAACCCAGATGTGTGTTCGACGGATGGGAACACATCAGGACATAGATAAACAGATTGAAAAAGACAAGGCCAACACCTGTGAATAGGTAATTGTCAAGTCTCAAATAAGAGATAAGAATCTCAAGCAAGGTTGCCCCAAGAGAAGCAATCGATAAATTTGATAAAGCTGAATCAAGCATTGAAGTTTGGTAGGTATTGCCCCCTCGTGATCAAAATCGAAATGAGATAGAGGAGAAACAGTAAATTGATAAATTGGATCAAATCGAACTAAAGATAAGGTTCTTGATGTAAAATGAAAAATATAAGAATCATAGAACCAAGGTAGATCAGCAAGAAAATTATGCCCGTAGGTTGAATTAGAAGACAAGAAGTGGGGTGAAGGCGAATGAAAGATAGAAGTTTGGAAGAAATGGAAAGAAATGGAGAAAAGAACGATAAATTGCCTTGAGAAAGAGGATGCATCAAAATCAATCAATTGTTTAAGATTGGGAATTTCGATTGAGATCACGAAAGAAGATAAGGAAATGAAGAATGTGATCATAGTTGACTGAACGTCCACAAGAAAGATGAAGGAAACCCTCTCAAACTCATAATGCAGCCTAAAAGTGCAAATTTAACATGAAGCCTAAATAATGCAAGCTATATGAAAATGCAAAGGTGTACTTGCAATAGGGTAACATAGGTTTGGTTGTGTTCATCATTCATTAGAGAATGTAAAAGAACTTATTTTCATCATAGGGCCATTATTACCAGACATCGGACGATCACACAATCAACACTAGTCACAAACGCAACTATGAAGATATGAATGTGATTTATATCAGGAATGTGGAAAGATTCTAACATGAGCATCAAAGACATAAAGGTCAAGATGACTGCAATGTTAGCTTACCCAATTTAATGTAGCAAAACCATGCTCGCATGAAGGCATAAATGTCGGGATGACCATGAGAACGGTTGTGCAAAAATAGTCAAGGATGATGTCTTAAATCTCCGAAGTGTGTCAAGGAGACAACAAGAGACACTCAAGATAGTCAAGAACACACCCACAAGCAGAAAGCAAATAAAAATGTGCCCCATGCCCCAAGTCCTCTAGCTATCCATCATGGAGAGACTTATTAGACAAAGGCACTCAACGAAAATCAATAACAGTCAGCACCCAAAGAAAATTTCATGACATATCTCAAGCATTAAGTGTTGCATTTAAAAATTTAAGTGTGTAAACTGATACTGAGTTCCGAGGATAAGGATCGAATGCTTGCTAGCTGGTAAGATCACATGACAAAACTGGATAAGACCAAACTGATAAGTGTTGAAAAACACTCGATGTCAGGAGTTGTGTTGAAAAACACAATTGGGTTGGTGTTGAAAAACACCATTTGCGAGGTGTCCTAAAGACAAGCATATCCAAGAGACCAAAGCTAACACACTGATGCCCCCTAGACAAAGACAAAGACCAATTCCAAATCAAGGCAACAAGGACGAGGCATGATGGAGAAAGGCTAAGTGTCAAGGACGCATGTTAAGAAATAGGGGTGCGAAGGCCTCAAGTAGTGCCTGTTTCTAGGTTTTCACCACTTGGAAGAATTTTTTATTTTTATTTTTCAAGACTGTTTATAATTTTTTTGTATTTTTGCTACCAAGATGCCTGTTTCCAGGTTTTCACCAAAGCACTTTTTCTAATTTTTTTGTATTTTTGAATTTTTTATTTTTTTTGTATTTTGGGAATATATAATTTTTTTGAGATACATCAAAGCGCCTATTGCCAGGTTTTCACTAAGATGATCATTTTTTCAGGACATTTTCCAATTTTTAGGATTTTTAACAATATATCATTTTTTTGGATTTTTTCAGGTTCAATAAGTATGTACAAAGGATGCCCCCAGACAAAATGAGCATCAAACTCCCAAGCAAGATCACATCGTGCAGTCCCAATGTCTAGTGAGGTGGAGAACAAGAGGGATTAGCAAGCTCGTGGGAGAGATGGAAGATAACAAAATGAAGGAGAATGAATGGAAGAAATCCTCAAAGACAAACTCCTCAAGAGTACCCAAGCTAGGGAAAAATTATCATGTAAAGTACATCTGAACGAGCAATGGAAGGTTAGCATAGGATAAGTCACAAAGGTGCACTGCAAAAGAAGGAAAGGATGCAGTCCAAAGGAGTAGACATGTCAAGAGGCTTCATAGCATCGTGTTTTACTCTCTTTTTTCTTTTTTTTTTAGATCAAGACCAAAGGGGGAAAGGATAGTGAAAGGCTAGAATGAATGGAGGAAAATAGGTATGAAGGCTAGACATGAAAGAAATGAAAGCAGGATCATCATAAGACCGCTCTTGAGATAGCCAAATGTACGTGTATAGATCAACCTTGTCAAGATCAAAGAGAGAAGATGGAATGGATGAGATATGTAGAAGAACTACGCATGATGCCTGATTGCCAGGTTTTCATCATGGTACTTATCCAAGGTGCCACAAGGGAGTGGTTTTCACCATAGGATGAATTTATTTCTCTTTACTTTGGCTACCAAGGCACCTGTTTTCAGGTTTTCACCAAGGCGCATTTTCAAATTTTTCATTTTTTTCTCTTTTTCTATTTTTTTTGAATTTTATAATTTTTGGAAGAAGGCAAGCTTTTAGATAATGCTCCTTGAAAGGATAAACCATGATATGCCAAGGATTCAAAATTATATGCTCAAAGATGCTGATAGGGAAAGGAAGATGGAAGAGAAAAATGGAGGATACAGTTTTATGTAAAGCGAGTGGAGTTGGAAGATAGCAGGAATATGCAAATGAGGAAAAATGATAGAAGGCAAGAGAATAATGAATGGAAGGATTGTGAAAGAGTAGATGGAAAGGAAGGCAAGATCAACATCGATGCACACCTTGGAGGGTGGTGAGAGGATGGAGGAAACTTGAATGAAGGAATACGTGAAGGAATATGGTGAATGTTTAGTAGAGGTTGCGGTTCAAGTGCATGGAATGGAAGAATGTTTTTGGAAGAAGATGGAGTGGAAGCCTTTGGAAGCTTGAATGTCAACTTTAATTTTTGTTCAACATTAGACTCTTTCAAGAGAGACTTTGGAATCCATATAGCCTTAGGCTTTTTATTTCCTTTTGATGACTTAGAGAGAATATCTTGAATGATGGATTTTGGAACCCATACTTGTCTTGTAGTTTTCTTCTTAGATATCTCTTTTGACTTTATGCCCCCATGTCGATTAGAGGAGACATGGTGATCTTCTTTCTTTGATGGATTCTTGTATTGTTTCTTTTTCTTATATTGAACATTCAAGTTACTTCCAAAAGACTTGGGACATGTGGAAGAAGAAGGATAATATGACTGGTGTAGATGGGTGGATGGATGAAAAGGATTCAAAGGTATGCATCTATGTTGATCTTGAGGAAAGATAGGAGATGGAGGGACATAAGGACCCAAGATAGATGACGAATTAGGAGAGTTAGGAGGGGAAAATGAAGGGACATAAGGACCCAATATGGAAGGAAGACGTGAAGTCCTTAGTAGTGGTGGAACAGGTCCAAGGATGGAAGTGGAAGATGCAAAAGGATAATCAATAAGTTCATCAGCATCTATATGACAACCAAGGATATCAACATCTTCAGAGTGAGCATTATAATTTTCAATAGGATCCTGAACATCTTGAATAAGAGCATTTTGTTTGATAGGATCATTCAAAGCTTGTGAAGACTTAGGAAGAGTAGAAAGCGGAAGTGAACATGGAATGGTAGAATAAGAAGATGGAAGACTTTGATCTTGACAAGGATCTTTGGATAGCACAAGTGCAGAATTTGTCTCTTGAATAGGCTTAACATCGAAAGAAACAACACCATTTTTAATAACCTTAATGGAAGTATCATCTTTGGAAAGTGCAAGCGTGGTAAGGTTATTTTCATTATCAATAAGCTCAACGGTGTGGGTAGTAGCTTGATCTTGCTTCGAAGAAGACTTAAGACATGGTGGAATAAATGAGGAAGGACGTAAAGGATCAAAAGAACCATGACGCGGATAGAGAACATCATGAAAAGGAGTGGATGACATGGAGGGTTCTTGATCTTTATCTTTCTTTATATTCTTTTCTGTATCAGTTTTAGAGTTCTCTTGACATGAAACCACTTCTAAGGACAAGGAAGCAGGTTGGAGTTGTATGGAAGACTTTGGCAGAGATGGTGAAGGATTAGCTGAAGTAGGCATTATAGCGCATAAAGACTTAGGCTCTTTAGATTTAGCATTATTGGAAGTATTTGCAGCCAAGTGAAAGTTAGCTTGAGTATCTTTAAGAGGTGGCCCTTGAGGATAACTATAGGGAACCGCATGGAAAGCATTAGAATTTGAATTGGATGAAGGATTTGTGAAAGATTTGGAAGACTTGGTGACTTTAGGAGATGTAGGGATATTGTAAGAATTAGGGGATGGAATGGAACCATCACAAGACAAAGGTTTGACATTAATATGATCTTGCTTGAGAGTGTTGTCTTTATTTTCAGAAAGAGAATTTTTAGAGGAGACATTCTTATAAGATTTATGTTTCAAATCAGCACGGTGCATTTTATACTCCTCAGCAGTAATAGATGGATCATCATCAAGGTATTGTTCACAGAAATCATCAAAGTCTCTTTCAAAATCATAATCATATGGATCACCATCACAATATTTCCAATATGATGACCCATTTCCAGTAAGCACAAGGACATGACTAGGAGGACTCTTAGGAATAGGGGTTTCATAGGTATCATTATAGGGTTCATCATCATAGCCATCATAATAGTCATCATAGTCATCATATGTGGGTGTGGCACTCTTCATGGAAGAGGTATCACAAGTATTATCCCATTGCTCATTATGGTATGTCTCATGAAGAGAAGTAAGACTCTTGGGAGAAGTAGAAGAGGAACGAGATCGTGAAGAAGAGGAAGGTGAAGACCTAGTGGAAGAAGAAGACTTAGATAATGAGGAATTTGAATAATGTTTAGAATAGTCATGATAAGATTTGGGAGATGAAGAATGATGAGAAGACTTAGAATATGAAGAATGTTTAGAAGAATCATGGTATGACTTGGAAGATTTAGAAGATGAAAGACTTTTGGAAGAAGGAGGTCGTGATAAGATCATGTTGATAATTCTAGCAAAGGCGTCTGATTCCTTCAATATTTTTTCTATTTTTATCTTAAGTTTATCACCTTTGCCATATTTAGAACAACTATTAGAGGAACAAAACTCTTCGAATTGAGAAATGAGTTCAAGATCATCCATGTTCAAAAGAGGTTCCATATCAAGATATTTGTAATTCATGGCTCTAGAAGAAGAAGAATCAAGCATGGAAGCGACAGAAGAGATGAAATAGAAGAAAATAGACTAGATAGTGAGAGGAAAAGAATCAAGAAGAAGTGAAGAATTTCCCATGGGTATAGAAGACTTTAGAAGAAAAACATGGGAAGAATGGAAGAAAGAAGAAGACCAAGAGTCATCTTGTGTAATTGATACCATTAACATTCATGTGGATGTTGAGCAACATGACAGCACCTAAGATCTGACCTAGACTGACCAAGGAAGACTGAGAATTGAAGACGCTTGGTGATAAAATGGCCTCACAAAATGTCAACACCAAATTAGGATAATCAAAGTTCTCTAATGTCCAAAGAGAGATGGTAAGATAGAAATTGTGAAAGGCGTTACCAACACTGTCAAAGAGGTGCCTCAAATCAAAGGGTGACTACCCTTGCACTTTTGAATCAGGAGGTTGGACTAGGCCAAAATATAATTGAAATTTAATTTGATGGCAATGGTTTGGACAAAAGAGCACTAAAATTCTCCAAGAATGTAGCTAACAATTCTAGAGATGTTCTTTCTCAACAAGAATAGTCCTCTAACTTGACAATTATTCCCAAGGTGACAACAGGGTAGAAGATCGAGCAAGCTATAAAAAAGGTTGGTGCTTCAACTCAGGAACTCAGGTTTTGTGTTTATTTTAAAAGATCAAGTACATCAATAGATTTTTATCATTGATCAGGCACATAAGACAGCAATCAGGGAGTTCAAGCAAGCAATTGTCTTCAAACAATGAGCAAGGGGCAAAGCAACCTTGCACATGAACAAGAATAGTGACTTAGTATGCTACTCCTTAAAGATTCTACTTGTGTATGTTCTTGGATATGTTTTAGCAGGCACTCAGAACACAACAACATCCTAGCAAGCTGTCTACAAGGATATACATGGCTTTTCTAAAGGGCATCCTCAATATACGCAAGGTACGTGAGGCCCAAATCCGTAGATGAGAAGAATCAAAAATCACACAGCCGGGGGGAGACGGTAACCCAAATCTCCTCCTTCACTTCTCAAAGGTATAAAGTTCTTTGAGGCTTAGCCAAGAGTGAAATTTAACTCATTCCCAAGAGAGGTGTCTTTGGATTCACCTCCCGATATTTATACTCCGCCGAAACACGGGAGTTAAGGTCGTCCCTTGAGGTGATGAAATCCCCAAGCAGGCCTTCTAAAAATGAAAAATTAAGTAATTCTCTATCAAAAAGTATTGAAAAGCACTAAAGGTGGAACACTTAACGCTTAGAGCAAAGATGAGGTGAGTCCACAAGGTGGAACACTTAACACCTCACACAAGCTACAAACGAGTCCACAACCTAGAAAACAAGTGAGTTCCAGAAAGCACAGAAGGGTTGCCTAGTGGAACAATTAACGCTTATTTCCTATAGACCCCTCCCCTTTAATGTGGCGCTGAGATTGCAACAACAGGGCGGAAATGAGGGGCCGACGGATTAGCGAGTCCAATAACCCAAAATAGCAATCTAGATCAATCACAAGTAATCTAAGACTGCTAATCAATAAGACTGTTTTGATATTTGAAACCAAGAATTACTTAATGTTTAAAAGACACGCATGCACTTAAACACAAACTTCTATGAAAGCAAATCTATGTTTGTTTATTTTCCATTAAGAGCATAAAAGAAAATGTGTTCTATGAAAGCGTGTAACACTCAAGCCAAACACATGAGAGGTTCATTTTTAATCCCAAACCAAGTGTTATAGAGATTGTAGTAACTCACCTTAGGTCCAAAGATATAAAATCCAGAATTTAGCACACATCCGAAAAAAAAACCCTAAGATGGTTAGATATGAAAATCAATTGTTAGGAGTTTGATTTAACATTGCTGTCTTCAAGACAGTCTTTAAAGATTGATTTATTTGACCCATAAAATCACAATATTAAATTTTTTGGAAAGATTGAAGTTTTTATCCAACATCAAGAACTACCATTTCCAAAAATTACAAGGTCTTATGATTCCATTTGGTTCCTCAACCAATAATCTTTTCAGACTGCAATTTTTCTGTCATAAATCAGATTTAAAACACCAAACCCTGCCTAGGGAATCACATATCTTTCTCAAAAAGAATCCAAATGAAACCAAACCAATTTCATAGAAACTATTAATGAATCTAGTTTCCAAATATGTAAGCCATTTATTTTTCCCATTCATAAATCATTTTCTAAGAATAAATCATTGCCTGCAACTCCAACGCAGATTGTTAAAAACCAGTTTTCACTAAAATGCC
This sequence comes from Chamaecyparis obtusa, assembly GCA_027943335.1. Classification (NCBI taxonomy): domain Eukaryota; kingdom Viridiplantae; phylum Streptophyta; class Pinopsida; order Cupressales; family Cupressaceae; genus Chamaecyparis; species Chamaecyparis obtusa. Next base: position 500,807 of record BSBK01000828.1, on the reverse strand, counting down.
CATAACTTTCACAAATCTAAATAAAAATGACTCAAACTAGAAGGAAATGAAAGCTAAGTAATTTATCTTTCTAAAAAATATTTTTATAGTTCATGATTCTTTATAATTTTCCCGTACCAGATGTTTCAATCTGACTGTATTCAGAGAATCTCAAATCTGCAAATACCCACTTTCACCAAAATGATCATAATTTATTCATTTTTTTATAAAAATGAACCAAACAAAAAACATGAGAAAAAATATTCATCACACTATCCATCCATTATTATATTATAGGGTTTCAAAGCTGTAAATGACCGTACAAGACCTGGAACCAATGCTAAAATTGGAAAATAATCAAGAATGAGGCCAGAAATTGATCTTTTCTGCCCCACGGTGGGCGCCAAAAATGTGTGATAGAAAAAAGTCACACTTCTGTGAATCCTTGCATTCAAGAAGACTCAATAATGAGTTCTCAAATATCGATTCACAGCTCTCTATTCGTGGAGTGCAGGGGTTGTATTATGAGGCCCTCAGATTAACCTTGTTAAACCCATGCAAGTACACCAAGAAATGAGAGATTCAAGGATGAGAAGCAAGAGTGCTAATCTCCATTGATCTTCAAGTTATTGCATGTAAATGAAACTAATCTAGATGATTGACATGCAAGAAATAAACTACTCTATTGAGATGAAAGTATTACAAGTTCTTGCTAATTATGCTATGTGGATTAAGCTAGAACAATGAAAGGAAACATAAATTTAAACTATTATGTGAATGCAATATTAATCTAAACTATGGATTGCCATGAGGCATGAGAGAAGAAGACAAGAAGAAAGAAGTCTCAAATATCCAAGCTCCAAATGTGCTCAAAAGCTTCTTCCAAAATTGCTCTCCAAACCTGCAGCATAACAATAACATGAAAATTCTAGGATGCTAATTGAGAAGGAGAGGGCTCCTTATATGAGAATTTGAGGAATTGAATGCAAATCCAAGAGCAATGTGGGATAAATCCAAAAAGAGGAAATAAAGCTCAGTTTTTAGAAAGTGTGGAGAGAAAAGGGATTTTCTTTATTTTATTTATTTTTATTTCCCTTTTTCATCACAAAAGAGCTTTAAGAGGATTTTTTATTTATTTAAAAGAATGATTCTCTATTAATTAAATAAGATAACATTATTTAATTAAAAGAGAGATATTATTCTAAATAAGATAAAATCATTTAATTAAAAAAGATTTTATTTCATTTAAAAGATATCTCTTTCAATTAAATAAGGTTATTTTATTTATTTAAGAGAGAATATTTCTTTTAATTAAATAAAATTTATTGAAAGAATCAAGAAAAGGATTTTTGTTTTATTTTTATTTGATTTATTTCCTTTTCCATCACAAAAGATCTTTTGAGAAGATATTTTATTTATTTAAAAAGAATAATATCTCTTTTAATAAAATAAAATAAGATTATATAATTTAAAGATGAATATTAATTAAATAAGATAAAATCATTTAATTAAAAATGGATTTTAATTAAATAACATCATTTCATTTAAGGAATATTAATTTTAATTAAATAACATTATTTTATTTATTTAAAAGGGATTTATTTCTTTTAATTAAATAAAATTATTGATGACATGATTAAACCTTAGGAGATTATTGAAATGATTGAAATAGTTATGATTTGATCAAGGAAATTGATTTGAATATTGCAAAACATTGATTCAGAAAATTGATATTTGACAAATTGAATAAATGGGGCCCAAAGTCTAGGCGACCATTTTAGGGTGCATACACCTTGAACTCATTCACTGTACCAAACAAGGTGCTAAGCTTGGTTCACATAGCTAGAGGGGTATTGCACCCATCAAGATGAAACTGTAGACTATATGATACATGTAAAGCAATCAACCACATTGCCTCATCCATCTTGTTTTTGTGTTTCATGACCTCGAAAGGCCTTTGTAAAATTGGTTACACTGCGTCTAAACAAGACCACAACCTTTTTGACCGAAGAAGTCGTATCATCAGGGATTTCCATGTGTGATAGTTATGAGGGGTCAGAAGTTCTAGACAAGAAGAGGTCTCGACCATATTTTTAGAAGGGGTTTTGTTTTGATATAATTTCAACTTTAGTGAAGTAAATTATAGAAATTGAGAAATAAAACACCCCTCACAATTCAATAAACTAAACCCTAGAAGCTGGAAAAGATTGCTTACAATGAGAGAGAGAAAAAGATTCAAATGAGTATCATGTGTACCTTTGAATTTTTCTAATGAAAATATCCATAGATTTGGATAGAAATCATAGGTAAAAAAGCTTGCAAGTCAAGTACGATGCCTGTGGGAGTTTGAAGTTTTTCCTTTTCAGATCTGCCAACACAAACGTCGACTCATGCATGACAGTTAGAGGAATAAGGTGCAGGTCTAGTAAACCACACCGAGAATGACACCACTATAAACGGCACCGAGAAGAACACCCCCAAAAAATGCCCTTTCACATGCATGCACTTGTAAAAAGTGCTAAAAAAAGTTATTTTATTTTGCATGCAAAAAAGAAACAAAAAATAACATCTTGCAAAGAATACCAAATTTGAAAACTACAACCAAAACCTCTCAAATTAGCCAAAAAATCCCAAATTTCTTCTGTCAAACCCTTGCTCCTTTTTCTTCTTCAAACATTAACAAGCTACAGCAGATCCAACTTTGATACCATGTAAAATTTGATGAAAAACAAATCTGTTAAGCCCAAGAAACCTGCATGCAAAAACCTATCACAAGGAAGAAATCTGTAGGAAACAAACAAGGGTTTTGCTCTGACAATATGAAAGTTTATTATTATCAACCAAAAGAATGAATAAAAATATACAATAGATCAATCCTTATAGAAGGAGATCAAAAAACCTAATGGGAAACCCTAATAGGTAAGTAGGCATTTAATAATTAGATTTAATTATTAAATGACTAATGAAAGTGCATAAAGTGAAATCTTAAGAGGTAGTAAAATTAATTTAATCAATGTAATTAAATTAATTCTTTACTCTAACAAAGATTAAGTGGAAAATCTATAGATGAGAAGAAAATGGTTTATCATGTCTATAAAAGGAGACAAGAGATTCAAAATAATAATGCATGTGAGAAGATTGCATTCATGTGAATCTGATCAGACAAGTTAAAGGAAGAACCGAGTAATTCTACAAACAACACCGAACGTCAAAGAAAGGAATTAACCAAGCATAATAGAGTTGGAGGATATAATAAAATTGAAGAGATTATGATGGCCAAAGGTATTTTGAGGTTAGCATAGATCTAAAAATCTGTAAAGGAAGTTGTATTTGAATCAAATCATTTACCGTTGCATTCTAACCATTGCTATAGATAAATCTCTTAACCGAGTGAGACTTAACACTCTTTATTATTTCATTATGACATTCAATGAATGTTGATTATTTTCATGTTGATCCCATAGTGAATGTTTGGTCACAGAGAACTATTAGTGATAAATCCTCTAACAAGGTCACACCTTACAATGTGTTTTATAGCCTTTAATAGGGTTGGCTCTTTACCAAGCTCACTTTAGAAGAGTGAAATTATGTTGGGTACCAGTCCCAAGTGGTTTTTCCCCCTAACAGGGTTTCCACATTAAAAATCAAGTGTTATATGTGTATGGATGTGATGAATTTTTATTTTACTTTACACATTACAATTACTGGTTTGATCAGTATATACACTAGTTAATTTACTGGTATTAAGTTAATGAACAGAAAGGCACAGACAAAGTTTTACCGAGTTGTTTAATTGGATTGAAAAAAAAAAATTATACATCAAGGAGTATTTGGGACTATAGGATAACTAAACTTAATTTATTCACACCCCCCCCCCCCCCCCTCTCAGTTATCTAACAACAACCATCTTGCTAATCTCCATGTGATTGCATCTTTTTTCACTAGATACTTAATTGATGCATGATTAGTGTGTACAAAAATCTGATATCCAGGAATATAATGCCTAAAGTTTTTAAGAGCACAAACGACTACTAACAACTCTTTTTTTGTTACAATGTAGTTCAATTCAGGTCCTTGCAGATTCTTACTGATGAAATAAATTTCATTTTAATTGCTCCATCCTTTTGGCCTAATACTACTCCTATGGCATATTTTGATGCATAAATATGGATGTGAAATGGTAGGCCTAAGAAGCTTCTAACATATTTTTTCTTTATAGGAATACGTAGGTTAAGGATAACTTCTATTTTAGCAAGATCAACTTGAATATCGGCCCGTGAGATATAATTCCCTAACACTACTCTCTATTGTATCATAATGAATAATTTTTCACTATTCAAGGTTAGATTATGTTCCTCACATCTTTGAAACACTTTTCATAAATTGGTTAAGGCTTCCTCAAATGTAGTGTCATATGTGGTGAAATAATCCATATATATCTTCATACATTCATGAGAAATATTATAGAATATACTGATGAATAATCTCTAGAAGGTTTATGGTGCATTATAAAGGCTAAATCTCCATGGGAAATCCTTATTTAATTATAGTTACTAAACCTTTCCAAAAATGAGAAATACTTCTTCCCTACTAAGGAATCTACGACCTGATCAATGAATAGAAGTGGGAAGCGATCCCTTTTGGTTGCAATATTCATATCTTTATAGTCCACAAAAACTCTCCATTTTCCTCCCTTCTTTGGAACAATAAAAAGAGGTGACACCCACTAGCTATCTGAGATAGGGTAGATAAGAATAACATTTAGAAATTTTTGTAACTCAATTTTTACTATCTCTCATATAGAAAGATTTAATTTTCTTTGGGATTATCTGATTGACATAGTATCCTTGATCTAATCCCTTCATGAGTGCACAACTTAGGATCCAATCCCTTCATATCACCATAATCCCAAGAAAATTCTTGGTCATGGGTTTGCAATAGTTTGGTTAAGGATAATTGTTGCTCGTGACTAAGTTTGTTGTTGATATTCAAACAACATCCTGAGAAGACTTATATTTTCTTGTCCAACTCAATCATGGAGGCTTCTCTGAGATATGGTATCTTAATCTCATGAGGTATAATTTTATGAAAAATCTCTTTGGTTGCATGAATTTTTTATGAACTAGGCTCAGGGAGAATGGACTGTAATGAACACTTCTAGGTAGAGGAACACTCGAAAGGTTTCTCTCTGATTCCATAGTTTTCCTGCATAATATTGTTGAGTACCTTATCTTATGCCTATAGTTGTAGGATAGGATCTATCTCCAACATCATAATTTTTACTACTGAGTTAACTTCCTCTTCTTCTTCTCCTAGGTTTGGCCATACCGACTTTACTAGTTTAGGTTAGGGTTGTGCAGAGGGATATAAGGGTAACTTATTTTTATTTGATCCATTAGAGATAGTCATGTCTCCTAACTGGCATCCTATGTAAGTACCTAGTGTCATCAAACAAGGTCTTCCCATAATGATATGATATCCTCCTAGGGTGGATTTAGGAGAAAGTATCATAAAGTTTTCTCAATACTCCCAAGAATCTAGGGTAACTACCGAATCTTCTACCATTCCATCAGGTTTGACCATTGAACTTTTTGCAAGCTACAAGATACTAGGTGTAGACCTTAGGTTGGTAATATTAAGATGCATCATGGTATCTTTAGTCATCACATTAATGGTTACCCCTAATTCTATTAAGGCATTGTTAACTTGGATGCTATTAATGATGACTTCAACTACTGAGTTACCAGGATCAGAATACTTGGGTACCACAAATTTACTAAGCATGATGTCTTCCAATTGTCCAAGTACATGTATTTTTTGGAGATATTTCCTCTTCCTTCTTGGCTTATTTAGGAAAGCTTAATGGCTTTACCATAAATAGCATCATATTTAATGGCTTGGAATAGGGGAATCTTAACACATATATACTTCAATTGGTGGAGGATATCAAAGGCTACTCCCTCTTTACTCTTGGTTATTCCAACTTCCAACCTTTGTGGAAATGGAGGAATTTGGTCAATTTTCCTAGGAACTTCAACTTCCCCAGTCAGCTCTCTTTGAGAAGATATAGTGTGAATAATTTCTAGTTTTGGCTCTTCAGTAGGTACTGTAATCATCTAAAAATGGTCATCTAGACTATTAGCCCCTTTCTAGCATTATTTGCTAAATCATCAATTGCTTATTCTTGATCAAATCCTAGTTCTATCATTTATTCGATTATTTTCTATGGGCTAACCATTTTATCCTAAGTCTTTATTTAATTAAAAGGATTTTCCTCCTCTTTTAATTAAATAAAAAGCCCCCCACTTTTCCTCTTATCCTAAGTTGCACAAATAAAGCATTATTCTTATTTTATAAAAAGAAGAAAAGCACTTTTTGTCTCATATGGGCACAAAAGTCAACTCTTATTTTCTCATTGGAGGATACTTGTGCACATGGATTGCTCCTCTTTGATGCTCCACTGTTAATTAAATTTTTTGCCTCTTAATCTCCATGGTCCATTCTTTCTCATTTCTTATAAAAAGAGAGCTCTCTTCTTCATTCTAGATCCCCAAATTTTTATGCTAATGTTATGTTGTAGGTTTTCTAGGGCACTTTGGAGCTTTTGAAGATTTGGAGCATTCTTGGCTTTTGCATCTACATGCTATCATAGTTTCATTTCTTGCATTATCATAGCATTCATAGCTTCATATTTAGCTTAGTTTCCTTTATGCTTTAGATTACTTCATCTAGCTTAACTAGGAGGCTTTGTAATGCTTCTATCTTTCATGTTTATAGCTTAGCTTGCATTTCCATTTCTAGCATAGTTGCATTGCATTTGCATTTGCATTTGATTATTGGGGATATTGGCATTGTTTCCCTTGTCTTCATTTGAATCTCTCATTGCATGGTTTACTAGCAAGGTTATTGGCTTAATAGCTCTAGCTGAGAGCATTCTAAACACCCTTGCACTCCATGCCTAGGGAGCTCTAAATCAATTTCTCAAGGTTTCCAATCCATGGATTCTCTTGGAAGCAATGATTTAGAGAAGTGCACTATTTAGAGTACACAGGTACCTCATTTATAATAGGAGAAGTTGGGGTTGGAAACCTTTTTCCAGACCTTAAATGGATAACATTTATGTTCATAGCATAGGAATGGTATTAATTGGGATTTGCAAAATAAATAGGTTATTATTGTTTTTGTGGCTGGTTATTATGATTAGGCACAGGTTGAGTATGTATTTAGGTTGGTTTAGGTGAGTTAGCATTGGATGCAAGAGGTTTCCTTAAGGCTTTCCATTTTGGTTGATGAGGTGGCTGAAGATATCCATCAAGTTGATTCCATCATTGATGGATTCCTCTCCACTGTGGATTTTGTTTCCAATTACCTTGAGGTGGTTTCCAATATCCTTGAGGTTTTGCCAACTTCCCTGAGGTTTCTACTAGTTTCTTTGAGGAGGTTTCCATTTGGGTAAAGGATTTTGATAATTTGACCATTGAGACTATGGATTATTCCATGGTTGAGATTGATAACTATTGGCATTTTGATGAAGGTTCAATATGTTATTTGATCACATGAGTATATTGTGATGTTTTTATTGCTGGAAACATGTTTTGTTGATGACTTCAATACAACTTTACTGGTATTAAATTTTTTGATTCAAAGAAAATACTAAGAGTTCATTCAATTGATAAGAAGATAGTATGAAAAGAGCAGGCGACTAGATCTAGAGCTGGAGATCGAGTTAAGGTGTGTGGTCATATAGATATTATTATAGAGGTATAATTGACTATATCCATGATTGCATCAATTATTTTGAATATATGACCAAGTTATTAAAGATTGAAGGGACACAAACAACTAGAATAGAGTATCAGTTAGTACAATTAGTTAGATCGGTGTTGTGGTCAAATGTTAGTGGTTGGCTAACATTTTTTTGAGATTTGGTGTTTCGGTCTGACATTAAGGATGTTGAATTTTGATTTTGGTGTGCTCGCTCATATGTAAAGTTGGATTTGAGGGCTGACTTGTAAAACATTTTAGGGTTCTAGAACTGACCTAGAATAAGTATATAAATGGTTAAGAAAATTGTTAAAGATTTTGTTGTGACTTTGTTGCGATGGTATGTGGTGACTAACAAAGATTGTTCAAGATAGTATAGAGGCAATAAAGTGTTTAAACAACACAATTGATTTGAAATACATTGTATTTGTCATGCATTGAGTGTAAACATCAGATCATTCTGTACTTGTTGATTCTAAGAGATTGGAAAGATTAATCCTTTATCAAGGTCATTTCTAACAAGGTGAGTAGGATATTTAACAAGATCTTAAGTATAAATCCTCTAACAAGGTGAAGTCTCAGAAGGATTTTTAAATCCCTTGATAGGGTAGTCTTTAATAGGACTATTGTAGTTCTTAACCAGGTATAACATCATAAAGATTTTGTAATTGCTCCTAACATGGAAGATTTCATTAGTGCACAAGTGAAATTTGTGGGCATCATCCCCACACATGGTTTTCTCCCTATAACAAGGGTTTCCAAGGGAAAAATCTTGTGTCTTGTGTTCATTGTGCGTAAATGTTTTATTTGTTATGCTTCATTATTATATTTGCATTTGCATGTTGGATATTATGGAAAACAATTGTTAAAAATTTCAGATTTGTGGTTGCACTGATTCACCCCTCTCAGTGCCTTATAATACTAACAATTGGTATCACAACCTTATGCTCTTGAAGAATCATAACATCTTGGGGAAGATCCATAAGGAAAATATGGAGGGTTTGAGATACAAGAGACAACTTGAGGAAGCTAAAAGGGATATCAAAGAACTAAAAGATCAGTTGAAGAATTCTTTGGCCAAGCGACAAGAGCTTGTTGAACAACTAAATGAGACTCAATATTACATTAATAAATTATCTGGATAGAGTGGATCTGAGGAATTTGAATCAGCCCTAGAAGCTATGGCTAAGGAAAATGAAAAATTGTACAATGACAAGGAAAATATTAAGACAGAGATTAAAGCCCAATCAATCAGAATGTGTGAAGAATTGGATGAAAGGAAATCTACATAAGATTCCCTAAAAGCTAAGGACACAACTTTGAAGGATAAAGAACATGAACTCTTCAAGTTTGACCAAGAGGTAGGTACCTTGCATGCACATCTTCATGAGACTAGAGAGGAAATGCAAGATCTAAGAGGAGATCTCAACAATCTGATGATGATCAATGAAAATTTCAGAAGAGAGAATAAAAATATGAGAAATGAGAATGAGAAATTAAAATGATAACTTAAGAATGCAAATGATATACTAAAGAAATTCAATTATAGAACTGCAAAACTTGATGAGAAACTCAAAAATTAGAGAAGAAGCAAAGATACCACAAGCCTAGGATATAACGGTTTTACTACTTTTGAAGTTGGTGAATCATTTGGAACAAAGGAGATCAAGAAAGAAGGAAAGTATCCACCAAAGGTAACACAAAGGACTTCAGGTAAGAAAGATTACAAGCCTATATGTTTCAATTGTCACAGGTAGTTCATACTAAAAATGTTTGTAGAAGTATATTTGCAAAGAGTACTAGTGCTTTTGATGGATATTTATATAACTACAATAAATATGGACATACTACTTATGATTGTAGATCTAGATCAATTAGTAGATATAGTTTCTTTGATGGTTACTACTACAACTGCAACAAATATGGTCACAAAGCTGATGAGTGCATGTCAAGAGTGAAAAATCAAAGGTTACTGATGTGTTGTAAAGTTTTAATAGATTACAAACACATGGCTATGAATTACAGAATGAGGACTACAAGAGGTAATGTTGGACCATGGAGATCAACTGGTATGGCATGTTTTCATTGTCATAAGATTGGACATCTTGGAAGGAACTGCAGGTTAAGGAACCAATTGGTAAACTAGTCAAGCAATCAAAAAGGAAAGCATATTGTCAATGTAGAAGAGACCAGGAAAGAGATGAATATGATTTGGAAGAAGAAAGAAGATAGTAAGTAATCAGAGGAATCAACATCTCCATCGGGCGTGGATATTTCTTCACCAAACTAAGACTTCATATGGCTTAGGGGGACCAAGTATTGTTGAATCCATCTTTGGACCCTCTATAAGTGTGTGTTAAGATTTGTCATCATCTTAAGATGAAATAAAGTCTTTTGGAGTGTATTGTGAAGTTTTGACAGGTTACACGGTGTTTTGATCATCAGTAATGATTTTTTGGATCAATGGTGAAAAGGTAAGTTCAATTGGTAAAAACATTTAATTCACATGTTATGGTAGATATAAAGGCATTTTTGGATTTCATTTTTCACATTGCGCATTTTGAAATATTTTGTGGAGTGAAAGATTTTTTTTTATCCTTTTGCATAGATCCAAGTGATAATAAGTGATTGTTTGTGGTGATCTAGAAGAGAAAACTAATCAGTGGTAGTGGTTGTCATGGTGGTTGTTGTTGTGTTATTTGGCCAGAATCCTAGTTGTGAATAGTTTGAGGTATTTATCTATTATCTACACTTGTGATTGAAAGATATGATGGCTACTCCAAATTTGATTGATATAACTGAGAGACCTAGACCAAAGTTTAAGCGACATCCATTCAAATCAACAGAAAATGACCCACCGGGCATCCTAACCAGCGTGCCCTATGTTTTTTTTCACATTGAGGATGTTAGAGCATATATTCACTGCAAGTTGGAAGATCTAGGATCAAGATAAATCTATGACCAATATGAGAAGTTGTGTGATGATAGGTTAAGTTGAAAGATTAACACAAATGCATTGCAAACAAAAAATTTCATCACGCGGTTGATTATCCTGATGATTTTGAAGAGGATTAGATTATATATGTTTTGAGAAGAATCCATGATCAATTCACGTGGCTTGACCGACCACATAAGATTAAAAAGGAAGCAATTCATGCAGTAACCGGTCTATGTTCAACTAGGGAAATACCTATTCTTCACACTATACCCAAAGAAGAATTAATCATTCTGACAAAATCTAAGTGGGATGGTCATGTGATGACTATGAATGACATTACAAATGAAGAGGTGAAATATGCATCAATGGTTATTGGTTACAAGGTCTACCATTCCAATTGGTTGAATAGCATACCCAGTGATTCTATTCATACAACATACAATATGATTAAGGAAAATGTTGACTTTGATCTAGCTGAAGTGATTAGAGAGTAGTTAATGTTGAATCTTGAGAAGATAAAAAAGGATAAGAGACAAAAGTTCAAATATGGATGGGTGATTATTTTCTTATTCTTCTATTTCCAAAACATGTTCCTCGATATCAGTGATATCACATGGACAGTATATACTCCAGCCTTTATTCAGATTAATAACATGATCAAAATCTTAGGAAGTGATTTTACTAGAAATATTTGGGGTTATTTCAAGGAATTTCAAGAGAAGATGCATGAAAAGGAAAGAATACCTTCTGAGATTGTTGATAAATACAAGGATACCATTTTCTTTATGGTTGATACTGACACTTGTCTGATGGAAGAAGTTGAGCCAAGGACCTTATGGGTGATGCCTATGGGATATGAGGTGGGGGGAGCTATTCTAACCATGTATGCAAAAAACCTATTAGCTCAACTAGTAGATCCAAAGACTCCAAGGTTTGGGACATTTCAAGAGAAGTCACTCAAAGTGCATAATGAATTGATGAAAATGGTAATTGAGAAAAAAGTGAGAAAGGAAGTGTAATAGTTTATTATTCAGAAAGGATTTACAAAGGAACAAATTGAGAAAGCTAGAGCCAAGCATGTTGTTGAACAAGCTAGTATGTCAAGAATAGAAGAGGATGAAGATGTTGAAACTATTAGTGCAACTGGTAGTGCCTCAACTGGTCAGAAAATAAGAAGTGCTACTACAATAAAGAAGGATAAAAAAACTTTAGTGAAGATTCCAATCAGTAGTCCAGTCAAGAAGACACAATCTGAGCCTATAAGAGGCAAGGAGGATACTGCTACAAAAGTTTATGGAAATAGAATGAAAGAAAAAGCTAAGGGATACAAAGAAGAACATGAAGAAACTAAAGGAATAAAGTCAAAAGAAGAAAATAAGGAACTTAAGGCTCAAGGTAAAAATGTCTAAAGTGGTAGGTTCCCCGACCACTAAGTCAATTAAGTCAGGATTAGATTTCAAATTGTTTGTTTCTATTGATCATATTATCAATGAAGTGAGAGAGTGGGGAATAATTATTGGAGTTCACAATTATTATGATAGATTTGGTAAGGAGGACCAAGAATAGATTGAAGATGTTGTAGTGTACAACATGAACAAGTTTAGTAAAATTTTGATGGAGCTATAAGGACATATACTTACTTCCTTGTATAATAAAGTTGATGCTAGGTGGCATACTACCATTGAAAATGACAAAGAGTTAATTTAGTATGTTCTAATAAAATTACAACCAGAAATGACAAAAGAAGAAATGAAGAAGATGCTTGTAGAGACAAGACCACTCTTCAAAACTAAGAAGAGATAGCCAAGATTATTATGTGGTGAGTCTCTTGGAGTTCAAGATGAAACTAAGGAGATATTGATGAAAATTTTGGGTATGTTAGAAGACAAAAAGGACAAAGAGGAGGAAAAATAAAAAGGAGAGAGTGACCCGATGGTTACCCAAACATCTATGAAGGTTTTACTATTGATGGTGTGAAGGTCACACTTGAGGAAATAAGAGATGAGATGGACACTGGTGACATTCCTACTATGGAAATTCATGATGAGCCCATAAATATAGAAGTACAACCTAAATTTTAAGAGCATCAAGATATCCCTAAAGAGAAAAAAGAAGATGAATCAGTAAACTTGGTTGCTAACCAAGCTATGACCGGTGGTGAACAAGAAAATGTTCCTACAATTGATCAACAAAGAGATCAAGTGAAAGACAAGAAGGATAGAAATGATGTGATGCAAGATAAACAAGAGGAGGTAATGACAGAGAAAGAACAAGATAAGACACCACCTTCCTCATTGTCAAAGATGAGAGTTGATGATGATGATGATGATATACCATTCAACATACAAGTTGACCTAATAATAATGATCCCAGAAGAAATGATCAATTTTTATATGGTGATCAAGACTAAGGCCAAAATGGATAAGCTCACAAAAGAGGCACAAATCGTAATGAAAGCCAAAGACATATTTTATGACTTGATGCTAGATGTAGAGTATGATGAGAAGGCTACTTCGATTGAGCAGCTAGGACAGTTAATCATAGCTACCGGTGAGGAGATCAAAAATCTGGAGGATGTTGCAATAGAAAGAGAAGAAAAGGTCTCTGAAAATAAAAGATCAGAGAAATTATCTTAGTTTGTTGCCCAAGACATGAACACTCTTACATTGGCTGTGATCCAGATCAAGGAATTATTCCTTGAAGAAGGTAAGACATTGACGGCTATTTGTGACTTTTCTCATTTTATGCAAGATCATGAAAAGAAAAAGGGTGATGCTCAACATGAGCTGAATGTTTTATCACAAAATTTTGATCCCATTCATATGACTGCTACATCTTTTGGAGTTGAGATAGGAAAGATCAATCAAAAATTGAAAAACAATAGAGATGAACAAAATAAGAGACTTAGAAATTTGATGGGATTACAAAGTATTTTGACTCCGAAGTTAGACATTCTACAACAGAGTCTGAAGGAAGCTGAGAAATCCTTACCACCTTGCTTACTAGAAAGAGTTGAAGGATTAAAAGAATTAGCATTGTTTCTTTATGGACAGATACTCACTATGGAGAATCTACAAAAGTCATGGGTTAGTGATTGACAAGTGTTGAAGACTAATTTCCATGAGATATTCAGTAGATTGTCAAATATATATACTAATCTTTATTAATAAAATTTTGGTTTTTGCATATCTTGTAGCACCTTTTTCATTGTTGTCAAAGGGGGAGAGTAGTATAGAATATTTTGATGCATAAGGGGAGTTATGTATAGTTTGTCACTTAGTCATTTTTCCCCTATGTTGCCATCAATGCCAAAGGGGAACATTGTTCGCATTTTAATGAAGGTGATATGTGTTTTGATCACATGAGTATATTTTGATGTTGTCATTGTTGGAAACATGTTTTTTTTATGACTTCATATCAGATTTATTAGTAGTAAGTTTGTCAATTCAAAGAAAACACTAAGTGTTCAGTCAACCGGTAAGAAGACAGTATGCAAGGAACATACAACCAAATCTAGAGTTGGAGATCGAGTTAAAGTGTGTGGTCATAAAAATATTATCTATAGAGGTATACTTGACTATATCTATGATTGCATCAGTTAGTTTGAATATTTGACTGAGTTATTAAAGATTGAAGTGGCATAGACAGCTAGAACAGAGTATCAATTAGTACATTTGGTTAAATCAGTGTTGCAGTCAAATGTTAGTGGTTGGCCGACATATTTCTGAGATTTAGTGTTTTGGGCCGACATCAAGGATGTTGAATTTTTATCTTGGTAGGCTCGCTCATATGTTAAGTTGGATTTGAGGGTCAACTTGTAAAATGTTTGAGGGTTCTCGAACTGACCTAGAAAAAGTATATAAATGGTTAAGAAAATTGTTAAGGATGTTGTTGCAATTTCATTACGATGGTATGTGGTGAGTAAAAGAGATTGTTGAAGATAGTACAAAGGTAGTAAAGTGTTCAGAGAAACATAATTGATCATAAATACATTGGATCTTTCATGCATTGAGTGCAAACATCATATAATTCTCTACTTGTTGATTCTAACAAATTTGCAAGCTAAATCCTTTAACAAGGTCACTTCTAACAGGGTGAGCAAGATCTTTAATAGGATCTGAAGTATAAATCCTCTAATAAGGTGAACTCTCATAAGGATTTTTAAATCCCTTGATAGGGTAGTATTTAACAGGACTGTTGTAGTTCTTAACCGGGCTTCAAGTACTCTTAACTGCGTATAACCTCAAAAGGTTTTGTAATTTCTCCCAACATGGAAGATTTCATCAATGCACTAGTGAAATTTATGGGCATCATCCCCACACGCGGTTTTATCCCTCTAACAAGGGTTTCCAAAGGATAAAATCTTGTGTCTTGTTTTCATTGTATGTGAATGCTTTATATATTATGCTTCATTTTTATATTTGCATTTGCATGTTGGATATTGTGTATAATAACTATTAAAAGTTTCAAATTTGTGGTTGCATTGATTCACCCCCCCCCCCCCCCCCCTCTTAGTGCCTTATAATACTAACAAAACCCATAATTAAGATTGATAACCTCCAAGATTAGGACTATACTAGGATTGCCACTAATTATTATAAGAATTTGAATAAGGAATACTAAAATTTAAAGGGTTTTATGGCATACCTTGTCTTGGATCCCATGTCCTTATTTGAGCAATGTAGAAAACTTGATCATCATCCATTTCCACCAGCTTGAACTAAGTAGGTAATTGCTTAGTCTCTAGATTATCCACCATATTGCATCTATAATTCTTCTTCATTTATCTACAGTGAGGATAATATTCTGCTAGCATTGCCTCTTCCTTCTCATGCTCCATTTTGTCTTGCATGGTATCCAACTATGTGGCCATGTTGTTGATAATGTCCTACTTAAAATATAACAATAGGTAAGTGATTTATATGCTTGATACTCCATTACTAGTTAATTTTCTTATAGCAAAGTGATAGCCTCTTCCCTTTTTAACAACTTCTCTTGAGTAGTTGAGGTATATCTTCTTGATATCATCCCAATTTGTTCTAGTCATATCTCCTCCTTCCACTAAGTCCAAGGCTTCATTACAACCATCATTGGTTCCTCTTAGAAAGAGCAAATTTTGTGATTATTAATTCAACTCATGGTTTGTGGAATTTTGTAGACTGAAAAAGAACCTCAATATGTAATCCTCCAAACTTTCATCTTCCTTTTGATGCATTCTAAAAATATCATCCCCTCTCATGTCATTTTATTTGTAGTATTCCTTGTACTTCTCCAAGAATGTTGTCTTCATTGCATCCTAATTGTGCACAACATAACCTCCTAGGCCGATAAACCATCTCAGAGATGACTCCTTCAAAGTAGCAGGGAATGACTTGAGTCTACGAGTATTAGTGGTGTAGTCATAACTTCAACAAAGGATGTCAAGTTCAAAGAGGAATGTACCAAAGTCTTCAGTGAGCAGGCCATAAAACTTGGGAAGAGTTGAAGAAGGGATGTTCCTAAGATTATTATTGTCTTGTTGATCAGTAATAGGAAATAGAAAGGTAGGAGGAGGAGGATTTATTTCCATTCTTGGTTGAGCCCTCAATTGGACACTTGGTTGATAAACTACCGAAGTGAGCAGGTTATCAAATTAATTTTAAACAAATGGATCCATAGGCGAAGGAATATGAAAATTAGCCAAGATATCAGAAACGAGATTTTGGTCAAATGGCTCTTCAAAGATATTCAGACCAACTGGTTCTTCAAAGATATTTAGACCAACTAGCTCTTCTTTTGAGGAAGATGAGGGGGATGAATTTTGTACAACATCAACATAAGGGTTCTCTTCTTCTTCTTCGTCTTCCTCTCCTTTCTTAACAAAAATATCACCTAACTGATTTTTAGGGTAGCTAGGAAGGAATCTTTCTAAGGTATCTCTTCTTATATGCATGCAGATTAATGATTTTGAACTGAATTAATCTGAAATGAAACTTGAAAACTAAAAAAACTAAAGAAGACTAAGGATAACATGAAATGAACTATAATTTGAACTCATTACTGCAATAGGTCCTTAGCTTGACACCGTCCCCGACAAAAGTGCCAAAAATGCTTGACTTCCCAATTAGATTAATAACTAGGCCATGAACTCAACTTTGGGATTGGACATCCAAACTGAATAGTTATCTTTCTGATGGATAATGATCATTTACTTGTTAAGGAATCTTAAAACCAATATACCATTAGAACTCATTGATTCCTCCATATTGACTTCAAACATTGAAATGTATTCAAATAAAAAAGAAGGAATTTGTCACGTACTTTATCTTAATTTTATGGTTTCCCCTTCTCTCATGAGGTAATGCGGGGACTCATGAATCATCACAGATTCCCTTTCCCAAACACTCTCATGCTTGAAGTCCTTTGCAGGGATGTGTGGTGTTCCAAACATTGTGATAGCTTTTTCTTTTGGTTGTGAAAAGAACAATATTGGAATCACAATATAGACATGAAATAAAACATAAGGTTTATAAACCATAAGCAATGGTCCAAGTAGCAAAGGTGATAAAAGAGTAAATTAGGAAATCCCAATCTATAGGCAAGAGATATTTTGATGTCGAATGTAACTATCTCATAATGCTATCAAAAACTCCAAGGTTGGAGATTACCTTGACACACTTTTAAGTCAATGATTTAATCTTGGTATTGCATTGATTAATATCAAATTGATAGAGAGATACCTCTTAAATGTTAAGGATATTCTTTATGCATATTCTAGAGGTGGTATAGCCTTTTTGCATCAATGTTCATTTCTATTTTCTCTTAACATCACATTTGGATATATGGGATGTAGAATTGAGATGTACATTTCATGTATGAGTAAAACATATATTAGGTCAATTATTAGAGTAAGAGAAAAGTTCTAGAATGTTCTTAGAAATATATGTTTAATAAAATGAATGAAAAGATTTCTATTAGGTCATATTAATAGCATCAAATAAGCAACAGATTTGACGTATATTACACTTTAAAAGAATGTTACAATACATAATGATTTCAATATCATTAACCCATGTTATAGTAAGAAGTGTTAATAAAGTTATTTGAGATATTTCATAACTAATGTATAGGAATCATATTACTTAGGTATTTTGATTGAATATATTTATACTTATTTTTCTTATGTTGCTATGATTTGACTATATGAAGTACTACCTTGTGAGATATGAGTCTTGACCAATATTGAATGATTAATTAGTATCTTGACTTTATAATAGGAGTCTTATTTTGTTGATGACATATTATAAGTGACAACTAAAGACAAAATAAGAAATAAAGAATTTATGTAGTACCATAACTTAATGTTTTAAGTACACAATTTTGTTAATGAATTAAAAGATAAAGTGTCAAATTTTCTACATCCCTTCAATGAACATTGTCTTGATAGCCACTAACTAAGTAAATGCTTTACAGATACAAGTAGAATAGATTATATTACTTTTCTCCTATCGATCTTGAGCGATATCTGATTGGATTAAGTTGTATATCTCAAGTAGATTTCTCATATTGAATTGTCTTTGCTTAACTTTTATTATTGTGTCAAAGGTAGTCATGTTTATCTCTTATTCATTGAGGACGTGATAATTATCATAAGCATTCTAATTAATTAGGGCCATCCAAGATCCCTAGTTGTGAATTTTAGATAGTTAGGTTGTTGTATTTGGAATTTAACATAATTCTTAATGTTGTGTACATGTGTGTGTGCGTGCGCGCGCGTGTGTTGCATTAATTAGTTTTACATGTAGAGTTAGTGAGTATTCTGTGGCTTTTAATATTTTTGTCAATTGGAAACACTAGATCCTATTAGAGTATTGCTTATATTTCTTTATTGTTGTGAGGGTCTTGTTAAGGAATTCACAATTTAGTATTCTTTAAGTTAATCTCTTTTTAAATCAAGATGTTTCCATTTATGACTTAGTGTACTCTCCCTTGTAGTTTGAATTGTATTAATTAATCTTTGTCCTCTCAAGCCACTACTTCAAGGCTACATTTTATTATGGTTAGTGTTATTCATATACCAAGTTGACTATAGAAAGAAATTAACTTTAACTTTCAATCAAACCTCCTTGAAGTATGATGTGTAGTATAACCTTAACTAGGTTCTTGTCCTTGTTTCACCCAAGTGGGTGGTAGCTGACAAAGAAACTGCCTTAGGAAAAAGAACCCTAGAAAGGGTTGCATACCCATTTTCATGACTTCATAAATAGATGGTTTGCAATTAAAAGCATCAAACTAAAAAGTTTTTTATGCATGATGTAGGCAAGGTCATTAGTGATGAGCCCCCAAGACTTAGGTCTGGCCCCTTAGGGAATGTCTTTAAGTTTAAGATGATATTAATTCATTTCTTCCTAATGATGACTCACTTAGCTAAGATATCAATGAAGAGTTTAATTATATTCATGTATTTAATGTTTGACATCTAGTTGGATAGACACCTTGCAATTATAGGTATTTGGACATGGTAATCACAATGCATGAAGCAAGACAACGATATTCAAGTATGCAATAATAATTATTGTTAATTGAGTATGACAACACATATAATCTTTATCTTTCTGATTCTATTTAGATGATGTGAACAAACTTATATTGTGATGTTTTAATTGTTGTAATACTACATGCAAAAAAAATCTGCATGTTTTAGTGAGTATTTTTTTCCTTGTGGCGAGGGTTCCTCAGTGGGGCATTATAATGGACTTCATAACTACCTTTTCGACCACATCATTTATAATGTGTATGATATCTAACATTTTAGCCATCATGCTGAAAGTGTCCTCTATCATTTGTACCTCCTCTTCGTCAATCATCACAACCACTTCTAGAAAAAAAGTTATTATAAGGAGGCTCGTCATTTAGTTGAGCAAGACAAATATTATTACCAATTCCATCACTTTTATTTTCAAAATCTTTTTCACCCTAATTTTTCAACCACTTGATAAAAAAAGGTATTCAATCAATTACATACTTGTAGAGATTCCAAATTAGTTTTTGATTATGGAAAAAAAAGGTTTTAAAGGGACCTGAAACCCTTTTCATCAGAGAAGATAGATAAAAATTTCAGACCCAAAACAGATGAACGTGCTGGATACGACAACATACCAGCACCCAAAAAGGCCAGCAGGCCAATAAAAAAACCCTGCAAAACTAAAGACTAAGCAACAAACCCAACAACAACAAAACACTACAAACAAACATCCTAGAAGGGCTAGACCAGCTCCTTGATGGTGCTCGCCACCTTATCCTCAATTCCAGTCATCATGTGAGCCACCATCTTAAGGTCTTCGATATCATCAACCGATGTTGTGAGATTCCAAATTAGTTGAATGGGTTAGAATAAATTCTTCTATAAGGCTATAAGATAGATATCAACTTTTGCAAAAATAGCATCACTATCTTGTTTTATGGTTTGCATTTTAAAAAGTGAACTTATGACATCATAATTCTTCAATTTAAGGTATGATAACTTCAACTACAAGTAAATGAACTTCATATTTTAATGACTATATATATTTCATAGTTTTTGAAGGGAATCCCAAGCCAATTTATACCTTTTATGTGTCACAAATTGTCTATGTATCATATGGAATGCACCATTGTATTTTATTTTTCTTCTATTTCTTAATTAATTAATAAACATAATCAACAATACATTCCATATGTTGCATAGACATTGTCAAATGTGTCAAAGAACATTTCAATTGATGAAAACCCTTATCAAAATCAAAGCTATAGAATCTTATACTACCATACTTCCCTTTCTTTAAACACAATTGGTGTTTAAGAGTTTGGATGTCTTCATCATAAATATTACATCACAAAACATGGAAAATAATAGTGCTTTCAATTTGAATTGAGGCTGACCTGATTAGAAAGAGCTTCTTGTGATAAAGCATAAGATCAGTCTTCCCCCAATCCTATCAGAATACTCACCCATTATATAATATTCAACTTTATTGTACAATTTTCGGCATATAATTAGAACTTCAACAACCATTATTACAAGAAGCTGTTGTCTTATAAATGGATTGTGGAAATCTCATAGATTTAACCATTATTACAATAAATTACATTGTAAATTGCAAATTACAAAAAAATTATTCAGAAAGCGAGGGGGTTAAAAAAATCAAGAGTTTCTGTCTGCATCTTGTCCAGCTGGAATGAAATACCTAAATGAAAATCTTGAATTAACAGCAATAATTATACTGAAATCGCCTGTCTCTAACTAGAATATATTTTCGCTACTGTTGTTGCTTTGTGATTTGTTTCCTTGCCGTTTATCACAGCCTGGATTTCACAATGATGTCAACAGTAGAGAGAATGGCACAAGCCCTAATCTGTCGATCAGCCATTTTGCCTACTCAAAAACCCTCGCTTGTTGCAGAGCCTTAGCAGATTGAAGAAGATTTTCCCGAGGGCTTCGGCAGAGGCTAACAAATAAGATCAAACGCATCACCTGACATAGATCACGACTTTCATAAACGGAGGACTATCAGATTTGATCAGGGGCAATCTTTGGGCAGTTTGGCGACTGAACTTTAATGGTACACACAGTTCATGGAGTAAACATGCAAGAATGGCAACAGGGGAAATATAAGTTGTCTGCTGGAGCCCTATACTGGGCGAGGGAAATTGGAGCGAATGATTATGCTTACACTACTGGCTCTAATATCAGTGTCAGGCCGAGATTGAAGCAGGAAAGAATGTTGTGATGTTATTTTGTTGCAGAAGGAGATTTACATTCATACACACCAGGCTAAGAGGTAGGAAAGAGTAATTTAAGTGTTAAAATTTTGAATGAAAACTGACAAAAACTAGAAGTGTGTAAAACCCAGAAGATTAGCGCCACCATGCACATTAAATACCAACCAAAATGTCTGTATACAACAAGGGAGAAGATATCTCCACTTAACAGTCAGAGCTGTTGCATTCACAAATTTTCAGTGCAAATTTAAACCTTTTGCATGAAGTATAATAAAATTTGAAACTGCAAGCTGTTCATTGACAGCATTGGATGTTCAGCATTTACAGTCAATATAAGTATATTTTTTTCAAAGTTTTACATGGAGAATCAAGCTCTGCAACTCATCACCAGGATAACATTGGAAAGCTATTTGCCAGATTTAATAGTGGAAAACAAATTTTGCAGAAAGAACTTCATATCATACTGAAGCTTGCATCAAGGAAATTACCAAAAGAGCTCTTTAAAGTAAAGTCGTCCGGGTTACAATACCTGCTTCAAAATGTATTTCAGTCTAACAGATATAGCACTTTGTTGTGCTGAATATCCTTCTTGTCAAAAATATGGATTGGTTCACCACAAGGCCCTTCAGTTTTCTCTGGCTTGGATTTTTCATATCCTAATCCTACCATATTCATCTCTTTGATTGAAGGATAGTTCAGATCAAGTAAATCAATATCTTTTGATGGAACAAAAGGGGTGGCAATTTCGGATTGCCACACATTCTTCCATGATTGAGCTTTATATGAATGATCACGATTGGGTAGCTCACTTAACAGATCGGCGAATGGATCTTCCTTTCTTTCTGGGGTTTGAAATGAGCTTACCTTTTCCTTATTTCTTACTGAGTCGAATTGATTAGTCTCCTCGTTGGCAGGCACCAGAAGAGCATCTGCTAAAAGATCAATTTCAATCAAATTCTCCTCCTCTGGAAATGCAGATGCAGATGAAGCTTGCCCCTTCTCTGTGAAAAAGTCGATGAGATCTTGTAATTTCTCCTCCTTATCATCAGAATAATCCAGATCAATGAGATTAAGCTCCTCCGTGGCCCCTCTCTGAAGCAGACGCAGCTCTTGCTCACTTCTACTCAGAAGTTGTTGTTCTGGAAGTTCAATCTCGATCAAATTCTCCTCTTCAGAGGTTGAGTCTGAATCATCTTCTTTGATCAGGCCAAATAGATTCTCATACCCATTATATTCTTCTGTCCAATCCATATGTCGTTTTTCATCTTTATGCGCTTGGATTGAAGCATTTGGATCATCGTCCTCGTCTGTTAACAAAAGGGGATCGAGATCATCAAAGAGAGGGCCCAAATTTCCCAAGGAAGAAGCCTCCGACAAGGAGTCTGAAGAGGAATCGAACCTCGTCCAAGAGGTTTTTAAAGGCATAGAGAAGAAATTCATCAGAGGAATATCAAAACCATCGTCTTCTTCTTCTTGTCTTCCAATTTCAAGTTGCCTATCATTACCTTTATCTTCTTCCTCTGTGCTGCAGCCTGAAGAAACTGTGTGTTGTTCAACGGGAACTAGTTCCTTTCCCTCCAGAATCTTCTGTATGAAAACATCCAAAGCGCTTGTAGAGCTCGGTACAGAGACGCTTAAAGCTTCCTCTGGATCTACAATTGGTTCATGCTTCTTGAATCCCACCAAACTTTTCTCTCTATTGTTGATTTCAACATTCTGTATTGGTTTTTGCTGACCATCTTCACTGTCTTCTACCTCTGCTGCTACCTCGGAATATAGAGCCCCATGAAGAGTTTCAACAGCCTCCTCCAAATGGCTTATGGAGGTCATTTCGTTGACGCTTATAGTTTCCTCTGGATCCCCTTCTGCTGCAACTTCACTTTCTCCATGCTCCTGAGGAGCCACACTTATGCCTTCATATTTTATTCCACAAGTATCTTCAAAATCCCCTCTGAAATTTTGCTCTTGAACTGTTTCAGCAATCTCTGTTTCTGTTTCTTCTATGCAATCTGCAGTTCGAGGTTCTCCCTCTCTGCTGATCACATTCAACTGCTTTAATTCAAACTCTTTCGGTTCATCATCCTCTGCAGATGCTTTCTCTACCTTCTTCATGGATACTGTTGGCTGAGGACCAACACTGTACAATGCAGCTAGAAACAGGACAGTTGATACAAGCAGGGGTATCAATAAAACCAGGCTTTTGAAGACATTTGGAAATAATACAGCAAAGAGGCCATAGCTGCAGAGGAGAGCAGAGACTATAGGATGATCCAAACAAAGTTTGAAGAAAAATGCTGGGGCATTCTTCAGCTGAAAAACAATTTTATTTGAAACAAAAGACATCCTATACCAAAAATGCTTGTACATACTATTGTAGAAGACAATGGGCTTTCATGCAAATCTAACTCAGTCTTCCTGAGTATATTCAGAGAGTAAAAGCTGCTTCTCTAGTAGCGCAATGCCAACAGCAACTTCAATACAAAAGGATATCTCTGATCAAAATTATCCAATTATCCAATTATCTAGGAACCCTCCCTAAAACCAAATAATACCTCTGCTAATCTCCAAGCCCAATTATACAGCAAACTTATCAAGGCGTCCTTCCTAAAAGTAAAGTAGGTTAACTTCTCACTGAAGATGGGTTAAAGCTTTGGTGGCATCTCCGAAAGACATAATAGAAGGTCGGTCTAGCTTTAATCAAATTCTGGCAACAAAAATTATTATCTTTCAAACAGTGGCTTTTACTAGAATATTGGCTTTTTGCATTCTTTGAAACAACTCAACATATGATACTAATACAAATTACCAATCTTAGATTCTTAGGGACCCACTGCAGCCCATGTCTCCTTTTACCTTTACATAATGCGCAGGATCCATGTTTCTTGACTGAGAATTCTAGTCCTCAGATAAACTGCCAACCCTGACATGTCAATAATGCATTTGTTTTATTATTCCATCTGGGTAACATTTGAACATCAATCTATTTTCTTTCCACTATCCTTTGTCTTTCCTACAGACCTTAACATTTTCAGGCTATCCAAATCGGAGATTCATCTGTTTGATTGCCCTGACTCCATCTCACGAAGGTACAGTATAATGTCCTCCCAGCCAGGGACAAATTTACATTCTTTCTGGTACAGGTCATTGAATTTCTGCATATTATATTCATCGCTAACAAGTAGTTCCTCTCACCACTTGATATGTTTCCATTCTTTCGAGGTTAAGTGATTAAGTTGGGTATATTATATACCCCGGTACCATGTTCCTCCTCTCACCACTTAAGAAATTTGCATTATTTCGGTGCATGGGTTGTTGGGATTGCATGTGTCACAGTCATGGAGAGATGGAAGGATAGGGGAGATGAACGGCAATGGCTAAAAGTGCGAAGATTTGCACCGTGGAAAGCCGTGCCCTCTATGCCCTCTATGCCATGGTATACATCCTTATATTTTGCACGGTCTGCCCTGTCTTTTCTGCCACGCACACTGATCAAGGTATGGTCGTTTTCTCACATCCCAATGCCGTGCAGCACAGATTAATAATTTGATGAAAGGATTTTTAATTAAATGTTTTAATAAGATATGCGTTTTTCCTTTGACAAGATATTATAAATGTATATATAGTCTTATAAGAATTATAAATGTATAGTCTATATATAATTCTTATAAGACTATATATACATTTATAATTCTTATAAGACTATATATACATTTATAAACTTACTTTTAAGTACTTATAAATATGTTACAAATGTGAAAAAAAATTTATTATTATTATTTTTCATTATTAGTAATTTATCATTAAACATTTATGATATTTTATCAAATAATAGTTATCTACAAATTTATAATAGTTTATCTTTTTTAATCAATTCATCTATTTGTCATTTTAATAACCAACAACTTAATTATACCTAAGTCATTCATATATATAACTATATATATAATACCACTTTCATTTTATAAAAATATTTTGTATAATTCTATATAGCACATTAATTTAAATTTTTAACTTTTAATTTTCATTAATGTATCAAACATCAATTAATCATATATATAGATGTTAAAAAAATTTAACCATTAAGTCATTCATATATCATCTACAAATGCTCATTTGCATTTATGAATATATTTATATCTCTTTTAAAATAATGTGTTATATAGAATTATAAATTTATAAAACTTATAAATTTAAAATTAAATATTTCATTTTAAAAATAAATTTTAGATGTTAAGTCATTCATGTATAATTTCTTAATATCTAATAATTTATTTAAAAATTCTATAAAACCATTAAAAAACTAATGTCAAATATAGATGTTAAGTCATTCATATATCATCTACAAATACTTATTTGCATTTATGAATATATTTATAACTCTTTTAAGACTATATATATATAACTCTTAATGTTTGTAGATGATATATTAAGAATTATATAATAATTTTAATATACTTTCGTATAATACTTTTAATAAATTTTCATGATAAACTATTTCCTATAATACTTTTGAGTTGATTGTTTGATATAAAATAAAACTTAAGTATTATACAAATAGTTTATTAAAAGTATTATACGAAAGTATATTAAAAGTATTATACAAAATAATTTATTATTATGGTTTTATATATATTATAAAATTTTAAATTAAAGAAAGAATTTTAAAAATAAACACAACAATCTTATTCTATATAGGGTATTAAGTATTTTCATAATGCAATTTTGAATATGAGAACCTCATTTAAAAGAATTTGCAAGTTCAAATATTTTACACTTAGATTAAATCAGTGCATTTTATTAATTTTAAAAATTGTTTTATTTTATTTTTTATATATTAATTTTAAATATCATATTAATAAATAATAAATATAATTATATTCTAATTTTTTACTAATACTTATTCACTTTTTCTTCCTTTTTATAATAGTTATATTATAGTATATAATTTTGAGTTCTATCATATATATTACATTAAAATTTTAATAATACTGTTATTTAACTTTTGAAAATTTAAAAGGTAGAATTTTGATATAATATTATATTATTTTATATTAAATAAGAAATTAAATAATATGACACTTCATTTTTTTCACAAAATACTTTCTCTTACCAAAATATCTTGTCCAAGGGGAAACACATATCTTATTAAAACATTAAATTAAATAATATTATATTATATTATATTATAAAATTAAATAATATTATATTATATTATATTAAATAAAAAATTAAATAATATGACACTTATTTTTTTTACAAAATACTTTCTCTTATCAAAATATCTTGTGAAAGGGGAAACCCATATCTTATTAAAACATTTAATTAAATAATATTATATTATAAAATTAAATAATATTATATTATATTATATTAAATAAAAAATTAAATAATATGACACTTAGTTTTTTTTACAAAATATTTTCTTTTATCAAAATATCTTGTCAAAGGAGAAACACATATCTTATTAAAACATTTAATTAAAAATCCTTTCATCAAATTATTAATCTGTGCTGCACGGCATTGGAATGTGAGAAAATGACGGGCTATACCTTGATCAGTGTGCGTGGCAGAAAAGACAGGGCAGACCGTGCAAAATATGAGGATGTATGCCATGGCATAGAGGGCATAGAGGGCACGGCTTTCCACGGTGCAAATCTTCGCACTTTTAGCCATTGCCGAGATGAACGGTGGTGGGGATGTTAATTATGAGAAACAGGATACGAGGACAGGAAGTACCTACAACAGTGTAAAACTTTTATATTTTATGAAAGCTGAAAAGAAAATTCCATCTCTGCAAAATTCATGAATAATGTTTCTGTAAACCCTGCTGGGGCACGTCCTCCACTTGTAGCATGCCTTGTTTGGCACTGGGTTTGTTACAGTGTACCAACAGTGTGCTAGTGCGCTTAGCATTCAAGAATGTACTTGGTACTAATTATTATTTTTCTTTCTTGTTTCATTGAATGACTTTGGAAACAAGAGGTAGGGTACAAGCATCATGAGTTAATAAAATAAAGAAAAATAAAGTATCCAAGTCTTTTCGTAAAATTGTTAGTTTTGAGAGGATTCTTATATAATTAATTTGAAATTGTTTTGGTAATTGCGAAATTGATGGAATAGTTCTGTGTAAAAGTGGCTATTTCATCATTGCATGTCTAGTAATTTTGTCACGTATTATAAAGTAGTTGCTAACATCTAATAGTGCTTCAAATTTATCTTTCACATGTTTTTTTTACTTCTAAAATCTTTAATAAGCCTCTTGGACTTTGCTTTATAGTTATAATTGAATTGGGATTGAATTGAAATGAGTTTTTAGATTCATTAGATTGGCACAAGTTAAGAAGATGATTGAAAGAAATGTGAGATAGATTAATGATGTAGTGATCTTAAAGATTGATATAAGTAGATGTTAGGCTAGTTGATATGTCTAAAAGTTGTATGTCCATGAGAATGTTGTTATTGAATCTTATAAAGAACTTGAACTACTTTAGACTTCGAAGCATTAAATGTAGGTGTAAGCTTTATCTTACTTTTTTTGGATCCATTGTATTGTTAGAGGCAATGATAAAGGTAGCTCATATGGAATTAAGAGCTAAAAACCAAGTTAGAATTCAAAAGGTGAATGACTAGTAAATGACTAGATTGTTTGGTTATATGCATGCTCATCTAGGAAGGCTCAAATCCCACTTAGCTAGAGATGTATTTAAAAAATATGAATAAAAGTATATAATTGACTACTTTAGTCTAACCATCTAACTATGGATGAGAGGTCATGGATAGTTGGGAGAGATGCGTAATATCATCCACAAAGATTGTCAAAAGTGGCTTATAAAATGTGTTATAATTAGAAACAATGCTAGTAGGAAGATCAAAATAGTTCATACAAAGTCAAAAAATAACTAAGCTATGTAGTGTAGTGTCACAAATTGCCGCTTGTGCATTTATGGAACTTCAGCATCATGCCCAATGCATTTATGACAAAATTCATGATCAAGTTTTTAATATTCTAACATCACAGATCTCAAAGATAAAGCATTGACAACCCCTAATATGAATTTGAAATTGATTTGGTCGGAAAACAACATGACAAATGGACATCCACACAACATGTAAATGTCGTAAAAAGATTCTAAATTCAAAAAGAGCACATTCTACATCGGACCTCTTTTGACGTGTGTCCCTTTGCTTGGACACATTTCAAATGGCCACGCCTGCCCATTTGGAACAACAAAATCCTTCATACTTCATTCATTTGGCATAAGCAATCACTTTTGGCTCACTCTGACTCTCTTAAATTTCTATCAAAACCTACACATGATCTCACAGTAGTTGAGTCTTTTCTTATACACTAGATCAAGTTGTCATCTCAAGAAAGGGGTCTTTGCTATGTAATTCTTTATTCTCTCTTATTTCTAGTATATAAAGCTTTACAATACTATCTAATCTATTAAATCTCTAAATGCATTTACCATCTACTTAGATTTAATTGTTTATCATATATCATGTATCACATGTAATAGGGGTTTCCCTCCATTAAGTGGGGTTTGTTTATATTGCATAATTGTTATCATTTATCTCACGCAATAAGGTTTTTCTCAATGAAGCATGGTTTTTTTCTATTACATAACCGCTTATCATTTTATCCAAATCTATCTATATGGTTGTCTGTGGAGGTGAAAACACCAAAATGAGGGTTTAACTGAGGAAAACTCCTATACAACCCCAAAATTTTTCCCTATCTCAACATGTGTAGGTGGTGAACATGTTTATGGAGCGAGGGGAACCTCTTGAGTTGATTTGTACTGCATTCATGTCTTATGTCTATATGTACAACAAAACAATGTGTAGATGTCCTTGCAATGCACTAGTGTCCAAGGCCAAGACTTTGTCGACTTTGGGGTGGAAGGTGCACAATTCCAACTTTTTACTTCTATAATCAAAATATATTCATCTTTGTATTGTCAAGTTATTTGTGTATTCAATTTATGTATCTAGTTAGAAGC
Organism: Chamaecyparis obtusa; assembly: GCA_027943335.1. NCBI lineage: Eukaryota > Viridiplantae > Streptophyta > Pinopsida > Cupressales > Cupressaceae > Chamaecyparis > Chamaecyparis obtusa. The sequence continues at coordinate 471,383 of BSBK01000828.1, read as the reverse complement.
TCTTAATTTGATTTATCTTCCTAGCTCACCAAAGCACTAGTAAAATGAGGTGGCATTGGGCCATTTTCTCTTTAAGATCTCAACATCTTGAGGGTAGCAAATCCCCTACTTTGCATTTTGGTGAACTTGACATGAATGCCTTATGTTGAATCTTTTCCTTTAAGGATTTGATGCATTTGATAGGGTATTCTTGAAGGATGACTTTGATATGTTGGAAGATGCCTTGGATGATTTCCTAGAGGTGCTCTCTCCTATCTGAGAGTTCAATAAATGTGTTCCACACCTAGATTTTCGCTTTCTAAATGTTGAAAAGTCCATGAATGTAATTGTTTTCTTTGCGACTCCTCAAAAGCCTAAGAGATTAGTCATTTATGTGACTATGACTTGCCCCTCCTTGAAGAAGGTCATGTGTGTCTATGGTAAATTGTTTGATGGTAACTCTCTTGATTTTATTCTCAAATTTTACATGACCTAGAAATTATTCTTACAATTCTATTGCTCACACATAATAATAGGAGTAAACAAAATGTTGATCAACCTAGTGTTTCTTTATCACCTTCTCAACCAAACCTTCCATAAGCACCTAAACCCATAGCCAAGAAACCAAGTGACTATGGTCTTATTCTCAAAGTTTACCTGATCTAGAAATGCTTCTTACAATTCTATTTCTCACACATATAGTACTGGGAGTAAACACAATGTTAATCAACCTAGTGTTTCTTTATTACCTTCTCAACCAAACCTTCCATAAGCACCTGCACTCATAACCAAGTGACTAAAATCTTATCAAGCAACTCTATGTTACTCCTACTAAGATCTCACTTTGGGACTTGCTTCAAACAACTCCAGTTTACCAAGGTATTCTTTAGAATGCTCTTCAAAACATCTTGTTACCTTCTCTATGTGTCTAATCATGTCGAATATTACGTTCTCTTTGCATGAACTCCCACATCTAGAAGTAAGGAATCTAGTAGGTGATGGAATATGGATGAAGTGACTGAGAGGGGGGGGGGGGGGGGTGAATCAGTCAACCATAAAACACTTCACAATTATTTCTTTCCAGATCCCTTAGGATATCTTAATGAATATTATCTGTTTAACACTCGGTAAATAGATTGCAGTAACTTTGAAGATGCAGAAAGTATTAGCAAAATTATCTTTTAGATATTCATCAGCACTTGTATATGATTAAGATAACTATTAAGAACACAAGAGACACAGAATTTAACGTGGAAACCCAATATGGGAAAAACCACCAATGTATCTAGATACTGATTTTCACTTTTCTAAAGTGATGCCCGGTTAGAAGCCAACCCGGTAAAAGGTTACAAAACACACTGTTAGGTGTGACCTTGTTAGAGGATTTAATCACCCTGCTAGGAGTGGCCTGGTAAGAGGTCTTGAAAACAATTCAATGGAATTGTCACCTTGTTAGAGGATTTACAATATGGTTGTTAAACCAACTCGGTTAAGAGATTTACAATTCACTGTTACAATGATAAGAAGGTAACAATGAAAATGACCTGTATAATAATGCAACTGCCTTGCTGATTACAGATCTCTATTCTGCATAAGTGTGATCCTTCTTGATCGAATGTATCTCTGCTGCTCCTCAAGGATATCTGGTTATCCTTCACAATTTCGCACACACCTTTCCTGTCTTTCCTCTATATATCTTCTGCTGTAATTCTTGTTTATTTTTCACATTTGACCTTATATTTATATGACTTTAGATTTGTCAAATCGGCATAACTTAGTATAACAGTCGGCTGAAATAAGCAAACTTTATTTACAAAAATCCTTCAAGGGCCGACAGTGCTCGGTGACCATAATTCTACAATCTTTCGGAGACCGAGGGAACTCAGTAAACACTGATAATCCTTTTTATTCAAAAACTGACTGAACTTGGTAAATGCTATCTTTCCTTCGACAACCGACTGAACTCGGTAGATGCTAACTTTTCTTCGACAACCGACTGAACTCGGTAGATGCTAACTTTTCTTTGACAACCGACTGAACTCGGTAGATGCTAACTTTTCTTTGACAACCGACTGAACTCGGTAAGCACTAATTTTCCTGTCTGGCAGACCGACTGAGCTCGATAGGAACTGATTGCTGCGGACTATGACATTGTGTGACATCAAAGACAATACATAATTGAGTAGCAATTTCCTTCAGACAATTGTTTCCAACAGTAGGTCCATTAATGATAATTATTTTCATTAATGGTGTTGGTATAATGTGAACCCTCGTTGATATTGGTTTGATGCTCAACATATGTGGTTTATACTTACTACCCAAGATCAAGGTCAATAAAAAATATCTAGTTGCATCTTCATTGTTTATTTGTGGCTTTGATAATACCAATAAAATTGCTTTAGGCACTATCATATTGCCTTTAAAGATTCGACCAGTCACTATTCTAACCCTCGTATATGTCATGTTAGGACCTCTGCCTTACAATATTCTTCTAGGTGGGTAAGAGCACAAAGATGGGGGACCAAAAAGGGGGTATAAGATGCCACTTTTTTCCTGAAATCAACAAACTCTGAACTTCAACAAGAAATTGAGATAGTTAGACTCAAAATTTTGAGATGTGACAAAAACAAGAATTGTAATACTCTGAATCTAGTTCTTAAACTACTAACTTATTTGAAAATGGTGGCAAATTAAGGCCCTCAAAAAGGGGGGAGCACAAAAGTTGGTCCTATTTTTTGTCCAAAAACATAACATAGCGTCTGGTGTGCTCCCCCTAAAATGTTTAACTTTTTTTTTGAATTTTTTTAATTGCTCTGGTGAGAAGTTAGCTAACACCACGTAGTTTATCCCGGATTTTTTTTGGTAATTTTTTTATGAACGTATAATTTTTTATGAATTTACGAAGTGCACACATCTTGAAAACATGAAATTTATGTGTGCTCCCCCTAGAAATCATTTAAAACTAATCGAAAATTAAATTTTCTTTTTTTTAAAGTGTGTAGAATGGAGTCTAATTTCTAAAATGTAACTTATTGCAAAATTCGATGAACGAGCCAAAATCTATGCCCAAAATACTGCATGTTGGTTTTTTACAAAAAATAGACATACACAAAAGAAATTAGAGTTGAAAAACTTAACATAATCAGAATTCAAAATAAATTATATGCTTAGATAGCTAACAGAGAGATCTACAATATCACATCGTCTAATTTTTACGTTCTTGAGCCATGAGTAAACCTGACGAGGAGCACACAAAAAAAGATGTCATTTTTTTTGTATGTCTGCTGGAAAACACGTCTCAGGCCTATTTCAATCGTCCAAGCCTTTGGGTTGGATCTCCAAGGCAATCCAAGCCTTAGGATTGGTAAATTCAAATCCTTTATAAAGCGTGCACGCCCTATAGGGCATGCGCCCTATGTAAATCATAAATTTACATAGGGCGTGCGCCCTATGTAAATTTATGAGATTCACATAGTGATGAAAAATATTCAAAGTGGGAGGAAGAGAGAGAGAAATAAAGGGAGAGAGAGGGAGAGAGAGAGAGAGTGCTCTTTCTATCTCTCTCCCTCCCCCATACTCTCTCTCTCCCTTTCTCCCCCTTATCACTCTCTCCTCTCCGCTTATCACGCTCACTTTGACCTTCTATATCTTCTCTCTCCCTTCTCTCCTCTCTCTCTCATCACCCCTCTCTCTCTCTCCCTCTCTCCCCATACTCTCTCTCTCTCCCTCTCTCCCCCATACTCTCTCTCTCTCTCTCTCTCTCTCTCTCTCTCTCTCTCTCTCTCACACACACACACACACACACACACACCCACACACCTTCTCACTCTCACTCTCTCTCTCTCTCTCCATCTCTCCCTCCCCCATTCTCTCTCTCTCTCTCTCTCTCTCTCTCTCTCTCTCTCTCTCTCTCTCTCTCTCTCTCTCTCTCTCTCTCTCTCTCTCTCTCTCCCTCCCACACACACACACCTCTCCTTCTCCTTCTCTCTCTCCTACTCTCTCCCTTTCCCCTTCTCTAACTCTCCTTCCCCTTCTCTCCTACTCTCTCTCTCTCTCCTTACCCTTGTCTCCTATCTCTATTCTCTCTCCCTCTCCCCTTCTGTCTCCTTACCCTTCTCTCCTATCTCTATTCTCTCTCCCTCTCCCTTTCTCTCTTTGCTTACCCTTCTCTCCTACTCTCTCCATTCTCTCTCTCTCCCTCTCTCTCTTTTCTCCCTTTTTCTTGTTTTACATAGGGTGTGCACCCTATGTTTAAGACTAGATGCGCATGACGTGTTTTTTGTTTTATATAGGGCGCACGCCCTATAGCGCACTCACGCTATGTAAAACTAGAAGAAACGGTCTTATTTGGAAAGGATCTCGTGAAAGAGGCCCACTTTTTGTTATGCTGTCTGAATTCTGCATTTTCTCCGACAAGCTTTCGCTTTTCATGGTGTTGATAGTGACAAATCAACATCGTTTTGCACCATAGTGACAAATTTTTGCTTTGCACCATCGTGAAAGTCAATTATTGGAATCAAAAAGACAAAAAGAGATTGAGGTAAGTTTTTATTTTTTACATGTCAAATGTTAATAGTGTTTTGGTTTATAATTTGTATGATATAGACTTGTTCTTGAATACATAATTTGATATAAGTGTAATAAATTTATATTATAATTTGTCATATTGTAAGAGGTTTATATTATAATTTGACTTATTGGTTTACATTTATATTATATTTTTAAAATTGTAATCAATTGATATGTAGAAATCAATCATCATGCCAAGGAAACGAGCAAAGAATTTAACACCGGAAGAGCATGAAAGAGACAAAGAGAAGAAAAGGGAAAGAATGAGACAACTTCGTGAACAAAAAAAATTAGATAGTATAGAAGAAGATTTTCCTTTGGATGAGGAACATGAAACATCAATACAAAGTAAGAGAGAATTAGAATTCGAATAAAAAAGACAACGAATGAGAAACTTGCGTGCAACGAGACAATTGAATTATGAAGATGCGGGGACATCATCTACGAGTTCCCAAGTTCAAGAGACATCATCATCCAATGTTCAAGGCACACCAATGTATCATGTTGAAGGCACACCATTGTCTACTTCTGAAGGTGGAGGCACACCAATGTTTCAATGTTGAAGGCACACCATTGTCTACTTCTGAAGGTGGAGGCACACCAATGTATCATGTTGAAGGCACACCATTGTCTACTTCCGAAGGTGTGGGCACACTCTTCTATCATGTTGAAAGCACATCATGTCTACTTCCAAAGGTGTGGGCACAACATCGTCTCGTGTTGAAGGCACTCAAGATGGTAAGCAATTCACACATAATGTTTTTGATGCTCCTAGAATTATTAAATATAGAAAACCAAAATATTTGATTGATATTGATACTAACATTTTGCAAGCAATGCCTGACAAGATTCCCAAGTGTACTTGTCAAAGAAATGTTAATCGTATTGGAGATCATTTTTGAGAATTTAAACATGATAGGAAGATGTCAACTATTTGTTGAAATGATGAGAAATCTGAAATTTAGGCCCATCATGAAGATTCTTGGGCTAAGAACGACAAACGAGTCAAGTGAAAAATCTATTGTAAAGAATCTAATGACTGCATATGAGAGTGTGGGTTCTACATCATGCACGACAGATAGTAATGTCACATGACGTGTACTTACATCAACGATAGTAAGCACTCAAATGAAGAAATCTTGACTCATTAGAAAGATAAGCAAAACATTGAAAATAAGTAGAAAGTCTCTAATGAGAGCCCTGGGAAGGCGTCAAAGAGTGGAAGATCCAAATAGCAATGAGTTATGGGCATTTTCCAGTAGATTACCGTGAAAAGATAGAGCAATTGTTGAAGCTTTGAAATCCTTGATTGAAGAATTTTGGAAGAATAATACATGGGTATCTCCTAATCAAAGAGATGTTGTAAGAAGGAGGATTGGCAGTCGAAATCGTGTTCCACATCCAAAACATTTTTTGGATTCAACTCAGACACAATTCTTTGCAAAATTTATGCATACGTATCCTCAAATTAAAATTAGTCAAAGATATTTTGAAATGTGTAAACTTTTTTATGTCAAGATAAATCACCACACGCACAACTTGTTGTTGTAGGGTACATATTGAATTTTCTAACCATTTTGAAGTTTATAGGAATATATGTGTAGCTTTGCACTCTAACAATGTTTTGCGGGATTGTAACATAAATGTCCCACCTAGATCTTCAAGGGAATTAATATCTACCATTTTATGTGAAAGAGTGGATGGTCAACAATTTTACAAGCTCTCATGCTTGAATGGTACATGCATAGATTGCAGAGGTTTGTGACGTTTGCCAATTTGTCAACATATGGAGAGTATGCATGCAATCGGTAACGAAATAGTAGAATTTGGAAAATATAAGACCGTGACATACAATCTAAAAGATGGAAAAGAGGCTAAAACAGTGATTTAGTAATTGAAAAAATTTCAGTGTATCAGTTCATGGACATTTTTTGTAAAAAAATTATTTATGAGTATGCAAGGCATACACATAGAGCACAATGGTTAGATATGCAATTCAAGTTGTGCAAGGACACATTCCCACTTGATACCATTGTTTCAGTTGTGGACTCTGCAGAGAACTACACACTACAACCACAGAATGAGGTGCAAGAAAAGTATTACAGCTCTCAACAAGTTGCTATATTTGTTCATATAGCTTTCATGCATGCACTAGACAGTACAGAGGAGAACAAGAAGATATTGAGGGAGTATCATTTTTATATCAGCGATGATCACTCACATTCTACAGAGTTTGTACATGATTGCTTTCAACTATTTTATGGTCATTTGGCAAATAGGGGCATAAAATATCATCGACATATCATTTGGTCAGATAATTGTGCATCCCAATTCAAGAATTTGCGGATGTTTTATTGGTTGTGCAGGATGCATAAGATTACTGGAATTCAATATATGTGGAATTTCATAGAGGCCGATCATGGAAAGGGAGAGCACGATGGTGCAGGTGCATCTATTAAAAGAGCCTTAGCACGTGAAGAATTAAAGTACAAAGAGAAAGCAACATTGTCAAATGCAGGATGTATTGTCCAGTAGTGTAATGCTACAATGGGTCCAGGTAATAAAGGTGAGTCTATGGTTCGTAAATTTTTTTGGTTGATGGATGAAACTAACATTGCACCATATGAGGATTGTTGTACATTGACGGGATCAAGTGAGCTACACTCTTTTAGAAGTTGTAATGCAAGTTCATGGAGTATCCACACACGACATATGGCGTGCTTTTGTTCATCATGTGTAGATGAAGATTGGGATGGGTGTGAGTCAAAGGAATGGGTTGAGGAATGGTATACACATATTTTGAGTCCACTTGCCTCCTATCATCCCCATGAATCACTACAACTGACAGAAATGAATCATCCATTGACTTTGATCGCTTATCTGATCTAGTACAACCAGGTTGGTATTTTCCACATACAAATAATCTCAAATTTAGTACTTTATCATAAATATTTAGTAAACTAATGTCCTCATTATGTTTATATCATTATAGGCCATGTTTTTGCTGTTATTGCACCTGAAGACAATGAAGAAGGGACAGATTATTATTTGTGTCTTGTGTAGAGGCAAAAAAGAAATTGGATCGCTCAATTATTGATGGTGAAGAATTAGAATACCCTATAGGAGCAGTGGTTGTAACTGGTACATGGCTTAGACAGTATGCTATGAAGAACCCTAGGTTGTGGTTGTTTGAGGATTGGGAGACACACAGAAAGATTCTTCATTGTTCAAACCTCGTCGTTGCATCAAATGTCCACTTAATCAGATATGGGGGAAGACTGCAAAATAAAACTCTTTGGAAGGTTCATGAGTCAGACCACAAGGCAATACTTGAGACAATCAAGGGTAGGGCAGATCCAATTGGTTCATTGGACTAAATGGAGATACAAAATATCGTAACATGTCAAATTTATATAGCACTGTAAATTAGGTGGATTGTAAATTTATATTAACCTTTTGTAACTTCCTACACTTCTCTTCCTCTTCTTTTTCTTATTCTCTTCCTTTTTGAACATCACTTTCTTTTCTTTCTCAGCTTTGGAAAATCCTTTACTTCATTCTCTCCTTTCATACCATCTTGATGCAGAGCCCTCCACTATCACCTTAAATAGGCCAACTCAACTTGAGGATTCAACAAGTAACTTGGAATCAACTCAAGGAATCAGTCCTATTCAAAGATCAAATGGAGTTCTCTGACTTTTTAAGTCACTTCCACAACCACACTCATGAGTTCACTATCACTTTTCTTTGTTCCAATCTCTCTAAGCACCAATACCCTCCTAGGCCACTTAGTGCACCTAGTGCCTCCAAATTTCAAAGAAACAAGAATTGGAATCAGATCGGAATCATTTTGGCCGAATCGAATCGTGAATTGGCCATGAATCGAAAAATTTAAAACAATAGATTTTAACAATTTAAAACTTATTTTAGACACCCTTTATTGAATATAACTTAAACATAGTATAACATCATCAAATAGAAGCTAACATTCATAAACAAGGAACATAAATGGTAAATCCATCACATACGCTACATGTAAAATGTAAATTGTAGCTGAATTGAAGTAAATAGAAATCTGAAATCATATTATCATAATGAGTCAATCATAGAATGTAATATCAAATATGTATGTGAGATGAAGATCCATAAGACATCAAATCATAAATGTATGTAAGATGAAGATCCATGAAACGTATGTCTATCAGTAAACTGTAAATGTAATAATATTAGTCTGTAAACAAAATGAAAAAATAAGGCTATAGCTCAAGCTTCACCATCATCCTCAAGCTCGGTCGTAGCCTCAGCCTCAGCCTCTGAGTATCCTATCTACCTTCTACAAAGGCATCTAAGGTAGGTCCTAGAGGACTGCTGAGCCATATCCTCCGCATGTAAGATGGGCTCACAGACAACATCACTAGGGCCTCTGTTTGTGCATGCACGTGTGAGTCTGCCAGTGCCTGAACGTGCTCTAGTTGCCTCCTCTGCCATGGCCATAGCCTCAGCCTCTCTATCTACCTGGTCAATCCACTCATGGTCTGCCTCAGTGAAGATCGGATCCACAGCCTCAGTGAGCCACTCTGATTCTGGATCAATCTCATCCAGAATGATCAGAGAGGAGTCAATGCCCATAATCTGTCTGATCCTAATACGAAGTTTGTAATGAACAAAAACAAGATCATTCAACCTCTGCACTGTCAACCTATTTCTCTTCTTTGAGTGGATATGCTCGAACATGGACCAATTGCGCTCACATCCAGAAGCGCTACTTAGCTGACTCAGAATACGCATGGCAATTTTCTAAAGTTTTGGGGTTGAGGGCCCAAACATTTGCCACCATCTATCTAAAACAAGGGAAAACAAAATCAATTAGTATCATTTACAAAATTACAACTTTAAAATTACAAAATCAAAAATTAAAATGCACAACTTATAAGCCATAAACTTGTTACTTAACATTCAAGAATATATTATTTTTATAGTTACCTAGCTGTAGTTTTGTCTGACTATCTATGGCCATCCTGCTAGAGAAAATTGACCCTTCCATATTATTGAATTTGTCTAGCTCAAGGGTTGCAGCTGCACTATCCTCATCAGTACTCAACCTCTGGATCACTGTATATAGGCCGGTGAGAACCTCCTCATCCGCCTTGAAGTCAGCATGAAAATGAAATGTTGGATTCAGATAATAAGCTGCTACATGGATGGGTCGGTGGAGTTGATTATGCCATCTCCTATCAATGATATCCCAAAGAGGGACATACTTCTCTTGCACTCCTAGATACCTAGCTCTAATGGCCTCCTTGGCCCTATCCATGCCCTCATATATGTAGCCAAGAGAGGGCTTCTCCCCATCAGTAGTTCGTAGGAGAGATACGAGGGGCTCAATGACCTGCATATAATGTAAAAAAAACATTTGAGTCAAAACTTAAATATAAATAATAAAATTATAAAAGTAAAAGTAAAAGTAAATCATTAACAATTAAATAATAAATAGTAAAACTAAATACTAAATATTAAATTGTAAGAAATTTACCTCAACAATTTCTTTAGCAGGTTCCCAAAAACCATCCTCATCAAAGATCCAATTTGCCACATCTACCCCTATAGTGGTCGTAGCATAGGAGGATGTAGTCCACTCCCGCCCAACAAACATTCTCCTCAAATCGTCCCTTAATGTGAAAAAGGACTGCAGTGTGATGAAATTTGAGGCAAACCTCGTGATCCCTGGATGAGCTAACTCCTTACCTCCTGTGTAGGCCCTCATAGTGCTAAGGATGAATGCATGGTTGTAGATAAACTTGCATATACTTTTTTCCCTATCTACGCATGACTTTACCCACTCAAGCTTGCCAATTTCCTCCAATAGGAGGTCAAGGCAATGTGCCGCACAAGGAGACCAAAAGATGGTGGGGTGCCTCTCCATCAATAGTTTACCTACAACAATTTTAAATTAATTAGAAATTGGAACATGTTAGGAAACTTAGAATTAGAAAAGTGTTCAAATAAATTAATTTTCAAAACTTGAAAAGTTACAAGTTTACCTGCAGCAACATAACTTGCTGCATTATCAATCACCACCTGCACCACATTTTGTTCCCCCACCTCTGTGATGACTTCCTCAATAATCTCACATAAGTATGTGGCATTTTTTACATGGGCAGAAGCATCAATAGACTTGAGGAACATGGTATATCCTACAAAAGAATGAATTATCATGGATCAACAACAAATTAGCAATCAACAAATCATAATTTAAATTATTCAAATTTCACAATACATGTAGGAAAGTAGAATGATTAATCACCTCCATAGGAAACAAGAAAATTGATGAGTGTTATATTCCTCCTGTCCATCCAACCATCAGTCATGATGGTGCAACCCTTTACAGTCCAATCCCTTCGGTGGTTTTGAAGCTCAACCTTCATGTCCTCTACCATTTCATCTAAGAGTTGTCCACTCAACTCAGCCTCAGTTGGGGCTTTAAACCTTGGACCACATATGGCAACCGCATCTATCATATTTTGCCAGTAAGGAGCCCTATCACAAATAGATTATGATTAGAAATTTAGATGATAAATCATTATGTAAAGTGAATCTATGATTACATAATTACACAAATAAATAAAATTAAAATTTAACTTTAAAATTATAGAAAACAAATAAAAAAGAATCAATTACCTCACTGCAAAAAATGGAATGTTGCAAAAGTACCAAAATTTGCAAATTTCTTTTCTCGCAACATCATGAATCTCCTTGTTCAAACCCATGCCCTCAAGTGTGGGTTGTGAGCTAGGAGTAGTGCGGGGCACAAAGTAACTATCCAATCTGCTCTTCCACACTCTAGGCTGCAATAGGGCACTGCCAGCCTCAATATGACTATAAGAACGACTAGCACTACCACTACCACTACCACTACCACTAGCATCAGCAGTAGCACTAGCACGGGCAGCAGCACTAGGATGAAAAGGAGGCCTAGTAGAACCCTCTCCAACACAATCTATGGATGCGGACTCTGATGCAGGTGTAGATGCGATTGTGGCAGTGGGAGCATGGGAGCCAATAGCCCTTATCTCTTCTAGTTGCCTTTTCTTATTTATTTTGTCTTGTTCAAATTTTTCTAATGCCACTAAACAAGTGTGTTTTGCCTCAGCTGTTTGTTGAGTGCAAATTGCAATATCATGTCCGAGTATGGCAGCAATGTGGAATTTGAATCTATAAATGCCACCGGAATTTATTTCTTTACAAAACATACATTTTGTTTGGAATTTTGTTCTTCCAGGAAAGTCTTCAATATATTTCCAACACTCATCTTTTTTACCCATTGGGGAAAATGAAAATTAAGACTCCTACAATAATAAATTTCAAGTAAAACCTCTATGTTTCAAAATTCAAAGTAAGACAATCTAACAAACTAATAAACAAAACAACAAAGCCTACTTTGCAATTTATTAAAACTAAAAAACAAACATTCAAGATTTGCAAATGAAAACTAAAAAAATTTAACAAAAAATGAACAATACACTAACATACCAAAAAAAAATCAACACTTACCTCTTGCAAATTAGTTGAGGAGTGTTGCTAATGACTCCTTAATGCTCCCAATGCAATCTTATGGCCTCCCCAAATGGATTTTTCTTCTCTTTGCTGCTCTTCCTTCCTACTGTTTGCAAACTTGTGCTTTTCCTTTTCTCTTCTTCTCTCTCACTTTTCCTCTCTTCTACTCATACTAAACAAATGGAAGACCCTTTAGGGTTAAAACAAAGACAAAATTCCCATTTAAACCTAAAAAAAATAAGTCAAACTTTATTTTTTTTTACTTTATAAGTCTGCCTACCGCGGCCGATTCATGCCGATTCACGACTACTGATTCATGTGATTCATGACATTAATCACCGATTTAGGTGATTCATGCGATTCACTCCAAAAAATCACCGAGTCTGATTTCCGATTCCAAAAAAATTGTTTGGTGTGAATCGACTCGTGAATCGCCCGATTCAAGCGATTCATGGGCGATTCTCGGAACACTGCCTCCAATACACCAAAAACCAAACCAAATTTCTTACCTTGATCCCAATGTTATGGATCATCTTAACATGGTACATTAGACATGTTCAAACTCCCCTTTCACTCGTATCCACTCATCTTTCACCATTCTTCCACTATAGCCTTTCAGGCCTGCCTAGTAGCCCAGCCAAAACTGAAATCAGCATTTTTCTCCCAAACTTTCTAAACAACCTATCAATGTTTTTACATTTTTGAGTACCCTTTTCGGAGTTCCTAAATTGATATCAATCTCAGACTTTAACTCTTTGAATGGTGTAGACTTCCCTTTTTAAGTGCTCTTCTCCTAGGCTTAATTAGCCCCTCCTAACAAAGAAACCCTTTCACCTACTTACTTCCAGGGTTCCATGACCAAAAATAGTATTTTATTATGATACTAAACCAAGGATTTTCCACTTTTCAAGAATAGACAACAAGTTTTAAACACCCAACTACAAAACCCTCTATTTAAGGCCTTCACACCTGTGGCTTCTCCAATCTAACACCTCCACACACTTCCCAATCAAACTAAGGGTTTAAACACCATTAAAACAACATAATATGACCATCCAAGCCATAAAATATGGCCCTCCAATGGATGAATCTCTCAGACCATGACTGGTCCCAACACTAGTAACCCCCAATCAGCACTTTACTCTCCATGTTTGTGGTCTCTCCTCCACAATACCTGCCCATCCTTGCATTTAAACTTATATACAAGGATTATATACATTTTATGACTCCTCCCACCAATCACATTGACCATAGGGGGTGGGGGAGTCAATCCATTCATTAAACTTTCAAAATAAACAAAGTGTTGTTTGCAAAATCCCTGTTCAGGACAGTCAAGAATAACTTGGATTTAATGTCCCAAAACATCACAAAATGCTTCTAGTGAATCCAAATTTAGTTTTTATAAAGATGAGATGTTAGTGAATGACTTCTTCCTAATACTACTCTTCCACCAGATCTAGATTTCAACCCTTTTGTGGATCTACAGGCTCAATCACGAGCCCACAGGATTGGCCAAGAGAAAATTGTGATTGTATATCAACTAATTACAAAATGTTCATTTGAGGAGAAAATATTGCAATGATCAAGAAGAAAATTGGCTATGGAAAATCTAGTTATGAATTCTGTTAAGAATGAAACTATTAAGGAATTGCATGATATAGTTCAGAGATTTTTCACAGCGTACATAACATAATTCATATATTCTTTACATACACTAAGATCCCAGTTCAACATTAACTTCCACATAAACCCAAGCCAAAACCAACTTCTAAACAATCCTTCCATAAACACCATGTACAAAAAAACCTAAAATCTTCCAACAAAACCTAACCCAGAGTAGTAGGAAACTTGGTAACAGCCTTACTTCCTTCAGAAGCAGCATGCCTAGCCAGCTCTCCAGGCAAAACAAACTTGACAGCAATCTCAATTTCTCTAGAGGAAAGTGTCATGATCTTGTTATATTTCAGCAGAGAAGCAGCCTCAGGAGTAATCTTATCAAAAATATCAATCATGAAGCTCTCCATGATATCCATGGCATCACTGGATATCCCCTTGGAGGGATGCACTTGTTTCAACACCTTGTATTCTCAGATTTCATTGCTTTGACTACTAAATCCTTTGTGGGCTTGAACATCACTTTCTTTTCTTTTCTCATCTTTGGAGAATCCTTTACTTCATTCTCTCCTTTCACATCATCTTCTTCAAGACTCCACACCTTAGGTTTCCTTCAGCAACTCCATATCCACCATATCAAACAAGTTCTTGGTTCATGCTTGTTTAAGCTTGCCAATTGGTTGGACCATCAACAAATACTTGATGACTCTAATTAGAGGATTCTACCATCAATTTGAATATTTGACACTTCTAGATGTAAAAACCCCAAATTGGTCCCAAAACCCCCTAGAAACTAGGGCTCGCCCAATGTCTTGTTTCCCAGCACCATAGAAACTGAACTAAAGTTGATTCACCATCATTTGACCATCCTATGATGGATTCATGCATAAAATACCCCCTCCAAAGGCTAGAACATCTACTGTTGTACCCTTGCACCAATTTGATGACCCTTATGCACCCTTCAAACTCATCAAACTCCTTCAATCACTCTCAACTTGCAAACTCTTCAACCAAAACCAACTTCAACACATAAACCCAAGCCAAAACCAACTTCTAAACAATCCTGCCATAAACACCACATACAAAAAACCTAAAATCTTCCAACAAAACCTAACCCAGAGTAGTAGGAAACTTGGTAACAGCCTTACTTCCTTCAGAAGCAGCATGCCTATCCAGCTCTCCAGGCAGAACAAACTTGACAGCAATCTCAATTTCTCTAGAGGAAAGTGTCACAATCTTGTTATATTTCAGTAGAGAAGAAGCCTCAAGAGTAATCTTATCAAAAATATCAATCATGAAGCTCTCCATGATATCCATGGCAGCACTAGATATTCCCTTGGAGGGATGCACTTGTTTCAACACCTTGTATATTAACCTTTTGTAACTTCCTACACTTCTCTTCCTCTTCTTTTTCTTATTCTCTTCCTTTTGAACATCACTTTCTTTGCTTTTCTCAGCTTTGGAGAATCCTTTACTTCATTCTCTCCTTTCATACCATCTACTTTAAGACCCAAAACCCCCTAGAAACTAGGGCTTGCCCAATGTCTCATCTCCCAGCACCATAGAAACTAAACCAAAGTTGATTCACCATCATTTGACCATCCTATGATGGATTCATGCATAAAATACCCCCTCCAATGACTAGAACATCTAATGCTCTGGGAGGAAGATTATAATTTCCATATTTCCACAAGCCTTGAAATATTTTTGTCGTTATCGCTCTCCGCCTCTGCTCTCTCAATTTAGTCCTCTCCCTCTCCACTGCACTCAGCTTAGCCATCCTTACCTACTCTTTAACAAAGATTCTCCAAAATTTGTATACAAAGGCATCCTATAGGAAAAAATGAAAAGTTTCCCGGAGAATATCCTACAGCTTTTGACCAATTGAGGAAGCAAAAAATAAGTGAATAAGCAATTGGCTACCAGCCACAGAGAAATTACAAGACTTTGAAAAAAAAATATTCTTTCTTGATGCTGAACTCATTTGATGTGGCACATGTACACTGCCAACAAAAATTTAGATAGAGAAGTAACAAGTGTTGTGGAATTATCCACAGAGCAATGTGAAATGAAGCCTCAAATTGGTTCATTAGCAGGCAAAGAATTTGGTCATGCACTTCATTCTAGCACCACAAATATTTCTATTAGAAATGCCTATTCATCAATGGCCTTGCATTTACGGGACTTGGGCATTATCCTTGAAATGTAAGTTCATTGCCACCTTTGGCAAGGCAGTCTCACTCCTCATTTTACAACAAAGGGCAGCCATCTATGGTCCAAGGTTTTAATTCAGCTGACAAGTGGAGAGCTTCTCAAGGTACTGATCTCTTTCGTAGAGAAGTTCCTGTTTCATCTTAAGGTTCTCGTTTAGGTGACCAACTCCTTCGAGGTCCACAAATAGACCCATTAATTTCCCAAATTGGTTCGTTAGCAAGCAAAGAATTTGGTCATGCACTTCATTCTAGCACCACAAATATTTCTATTAGAAATACCTATTCATCAATGGCCTTGCATTTACGGGACTTGGGCATTATCCTTGAAATGTAAGTTCCTACCACCTTTGGCAAGGCAATCTCACTCCTCATTTTACAACAAAGGGCAGCCATCTATGGTCCAAGGTTTTAATTCAACTGACAAGTGGAGAGCTTCTCAAGGTACTGATCTCTTTCGTAGAGAAGTTCCTGCTTCATCTCAAGGTTCTCATTTAGGTGACCAACTCCTTCGAGGTCCACAAATAGACCCATTAATTTCCCAAATTGGTTCATTAGCAAGAAAAGAATTTGGTCATGCACTTCATTCTAGCACCACAAATATTTCTATTAGAAATGCCTATTCATCAATGGCCTTGCATTTACGGGACTTGGGCATTATCCTTGAAATGTAAGTTCATTGCCACCTTTGGCAAGGCAATCTCACTCCTCATTTTACAACAAAGGGCAGCCATCTATGGTCCAAGGTTTTAATTCAGCTGACAAGTGGAGAGCTTCTCAAGGTACTGATCTCTTTAAATGGAGATTGTCTGTTCCCAAACATGCCCCAGTCGAGCAGATGAACCAGATGTTCTTGAGTAAAGAAGATACTATTTTATTAAAGCATCTGCATTATCCCACTTTCTATCAGTTACTACTTTTTGAGCGGCCTGCCAACTGCTTCTGTGCAAGATTTCTATAATATATAATGTCCTCATGCAAGTACATGCCACGCAGAGTCCTTCCAACCCCGTCGATGACTCCGTGCTGAAGTGTCCCTCAAGGTCCCTTAAGCATGAAATCAATTATCTTTGTGGGGTCATATCTCAGAGATCGTACAAGGTAGAATCAATCCATCAATTGCTACGAGATTGTGTTGCCAGGGCCTACAAAAGCCTATCTCAGTTTTTGGAGATTCAACTTCGTTTAAAATCGGCAACACATTCTCAGTTGGTGTCAAAACTCAAGGTGTTCCTCAGCTGAAATGACCAATGTTGCGTATCTTTCCAACTGTCAGTCGTAGCATCGAACCATCTGTTCCAATAGCTCCGAATGGCCGAGTAAACGCTAGGGGCAACCTTGTTCGCCACGCACAGTCGTTTGAACCCCGCCGACAACTCCGTGCTGGAGTGTCCCTCAAGGTCCCTTAAGCATGAAATCGGTGATCTTTGTCAAGTCATATCTCAGAGCTCATGTGAGGTAGCATGGATCCATCAATTTCTACGAGACCGTATTGTCAGGGCCTACAAAAGCCTGTCTCAATTTTTGGAGATTCAATTTCATTTAAATTCGGCAGCACATTCTTGGTCGGTGTTAGAACTCAAAGTGTTCCTCAACTGAAATGGCCAACGTTGTGTATCTTTCCAACCATCGGTCATAGCATCAAGCCATCAGTTCCAAAAGCTCCAAATGGCTAGGTAAATGCTAGTGGAAACCTCATTCGGCACCCACAGTCATTCGATCCCCATCGACGACTCTGTGCTGAAGTGTCCCTCAAGGTCCCTTAAGCATGGAATTGATGATCTTTGCGGGGTCATATCTCGCAGCTCATGTGAGGTAGAATCAATCTATTAGGTGATATGGTACCATGTTGCTAGGGCCTACAAAAGCCTATCTCAGTTTTGAGAGATTCAACTTCGTTTAAATTCAGCAACACATTCTCGGTCGATGTCAAAACTCAAGGTGTTTCTCAGCTGAAAGAGGCAACATTGCATATCTCTCCAACCGTCAGTCGTAGCATCAAACCGTCAATTCCAATAGCTCTAGATGGCTAGGTAAACGCTAGTGGCAACCTCGTTCGACACCCATAGTCGTTCAATCCCCACCGACGACTCCATGCTGAAGTGTCCCTCAAGGTCCCTTAAGCATGGAATCGGCGATCTTTGCGGGGTCATATCTCGCAGCTCGTGCGAGGTAGAATTGATCTGTCAGGTGATACGGGACCGTGTTGCTGGGGCCTACAAAAGTCTATCTCAATTTTGAGAGATTCAACTTCATTTAAAATTGGCAACACATTCTCAGTCGGTGTCAGAATTTAAGGTGTTCCTCAACTGAAACGGCCAACGTTGCATATCTTTCCAACCGTTGATCGTAGCATCGAACCGTTAGTTTCAACAGCTTCGGATGGCTGGGTAAACGCTAGTGGCAACCTTGTTCGGCACCCACAGTCGTTCGATCCCCGCTAACGACTTCATGCTAAAGTGTCCCTCAAGGTCCCTTAAGCATGAAATCAGTGATCTTTGCGGGGTCATATCTTAGAGCTCATGCAAGGTAGAATCAATCTGTTAGGTGCTACAAGACCGTGTTGCCAACGCCTACAAAAGCCTATCTCAGTTTTTAGAGATTCAACTTATTTTAAATTCGGCAACACATTCTCGGTCGGTGTCAGAACTCAAATTGTTCCTTAGCTGAAACGGCCAACGTTGTGTATCTTTCCAACCATCGGTCATAGCATCAAATCGTCAGTTCCAACAGCTCCGGATGGTCGGGTAAACACTAGTGGCAACCTCATTCGGCACCCACAATCGTTCGATCCCCGCCGACAACTCCGTGCCGAAGTGTCCCTCAAGGTCCCTTAAGCATGAAATCGGTGATCTTTGCGGGGTCATATCTCAGAGCTCGTGCAACATAGAATCAACCTGTTAGGTACTGCAGGACCATGTTTTTGGGGCCTACAAAATTAATTCTCAATTTTTAGAGATTCAACTTCTTTTAAATTTGGCAACACATTCTCGGTCGGTGTCAAAACTCAAAGTGTTCCTCAGTTGAAATGGCCAACGTTGCGCATCTTTCCAACTGTCAGTCGTAGCATCGAACCATCAGTTCCAACAGCTCTGGATGGCTAGGTAAACGCTAGTGGAAACCTCATTCGGCACCCACAATCATTTGATCCCCGCCGATGACTCTGTGCTGAAGTGTCCCTCAAGGTCCCTTAAGCATGAAATCGATGATCTTTGCGGGGTCATATCTCAGAGCTCGTATGACGTAGAATTGATCCGTCAGGTGCTACGGGACCATGTTGCTGGGGCCTAAAAAAACCTATCTTATTTTTCATAGATTCAACTTCTTTTAAATTTGGCAACACATTTTCAGTTGGTGTCAGAACTCAAAGTGTTCCTCAGCTGAAACGGCCAACATTGCGTATCTTTCTAACCATCGGTCATAGTATCGAACCATCAGTTCTAGCAACTCCAGATGGTCGAGTAAATGCTAGCGGAAACCTCATTTGGCACCCACAGTCATTTGATTCCCGCCAACGACTCCATGCTGAAGTGTCCCTCAAGGTCCCTTAAGCATGAAATTGATGATCTTTGCCGGGTCATATCTCGGAGCTCGTGCGACGTAGAATCGATCCGTCAGGTGCTACGGGACCGTGTTGCCGAGGCCTACAAAATTTTGTCTCATTTTTCAAAGATTCAACTTCTTTTAAATTCAGCAACACATTCTCGGTCAGTGTCAGAACTCAAAGTGTTCCTTATCTGAAATGGTCAACATTGCGTATCTTTCTAACCATCAGTCGTAGTATCAAACCATCAACTCCAAAAGCTTCAGATGGCTAGGTAAACGCTAGTGGCAACCTTGTTAGGCACCCACAGTCATTCGATCCCCGCTGATGACTCCGTGCTAAAGTGTCCCTCAAGGTCCCTTAAGCATGAAATCGATGATCTTTGCAGGTTCATATCTCAAAGCTCATATGAGGTAGAATCGATCCATCAAGTCCTACATGACCATGTTGCCAGAGCCTACAAAATCCTATCTCAGTTTTCAGAGATTCAACTTATTTTAAGTTCGGCAACACATTCTTGGTCGGTGTCAGAACTCAAAGTGTTCCTAAGCTGAAACAGCCAACATTGCGTATCTTTCTAACCGTAGATCGTAGCATCAAACCGTCAGTTCCAACAGCTCCGGATGGCCAGGTAAACACTAGTGGCAACCTCATTTGGCACCCACAATCGTTTGATCCCCATCGATGACTCCGTGTTGAAGTGTCCCTCAAGGTCCCTTAAGCATGAAATCAGTGATCTTTGCAGGGTCATATCTTGGAGCTCGTGCGACATAGAATCGATCCATTAGGTGCTACGAGACCGTGTTGCTGGGGCCTACAAAAAATTGTCTCAATTTTTAGAGATTCAACTTCTTTTAAGTTTTACAACACATTCTCAGTCGGTGTCAGAACTCAAAGTGTTCCTCAGTTGAAACGGCTAACATTGCATATCTTTCTAACCGTCGGTCGTAGCATCGAACCGTTAGTTCCAAAAGCTCCGGATGGCCGGGTAAATGCAAGTGGCAACCTTTTTCGGTACCCACAATCATTTGATCCCCACCGACGACTCGGTGCTAAAGTGTCCCTCAAGGTCCCTTAAGCATGAAATCAAAAATCTTTGCAGGGTCATATCTTGGAGCTCGTGCTACGTAGAATCGATCTATCAGATGCTACAGGACCATGTTTTCAAGGCCTACAAAAGCCTATCTCAATTTTTAAAGATTCAACTTATTTTAAATTCGGCAACACATTCTCAGTCGGTGTCAGAACTCAAAATGTTCTTCAACTGAAACAGCCAACGTTGCGTATCTTTCTAATCGTCGGTCGTAGCATCGAACCATCAGTTCCAATAGCTCTGGATGGCCAGGTAAACACTAGTGGCAACCTCATTCGGCACCCATAGTCATTCGATCCCCACCGACGACTCCGTGCTGAAGTGTCCCTCAAGGTCCCTTAAGCATGAAATCGGCGATCTTTGCAGGGTCATATCTTGGAGCTCGTGTGACATAGAATCAATCTGTTAAGTGCTACGGGACCATGTTTCCAGGGCTTACAAAAGCCCATCTCAGTTTTCAGAGAGTCAACTTATTTTAAATTCAGGAACACATTCTCGATCGGTGTCAAAACTCAAAGTGTTCCTCAGCTGAAACGACCAATGTTGTGTATCTTTCCAACTGTCGGTCATAGCATCAAACCGTCAGTTCCAACAGATCTAAATGGCTAGATAAATGCTAGTGGCAACCTTGTTCAGCACCCACAATCATTTAAACGCCGCCGATGACTCCATGTTGAAGTGTCCCTCAAGGTCCCTTAAACATGAAATCATCAATCTTTGCGAGGTCATATCTCGGAGCTCGTGTGAGGTAGAATCGATTCATTAGGTCCTACAAGACCGTGTTGTCGGGGCCTACAAAAGCCTCTCTCATTTTTCAAAGATTCAACTTATTTTAAATTTGGCAACACATTCTCGGTCGGTGTCAGAACTCAAAGTGTTCCTCAGCTGAAACGGCCAACATTGTGTATCTTTCTAGCCGTCAGTCGTAGCATCAAACTGTCTATTCCAAAAGCTTCAGGTGGCTGGTTAAACACTAGTGGCAACCTCATTTTCCATGCACAGTCATTCGAACGATGCCGCTGACTCCGTTTTGAAGTGTCCCTCAAGGTCCCTTAAGCATGAAATCAGTGATCTTTGTGGGGTCATATCTCAGAGCTCATGCAAGGTAGAATCGATCTGTTAGGTGCTACAAGACCGTGTTGCCAGGGCCTACAAAAGCCTCTCTCAATTTTCAAAGATTCAACTTCTTTTAAATTTGGAAACACATTCTCGGTCAGTGTCAGAACTCAAAGTGTTCCTCAGCTGAAATGGCCAACATTGTGTATCTTTCAAACCATCGGTCGTAGCATCAAACCGTCAGTTCCAACAGCTCCGAATGGCTGAGTAAACGTTAGTGGCAACCTTGTTCACCACGCACAATCGTTTGAACCCTGCCGACAACTCCGTGCTGAAGTGTCCCTCAAGGTCCCTTAAGCATGAAATCGATGATCTTTGCGGGGTCATATCTCGGAGCTCATGTGACATAGAATCAATCCATCAAGTGTTATGGGACCGTATTGTTGGGGCCTACAAAATCCTCTCTCAGTTTTTAGAGATTCAACTTATTTTAAATTCGGCATCACATTCTCGGTCGGTGTCAGAACTCATAGTGTTCCTCAGTTGAAATGGCCAACGTTGCGTATCTTTCAAACCATCGGTCGTGGCATCAAACCGTCTATTCCAATAGCTCTAAATGGCTAGGTAAATGCTAGTGGTAATCTCATTCACCACGCACAGTCGTTCGAACCCCGCCGATGACTCTGTGCTGAAGTGTCCCTCAAGGTCTCTTAAGCATGAAATCAACATTCTTTGCAGGTTCATATCTTGGAGCTCATGCAAGGTAGAATCTATCTGTTAGGTGATACGGGACCATCTTATCGGAGCCTAAAAAAGCCTATCTCAATTTTCAAAGATTCAACTTCTTTTAAATTTGGCAACACATTCTCAGTCGGTGTTAGAACTCAAAGTGTTCCTCAGCCGAAATGGCCAACGTTGCGTATCTTTCAAACCAACAGTCGTAGCATTGAACCATTTGTTCCAACAACTTTAAATGGTTGGATAAATGCTACTAACAACCTTTTTTGGCACACACAGTCGTTTGAACAACACCAAAAACTCCAGGGTGAGCAATAGGATGAGTGCAAATATGTATTCTAGTGTTTGTCATTAACAATCAATCAGTTAGGGGACAATTAGAAGTTAGTTTGTAAAAGCATAAGGTTGCACATCCACATCTATAGTAGTAATCTTATTAATAAAAAAACTCTTGCCAACATTAGGGTACCCCAAGAATCCTTATATTATGTAATGTCCCCAATTTAGCAAGTACCTATGCTTGCTATTGTCAATTCATTAATGTGATTCTCGTGAGCTAATGGAATGTTTAGGGGATCTCTGTGTGCACTTACTATTTATAGTAAGTCAGTTAGTGGCTCCTATTTTAGGCAAGGCAATTGGATTTCAGTTTGATCTTCATTCCACTTCAGTTGGGTTCATAATGTGCATCCGTCTTCATATCTTATACAATTAAGTTTGGCTTAATTTATTATCATGTTACTTTATGTTCTAATTAAAAAGTGTGTGCTTGAGGCTTCAAGGAACTTAAGTGAGAAGTGTGTATTTGAAGCTAGAGTTTGGTGTGATGAAGAAGATTGAAGTTTTTGCTTAAAAAGCCTTCGACTTGCGAAAATGGATTTCATTGATTATGTTATATTTTGATGAAATGGAGAATTCTGTAATGGTTCGAAATGCTAAGGAGATTAGGGTTTAATTGCCAAGAAGAACGTTCATTCTTCCAAGCACTGTGTTGTGAGATGGAGTCTTGTGCCATCGAATAATACTAAGAATGCCATTGAATTTCAAAAGTGGTGGGCAGCTAGCAAATCTGGGTGCATTTCTGGTAGTGTTGTAAATTAACAGCAGGAGGTTTGTTGTTCAAAGGTTTTAATACAGAGACTACAGCGACCAGACTTAATTATCATAACCGCAAAGTCTTTCAATTCTCTACTAGGCATGGGTTTGATAACATTATTGGGTGTGTGAGTTGATGCTTTGTTATTACATTCCAGCAGCCGCAAATTCAATAACAAAAGTTGCATGAGCAATTTCAGCTGGAGATTATACTTTCAGTCATAGTAGATGAAATAATAGGTGCATGAATGTTATTTTAATTTGAGGAGATTATGAAATATTAGAAATTATAATAATGAACATGGAGTTTCAATTTCTCGAATGTCTTGAAATTTAAATAAAGAATTTTCAACCAAGCTATAAATAAATTGTTGAAGCATTAGTATCCGGATTTGTCAAAATTTCTTTAAAAAATTATCATTGCAAGAACAAGAGCCACTTAGGCTTCTTACATATTATATTTATACATTTATGCATTCATTTCATTACTTTTGTTATTATTATAGTTAAGGAATTGACTGTTATTGAGGATAGTGACTGGCATTTGTAGCACAGTCAGCAAGTTAAACATACAAGCATAACTATAAGGCATGGGAAATTTACAAAGCAAAGACATGACCATAAACATAATTTAGTATACATCAATACACCAAACACATGAATTGCATACCTAAAACATAAAAAATATATATTCGTAGGGCATGAAGTCAAATATATATGTCCAATAATGTCATACATTGAATATATTCAATATAGTAAAACTGGCTTCCTCAAAGCCAAATGGATGTACAACGTATCACTGATACAATATACAAAAAATATGTCCACTAATACCATATAGGCATACAATCCATATCCCTAATCTAGTCCTTTCCCGCTAGGGGAAGAAAACAAATCCTGAGCTATCCTCGATCGTCGCATCGATGGAGATGCAGTGGATGTCATAGTCTTCCGAGTGCGCTCACTCGTCCTCCTATCTAGACTCTTTTGTAGCTCGACCTGCTAAAAAAAAATTTGATAGAGATAACTAATATACATCAAAATTGAATTATACAATGACATAAAATTGAATATTGGCTTACCGCTAGCAAATAGTCACTATGTTCATCCACCGAAGGCGCATGCTGGCGATCTAGAGTCATAAGTCCCTACAATAATGATCAAAATAATAATTAAAATACATACATGGATATCATCATAAAATCCAATAAAAACTATTAAAATAACAATTAAAGTTAAGTGATCTCTTTCATACCTCAGTCAGTGCTTCAGAACTAGCTACTACTGCAGCTACTCCATGATCCAAAGTATCACGGACAGAAGGAGGAGTCTCTGATGTCAAAGTCGAAGCTCCAACATTCAACTAGTGCACATGTACATGGAAAATTATAAGATAACCATTCATATAAGAACGTACTACTGACATGTTAATTATAATGCATTATTACATGTATACCTGTGGACTCAATGGTGACCTGACAAACCTAGGTGAAAGAATGTAATCATCGTGCCTCTAGATTTTGATCATAATTTGTCTAGTAATTTAGTCATTCATTCATTCATTAAATATGATCAAGTAAATCCAATTAATATGAAAACAAAGATACCTGAAGGAAAGTTGCACGATGCCCTTCACTGTCTATTGTGAACGTCGATGGTCCACTAGTGCACATCTAATGCACATGCACAATAAGTTAGGATACAATTATTCATATAATTACATAATAATCAAATATGTTAATTAAATGTTTTATTCGATACATACTTGTGCAATTGATGACGATGTGTAAAAGGGGACATTAGGATCATTGCCACTTCCACTGCCACTGCCAGCACCACTGACACTCTTGCCCTAAATTTTCATCATAAACAATAGATACTAAATTAAATAGTTATTCTTTTATAAATGAAATATGATCAAAGCAATTTAATGAACTTGGAAATATTTACCTATGTGTCAATGCCAAATGTCATATTTAGAAAGTTATCAGTCATCAATCCAGAATCCTCTTGCTCTCTCTCACCAGTACCAAATGTGCACAAGCATCCACATGACCGACAAATATGCCCCCTCAAGGATTGACCATAGTCACCCTCAACTAAAGGAGTGGAACACTGAATGAGAGTCTGTGTCAGAGCACTAATCGTGCCTAGTGTGTCTGCCTCTACATGTTCCTTCACAACGAAAGGAATACTAACATGATCCAATGGTGGCTTGCCACTAACAACCCTAGGTGCGTTAGGGTCACAATGTGCCCCTGCTCGATCAAATGATGAAACCCCTCCTCTACCTTGAGAATCCAGCATGTCAAAATAATTTGGCACCTCCTTGAGTACAAACTCGCAATAGAGTTTCCTCAAGAAATATATAGGAACCTCATGATTGTTACAAGGAGATGAATCAAAGACCATCCACCATCTCTCCCAAAAAAATTTTTTAATGTCTTCATTTACACACCAATGAATTGGGAACCTCCTTGTTGTAGTTCTAAGAGTATTTACGTCCCCTGGTTTTTTAAATAGCTGGCAAATGTCATCTTTTGTGATTTTTTTCTTTTTTATGTCTGCATAAGATAATTTATTTGCATAATATTATTTTTTTTCTTCTCTTTTATCCCGCCATAAATTAATTTTCCCACTAACTGCGCTTACGTGGGTCAAGATTGCTTCCAATGATTTTGCAAGTCTTTCCCTTCTGGGATTTGTACCACTAGAATCTTTTAACCTATTAATTAAAGATTCTAATTCTTATTGCCCTCTTTCAATTTGGTTCAACAAATTTTGTTGTGTTCCAGGAGGAGGTTTCTCGATTGGTGGAGGTAATTGAGGTTCATTTTCTTCATTTCTTTCTTCATTCGGTTCTTCATTTGGTTCTTCATGAGGAGACGAAGGGTTTGGTGGAGGGTTTGGTGGAGGGAGATTATTTTTTCCTGGCAATTAAAAAAACTACATTTTAAAATATTGATTACACAAAAAATTTAAACAAAAACAAATTTGAACAAAACAATTTTAAACAAAAACAAATTGCAACAAAACTAAAATTTTAAAACAAATAAAAGGCATGATAAGTTGTAAAAACACTTACCTCTTCTCCCGGATTGAACTTGATGATGTCGTGGAGCCATTTGATCGATGGGTGAACAAAAATAATCGACTCACAAACAACTATAATAGGGTGTGCGCACTTTCAAATCTTCTCTTAGCTGAAAACGTGGGTTTGAGAAAGAAAAATGAGCTCAAACCCACGTGCAGCAAAAATATATAACTTTTTCCCTTTGGAAAACACTAAGTTTTCCAAAGCACGTGCGCCCTATAGGGCGCATGCACTTTGGCTTGGATTTCCCAAGCCGAAGGCTTGGGCAACCCAAGCCATAGGGCGCACGCCCTTTAGTGCATGTGCACTATGCGCGATGGGGGGCCAAAAAGAAAAGTGGCATCTTTTTGGTCCCCCATCTTTGTGTACTTACCCAGGTATCCCTTAGCTTCATGCATTAGGGGTTGTCTCATCTACTTTACATGGTACTACATTAATGATGCAGGAGCATCTTGGGTCTTTGAGTAATCTTGCATCATCCAAAAATATTTCCTATTTTCTATTCCTTAAGGTTGTTTGCATTGTAGCCATTGCAGTTGTTGGTTTCTTATCATGTGAAGTTAATGTGATGTTGAGGACCTATTCTTAAACCTTCTCCTAAGAGCGCACATCCTGATTCATCTAGAGTTGAGAGTTATCTCCATTTTCCTCGGGTATCAAATTTTTGCCAGTTTCTTATGAAACATGGGGTGTTTCACCTTGCATGGTTCCATATGAGGAAATGGATCTTGTGAAGTTTGAGATATGTTCTTGGATCATGTGTGGACCTAAATGTTACTTCGCATTGTGTTTTGTTTATTCTTTCTTTAGTTGTGGTTTAGTCTTCCTAGGTTGGACCTATAATGTAATTAAATGCCTGACTAACTGGCTTGTGGCTTAGCTGGCTATATAAGGAGCTTAGGTTGATGTAGAGGTAGGCAGTAGTAGTGCGGAACATGATTAACAAGATATATCATTGGAAAGAAGATAGGATGCGAGTTGAGACTCTATTTTCATAATTTCTTTGTATAAGGCTGAAACTCGGAAGGCCTCATAGCCGAGCATGTTGATGGATTTATAATAATTGTACTAGTGTGGTTTCTAGTTGCCTTGCCTTATGTTCATTGTGTTTTCATGGTTTCATGTGACTTATATATTTCTTCCTTGTGTATTTCTAAGCAAGGCATGCTTGTAGGTTTAAGTAGAGTTAAATCTGCTTGATTCTGCTTGTATCTTCCCTGCCCTTGCGTCAGGTGGTATCAGAGCGAGTTCTTTCTTGTGGATTGGATTGTGGAGAACCTTATTGGATTGGTTGTAGCGTGGCAGATCTAATATCTAATGATAACTTATAGAAGGTCATGATCTTGCAGGAACCTAATTATCAAGATGGTTCGTGGTAGAGGAAATGATAATGCTATCATGGATATGTTAAGGCAAATTGCAACTAGGCTTGAAGCTATAGAGATAGCCCAGAGAAGAGGCACACATCTTGAAGATGTTAGTGATGAAGAAGAGGTAGCACCTAATCTTGAACCTGTACCTGAAGTTGAACAAGATGAGGAAAGACTTTTGAGAGTTTTGTCTAAGGCTAATTCCAGACCCGTGGTTGAAGTTGCTTTCTATGATGGAAGACTTGAGACCGATGCACTTTTGGATTGGATCTCTGAGATGGATAAGTACTTTGAGTATGAAGGTACTCCTGATAATAAGAAGGTTAAGATAGCAATCACAAATTTGAAAGGTCATGCATCTCTTTGGTGGGATCATTTGCAAACTGACAGACAGAAGAGAGGAAAAGAAAAGATCAAGACATGGATGAAGATGCTTGGAAAGATGAAGAAGAAGTTTCTTCCAGCTAATTACCAGGTTAGTTTGTTGAGAAAAATGAAAAATTTGAGACAAAGGGACATGAGTGTGAAGGAATATACCGAAGAATTTTACAAATTGGATATCAGATCTGGACATGTGGATGATGAAGTTGAGAAAGTGGCCAAATACCTGAATGGCTTGAGGACATCAATTCAAGATGAGATCAGCTATGTTAAAATGGATAGTGTGGAAGAAGCATACCAATTCTCTTTGAAGGTAGAAGAACGATTGACAAAAATACATGATCAAAGACAAAGAGGAAGAGGTAGCAAATTTTAGAGAAGTAGAGGCAGAACTTATGGAGAAACTAGTAGATCTGACAATGCATTACAAGATAAAGGATGGAAAGATGAACCTGTTGGTAGAAGAGGTAATTACTCTAGAGGTAGTTATACTAGTTACTCTAGGAATAACAATAATGGGAAAAGAGAGGAGAAATCTTGGTTTAAAGGTACTTGTCACAAATGTGGTGAAGAAGGACATAGAGCTTTTGAATGTACTAACTCTGGAAAGAAGACTGGAGGTAATGGCAAAAACAATTTGGCTTGTGAAGAAGTTGAGAAAATGTCTAATGAACTTGAACATGGTGAGAACTTGATTCTAAGAAGGATATTCTGGAATGAAGAAACTAATGAGGAACCTATTTTGAGGAAAAGTTTGTTCAAAACCAGATGTAAGATCGCTAAAAAATGTTGCAAGGTAATCATTGACAGTGGAAGTTCTGATAATTTGGCATTAGAAGAGTTGGTTAACAAATTGTAGTTGCAGAGATTGAGACATCCTAAGCCTTACCATATTGCTTGGATCCAAAAGGAGCATAAACTACTTGTAAGCAAGCAATGCCTTGTTAAATTCAAAATTGGGAATTATCATGATGAAGTCTTGTGTGATATTATGCCTATGGATTGTTGTCATATTCTTTTGGGTAGACCTTGGCAATATGATAGGAAAGCTTTGCATGATGGTAGATTGAATCAATATACTATTTGGATGAATGGGAAGAAACAAATATTTTTTTCTTTGGTAGAGAAGTTTGATGAAAGTCACTATACTACGGTCAAAGTATGCTTGGTTGAGGCTAAAAAGTTTGCGAGAGTTGAAAGAATAGAATGTTTTCTATGATTTGATTCCAAGGAAAAATGAGAAACAAGATGAGTTAGAACATGCACTTGAGATTGAACCTTTGTTGACTGAATTTCACGGTGTCATTTCTGATAATGTAGCTAATGGTTTGCCTCCTATGATAAGTATAAGTCATTGTATGGATTTGATACCTAGAGCTGGTTTGCCTAATAAAGCACCACATAGGTTGACACCTGATGAAAAGACTGAGTTGAACAGACAATTGCAAGAATTTCTTGAGAAGGGTTTGATTAGGGAAAGTTTGACTCCTTGTGTAGTACCTATTGTGTTAGCACTGAAAAAGAATGGAGAATGGAGAATGTGCATTGATTCTATAGCTATAAACAAGATAACAGTAAAGTACAGATATCCTTTGCCTAGGATGGATGACATAATGGATAGTTTGAGTTGAGAAAAGTATTTCACAAAGATTGATTTGAAAATTGGTTATCACTACATTAGGATTAGAGAAGGGGATGAATGGAAAACTACTTTTAAGACTAATGAAGGTTTGCATGAATGGTTGGTTATATGCCCTTTGGTCTGACTAATGCACCTAGTGCTTTCATGAGGCTGATGAATGAAGTTTTGAGAAAATTCTTGGGTAAGTTATTGATTGTATATTTTGATGACATTTTGATATTCAGTAAGAGTAAAGAAGAACATCTTGAGCATATCAGACAAGTATTGCAAAAATTGAAGGAAGAAAAGTTACTGATTAACTTGAAGAAATGTTCATTTGTGAAAGAAGAGATTGTGTAACTTGGTTTTGTAATTTCAGTTGATGGATTGAAGGTGGATCCTGAGAAAGTGAGAGTTATACTTGATTGGCCTACACTAGAGAATGTTGGAGAGGTAAGATCATTTCATGGATTGGCAAGTTTTTATAGGAAATTTATCATAATTTTCAATTCTATTTGTAATGCTATCACTGAAACTATGAGATGAGATAAAAGAGATTTCAAATGGACACATGGAGCACAAAAGAGTTTTGAAACATTGAAACAAAGAATTGTAGAATTGCCTACACTTGCTTTGCCTGATTTCAGTAAAGTTTTTCAAGTGGAATATGATGCTAGTGGAAGTGCAATAGGAGTTGTTTTGAGTCAAGAAGGAAGACCTGTAGCTTTCTTTAGTGAGAATTTGAATGATGCTAAGAGAAAATATTCAGTTTATGACCAAGAATTCTATGCTATTATTCAAGCTTTGAAGAAATGGAAACATTATTTGATGCCTAAAGATTTTGTGTTGTATACTGATCGTAAAGCTTTGTAGTATTTGGGAAGTTAGAATAAATTGAATTAGAGACATATGAATTGGGTTGAGTTTTTGCAAAAAATTTCCTTTTCATTGAAGCATAAAAGTGGATAGTTAAATAAATTTGTTGATGCCTTGAGCTGAAGAAGAAATTTGCTAATAGAAATGAGAGTTGGGATACTTGTTTTTGATGATTTGAAGTGTTTGTATGAAACTGACCTTGATTTTGTAGAATCTAGGAAAGATTGTAAGGAACACATAGTGAGTGATAAGTGGATTGATTATTTCATTCAAGAAGATATGTTGTTTAGGGGAGTTCAGTTGTGCATACCTAGAGCATCTATGAGAGAGAACATAATAAAAGAGAAACATAGTGGTGGACTTGTTGGACATTTACGGATTGATAAGACTATGAAATTGATTTTAGAAAGATACTTTTGGCCATAGATTTATAGAGATGTGGAGAGAATGGTTAGAGGTTGCAGAATTTGTCAAATGACAAAAGGAACTAGTCAGAATTTGAGATTGTATACACCTTTGCCTATCCCTGATAGACCTTGGGAAGATGTGAGGATGGACTTTGTTCTTGGATTACCTAAAACTTAGAGAGGTAATGATTCTATTCTTGTAGTGGTTGATAGATTTTCAAAGATGGCTCATTTCATACCTTGTAAGAAGACATCTGATGCATTACATGTAGCTGAATTATTTTTCAAGGAAGTGGTAAGATTGCATGGTTTGCCTAAAACTATTGTTTTGGATAGAGATACTAAGTTTACTGGCTACGTTTGGAAAACACTTTGGAAGAATATGAATACATAGTTGAAGTTTAATTCTACATTTCACCCTTAGACAGATGGAAAGACTGAAGTTGTGAGCTGAAGTTTGGGAAATTTGTTGAGATGTTTAGTTGGAGATAAGCCTGCTAATTGGGATTTAGTTTTGGCACAAGCAGAGTTTGCGTATAATAATTCTGTGAATAGAAGCACTAAGAAGATACCATTTGATATTGTTACTAGATTTTATCCTAAGGGAACCACAGAGTTGAGATATTTTCCTATTGAGACAAGAAGAAGTGTTGAAGCTGAGGATTTTGTAGTCTTCATAAGAACTTTGCATGATGAAGTCAAAAGGAATTTAGAGGACAGTAATCTGAAATATAAATAGAGAGAAGACAAGAGAAGGAGACATAAATATTTTGAAGCTGGAGATGAGGTTATGATTCATTTGAAGAAGAATAGATTTCCAGTTGGTACCTACAACAAGCTAAAAATGAAGTTTGGACCTTGTAAGATTCTGAAGAAGTTTGACAGCGAAAATGCTTATGAAGTGGAATTACCAGAGGACATGGATATATCACCTATATTCAACATTGTTGATATCTTTGAGTACTTTGAATCAAATGATGAGATGGAAGATTATTTGGATTATCCTAAGAAGAGTAAATAAAGCACTAAGGAGATCTTGAATAGAAGAGTAAGCAAGAGTACAAGAGGAAAGGACTACATGGAATACCTAGTTCAATGGAAAGACAATCTAGTTGAAGATAGTTCATAGATTACACAAGCTGACATGGATCTTTATGATTTAGGTCAGAATATGAGTAGTGCCTGATGTGGACATCAGTTCTTTATTTACCCCAGGTGTATGATGCAGGAGCATCTTGGGTCTTTGAATAATCTTACATCATCCAAAAATATTTCCTATTTTCTGTTCCTAAAGGATGTTTGCATTGTAGCCTCTGTAGCTATTGGTTTCTTGTCATGAAAATTTAATGCAATGTTGAGGACCTATTCTTAAACCTTCTCCTAAGAGATCACATCCTAATTCATCTAGAGTTGGGAGTAATCTCTGTTTTCCTTAGGTATCAATTTTTTGCCAGTTTCACATGAAATGTGGGGTGTTTCACCTTACACAGTTCCGTATGAGGAAATTGGATCTTTCAAAGTTCAAGATATGTTCTTGGATCATGTGTGGACCTAAATGTTACTTCACATTGTGTTTTGGTTATTCTTTCTTTAGTTGTGGTTTACTCTTCCTAGGTTGGACCTATAATGTAATTAAATGCCTGACTAGCTAACTTGTGGCTTAGCTAGCTATATAAGGAGCTTAGGTTGATGTAGAGGTAGGAAATAGTAGTATGGAACATGATTAACAAGATATATCATTGGAAAAAATATAGGACGAGAGCTGAGACTTTGTTTTCATAATTTCTTTGTATAAGGTCGAAACCCAGAAGGCTTCACAGTCCGACATGTTGATGGATTTATAATAATTGTACCAGTGTGGTTGCTAGTTGCCTTTCCTTATGTTCACTATTTTTTCATGGTTTCATGTGAATTATATATTGCTTCTGTGTGTAACTCTGAGAAAGGCATGCTTTTAGGTTTAAGTAGGGTTAAATCTGCTTGATTCTACTTGTATCTTCCCTGCCCTTGCATCAATTAAGTTTGTGGCTAACAATAAAGTATTTATAATTAGAGTTAGCCTTGATGCCATGCATTTATGTCAAATGGAAGCAATGAATCAAACCCTAATTATGCATACTTTTCAGAACTACATTCCATCAATGTCTTCTAATATGTTGACATCTATGCCTTTGTTATCCTTTAAATTAGAAGCTTGAGAGAAAGTTATCCCAAAAGAATTTAGTCTTTTGCGAAATAAGATCCTCCTAAAGTAGATCCCATAAAGCTTAAAATTCCTAAGTATACCCTTACTAAATCATCATTTAAATCATCTCCATCAAAGGTCAACAAATGGTTGGGTGATAATTGGTGAACCTTAGAATTTCCCAATTCCCATATTGGTGAATACAAGGCAGATCTGATCTACCTAAAAATTCCTAAAATCTTATTTTCCTCGGCTACAAAGGATGATTATGCTTTTATAAATCCAGGTGATACTTTCTATGTTGATAATCTCTTCTATATCAATTCCCCAAACTCTAAGGAACACCATTGTATCTATGGGCCAAGGTATAATCTAGTTGCTAAATATGGCTATGTTGGTAGAGGTTGTGGACCTAATGAGGAAGGTATTTGATTTCCTTTCAAGTATGAGCTTTTCCACCAACACATTGAGCTTACATACCATACCACATCCTACAAGGTAAAACCATCGTTGAATGTCAACATAGTTTTTTGTTGAGAGCATCTTGAGCTAGTTCACCTTGAGTACATAGACACCAATGTAAGCTCCACTAAAATTATGTTAGATGTTTTCTCTTTGGATGAAGCTCTAGAAGAATTCTTGGAAGCTTATTCTGATCTACCTTCTTACCGTCATAAGCATTGATTCCCTTATTGTTTGTGAAACCATGCATATTTTGGAGATTCCATGTCAAGAGTACAAATAAGGAAGCATCTTTTTCTCATGATGGTGAAGATACATCTATACCTCATCTTGGAGCCCATAGTACCCTCCTTAAGAGGGATACTACTAATGTTATCATGGAACCTAAAGCTTTTGAAAGGATTATCAAGATCAATAAATGTTTTCTTTGGAAGAAGCTAAGTCACATGTCAATCTCCCCCATCATTATGTTGATTTCATTACGTATTCTTGTGAGGTATTGTCTGGTATTGATGAATACATAGTGATCCATAATATCATTCTATGTCTCAATGCTAAGCCGGTTAAACATACATCTACACCTATCTATATCATCCAATCACATTATATCATCATCACATTTGATTAAGCATATGTGTAACATATGTAAAAATCTGATCATGATGGCACCTAATCTTTTCATACATCATAAAAACATCCATAGCATACATGAAATCAAATGCATACATTCACAAGAATGCAAAATTGTTGAATCATGATCTCATTTGTATATGTTGTTGGAGATTTGCCAGAAAAATAGTGTTGACTGTATGTTTTTATTAATGACAACATATGGTAAGCAGCGTGCGTGGAAGTTCTATGTAGAGACCCTTGAGCATATGTTTCTTAGATATGTTATCAACATGATATCATAGACGCAGAGGTTGACTCTGAGTGAAGACAGTAATACAATTATTTATATCTGTATACACCTAAAAATGGTCACCTAGACTATTAGCCCCTTTTGCTAAATCATCAATTGCTTGTTCTTGATCAAATCCTAGTCCTATCATTTATTTGATTATTTTCTATGGGCTAACCATCTTATCCTAAGTCTTTATTTATTAAAAGGAATATTTCCTCCCCTTTTATTAAATAAAAAGCCCCACTTTTCTTCTTATCCTAAGTTGCACAAATAAAGCATTTAATTCTTATTTATAAAGAAAAATAAAATAAAAAATAAAAGAAAAGCACTTTTTGTCTCACATGGACATAAAGTAAATGCTCAACATAAAGTAAATACTTCTAATTTTCCTATTGGAGGATATTTGTGCACAAGGATCAAGCTTCTTTTTTTCTCCACCGTTGATTAAATCTTTTGCCTCTTAATCTCCATGGTCCGTTGATTTTTCACTTCCTATAAAAGAAGAGCTCTCTTCCTCATTTTCACACACAATTTTTTTGCTATTGTTATGCTACAGGTTTTCTAGGTCATCTTGGAGCTTTTGGAGATATTCTTGCATCTAGGGTTTGAAGATTTGGAGCATTGTTGGCATTCATCTTAGATCTTCATCAACACTCTATCTTCTTGTCTTCATTCTTGCATCATCATGACTTTCTTTCTTCATAGTTAGATTTCATTTTCATGCATAGTATTTGCATTTTCATAGCTTCATTCTTAGCTTAGATTTCCTTTTATGCAATAGATTAACTTGCATTGTCATATAGATTTGCTTTGCATTGCATACATTTGGCTTTATTGGAGATATTGGCATTCTTTCCCTTTTCTTCCTTGAATCTTCCATTGCATGGTTTACTAGCAAGGTTATAGGCTTAATAGCTCTAGCTGAGAGCATTCTTAAAAACCCTTGCACTCCATGCCTAGGGAGCTATGGATCGATTTGTGAGGGCTCATTCTTGATTTTTCTTGCGTGTAAGGATTCATAAAAATGTGACAACATTTTAGCACATATTTTTGGCACCCACCATGGGGCAACCCACTTTTACATGCTGGTTTTTTATTATTTTTGAAGCTAACCCTTGTGCAGATTTGTTTGGAGATGGAAAAACTCTAGATTTGAAAGATTTGATCATATCTCCCAAACGTCTTGGTATTTTGGTCTGAAAATTTTTTTGCAGGTTGGTGACA
This sequence comes from Chamaecyparis obtusa, assembly GCA_027943335.1. Taxonomy (NCBI): domain Eukaryota; kingdom Viridiplantae; phylum Streptophyta; class Pinopsida; order Cupressales; family Cupressaceae; genus Chamaecyparis; species Chamaecyparis obtusa. The sequence continues at coordinate 435,407 of BSBK01000828.1, read as the reverse complement.
TATTAGATAAGCTCCAAAAACAATTTCAGAATTTTTGAAGGTGATTTGTATGTTTTATGATTTTTTCTTTATTTTTCATAAAAAATCAATTTTTGGCACAAATCAACATATTTTTTGGAAATTTTTATATTTCTGGAAAGGTCTTGGAATTCTATAGGGGGTCCATTCACTGTTTTTTTAATTTAGAAATTATATCATAGCTCATTTGGTCAATTTATTAAAACTAGTCTATTTTGGTAAAATGGGTCTCTAAGGCACAAATGAAGAGAATTTTCTAAAATTTTTACATTTTTGGAAAGCTCTATATTTTTTGATAGAGGTCTCTTTTTTGCATTTTGGGTTTAGGGTCCGAATTCATGTGGTAAAAATCAGATCTTGTTGACTAGGTCAAATGCAAAAAAAATAAAATTTTGTGATGGGTATGCACTTATTTTTCATTGTTCAATGCATGATATGAGTTATCATTTGGATTATTTGCTGGTTATCATTGCTCCTAACAATTGATTTTCAGATCTAGCCCTAGGGTTTGTGTAAGTTGGATATACATTGCATATCTTGTTTGCTTGTTTTCTTGTCTTGTTCATTTGAAGGTGCATGACTTGTTTTCATGAAAAATGCTTAAAACAAACAAAAAAATGGTGAAATCTACTAAGAGCATTGCGTTGGACTTGAGGTATTTTGTTACAACTCTACAACATTTGGATCTTGGGATTAAAATTGAATCTCTCATATGTTTGGATTGAGTGTTTACATGCTTTCATAGAACACATTTCAATTGATGCTCTTAATGAGAAATGAATGAACATAGATTTGCTTTCATACAAGTTTGTGTAAGTGAATGTTTGTGTTTAAACCTTAAGTAATTCTTGGTTTCAATATCAAATATCTCATTGAGTGATTGAGGGCATGGATTCATTCTTTGTTTACATAGGGATTTAAATGCACCACTTTGTGGACTCACTCTATGTTTGCTTGGAAAGTTAAATATTCCATTGATTCAACCCTTTGTCATTTGTGAGTAGTATTGATAAGTAACTTTAGATTACTTGTGATTGATCTAGATTGCTATCTTGGGTTATTGGACTTGCTAATCTGCCGGCCCCTCATTTCCACCCCGTAGTTGCAAGATCAGCGCTACATTAAAGGGGAGGTGTCTACAGGAAAGAAGTGTTAATTGCTCCACTAGGCAACCCTTTTGTGCTTTTTGGAACTCACTTGTTTTCTAAGGTGTGGACTCACTTTGAGTTGATGTGAGGTGTTAAATGTTCCTCTTTTGGGCTCACTTTGAGTTGATGTGAGAAGTTAAATGTTCCATTTTTTAACTCACTTTGAGTTGGTGTGAAGAGTTAAATGTTCCACTTTTGGACTCGCTTCACATTCTCTTGAAGGGTTAAATGTTCCAATTTTGGACTCGCTTCACATTCACTAGAAGGGTTAAGTGTCCCACTTTTGGACTCACTTTGCATTTACTTAAAGAGTTAAGTGTTCCACCTTTAGTGCTCTAAATACTTTTGATAGTGAATTACTTAGCTTTTATTTTAGAAGGCCTGCTTGGGGACACACCACCTCAAGGGATGACCTTAACTCCTGTGTTCCAGCGGAGTATAAATAGCGGGTGGTGAATCGAAAGACACCTCTCTTGGGAATTGAGTTTGATATCACTCTTGGCTAAGCCTCAAAGAACTTTATACCTTTGAGAAGTGAAGGAGGAGATTCGGGTTACCGTCTCCCCCCGGCTGTGTGATTTTGGATTCTTCTCATCTACGGATTTGGGCCTCACGTACCTTACGTATATCGAGGACTCCCTTTAGCAAAGCTATGTATATCCTTGTAGACAGCTTGATAAGGTGTTGTTGTGTTCTAAGTGCCTACTAAAACATTGTCAAGAACATACACAAGTAGAATCTTTAAGGAGTAGAAATACTAAGTCACTATTCTTGTTCATGTGCAAGGTTGCTTTGCCCCTTGCTCATTGTTTGAAGACAACTGCTTGCTTGAACTCCTTGATTGCTGTCTTATGTGCTTGATCCATGATAAAAATCTATTGATATACTTACTTGATCTTTTAAAATGCTTCAAAACTAAGATTTTTATGTTCATTGGTCATAGAGTCGTATGACTCTGCAACAGTGTCACCTAGAACCTTTTTTACTGTCTTGTTGCTGTTGCAATCTAGAGCTGCTAAACTTGCATTTTAACCTGTCGTAGAGTGTCTTTTTCTATTCTTACCTGAAGCTAGTTTGTTATCTACATGCTTAGACTTGTTCTAGACTGAAACAAATGAGCTAAAACTATTGGATTTGAGCTTAACGAATGCTACTCTTGATCACTTGTTGCATCATGGTTACCTCTCTAGCTACTTGCTTATTGAGCTTCTTGCTCGCTGCTCGGCTTTAGTCAATTGATTGTTGTAAGTGCTTGAGCACTTTTGACAAGCCATCTCTCTATTGTTCTACTTTGACAAGTGATCTTTATTAGCTTTGCTTATCTCAAATCTAAGAAACTTTGTCTCATTCTATTAGTCAACCAACATTTCTTTTCATGCCGGTTACAACTTGGTCTCAATTTGAGCAGGAGAGTCATCCTTCATTCAATTATACACAGTTACCTTCTCCAACTAGATGCTCACAAGTGCCCATTAGCAACAACAGTTCTAGTTCTGACCAATCCAAGGATTCTAAGGCTACCCCGTGGTACAAAGGAGGTTTCCTCTTTTCCGCATTCAAGACCCCCAAAAAACACAAATAGTGTCTCACTCACTTTGACGGAACAAGAAAAATTTCAACTCTTGCAAGAACACTTTGAGCGTAAAGATAACCAAGCACGCTTAGAAAAAGAACACAATCAACAAAGGATGGATGCTGCTAGGCGCATGGCTTATAGAGGGACATTTCATGAGCAACCTAAGACTAGTAATCATGAGCATAGATCTCTTTTCAATGGCAACAATGGCAACAACACGCCACCAAGATCTCCTCCAAGACCCACTTTTGGTATGCCTTCTTCACCTCCTAGACCTCCTCCCTCTCAACATGAGGTAGAGGCTGATGATGAGATTTCTAGTGAGGATCTTATGAGATTTGAAAAAGATGTGGTCTCTCAACGAATCATGCATAAGCTTTTAGAGTGTAACGACAATCAGTACTTTCAATATATGACTTCTAGAGGATACAAGCTTCCTCCCGGCTATGATGTCAGACAAATTGTCCAACAAAGAGTACCAACTGAGTTGGAAGTTCTTCAAGAAGAATTACGTCGGACAAATCAACGCCTTACCCAAATGGCATTAGAAAGAGAGCCTCGAAAGGTCTCTTTTGCAGAATCAATTTGTGCTCTTCCTTTTGATAAAGATTTATGCATGGTCCCGTTTCCTAAGGATATTGAGGTTCCTAAATATGACAAGTATGATGGAAATGGTGACCCTCATGACCATGTGTGTCATTTTTATGCTCTTAGTATGGACTTTCTTCATGAAGACACATATCTTCTACGCTTATTCCCTTGAAGCTTAAGAGGCCAAGCTTTAGAATGGTTTGCGAAATTGACACCACCTCTTAAGACTTTTGATGAGTTGGCTCAGTGATTTACCCAGCAGTACTCTTACAACATCCAACAACCTGTCACTGTGATAGATCTCAATAATCTAAGACAACATCAAGGTGAGCCATTTGCAACTTACTTACAATGTTGGAGGTCATTGTATTCTCGATATCCTTGTCAGCTACCCGAAAGAGAAAAGATTGACATTTTCATCAACACACTTGTGCCTGAGCTATTTTATGATCTAAGGAAGGAACTGTTCTCCTCCTTCCATGACATAATTGAAAGTGCATATCGGATTGAGGATGTAGCTATAAGAAAAGGGGATATTGTTATTAATAAAGATGCTAAAGGCAATGGTAAAGACAAGAACAAACCTTGGAATAAGAAAAAGTATGTTGTTAATGATGGGGTTGTTGACGCTCCTAAAGTTAAAGAGCTTGCTTTCAATCTTTCCAATGCTATCTATGTAGCAAAACAACAAGAAGCTGCCAACGCTCACAGTGCTCCTAAACCTCAATATGCAGATAAGCCTAAGAAGTCATTTCGAAAGCGAGTCTATACCAAGTTGGCAGAACCTTATGATGTAATCCTCAAGACTTTGGTTGACAATGGATATATTACACTTCTTGATAAACCTGGTAACTGGGATCCGATAAATAAGCCTGATTGGTGGAGAGAGGATCATTACTGCCATTATCACAGAAACAAGGGACATCCAATAGATAATTTTTTTAGGCTTAAGGATGATATTCAGGATCTTATTAAGAACGACACAATCTCCACTGATGGCTTAACTAAACATTCTGATCACACAACTTTCAAAGATCCTCTACCTAAGCATGATAAGGGGGAAACCTCTCAAGCACATAAGAAGAATCATGATGCTAAGATCAATTACATGTATCCTTCTAATACACCTGTGATCAACATGGTAGAGCCCGTTGAGAGCGTTCTAATGATGAGGTCTCAAGATGATAATAAAGCCAATCATGGTAAGCCAAAGTTGATCTTGCAAACACGTGATAGTTCATCTTCCCAAAGTGAGACATTGAATGTTGTTACTAGGGGGCAAGCCAATATTGTCCTTAAAACTACGCAAAATCCCAAACAAGCTTTACCTTCCAAACAAGTGGCTCCTTCAGCCACCCCTAGCTATGATCTTGTCCAACATTTGCACAAGACACTGGCTCAGATATCAATCCTTGAGTTGCTTCGGTTATCCCCTTCGTATAGAGAGATTCTTGATAAGGCTCTACGTACAACATGTGTTCCTAATGACATTGATCCAGATCAATTTCAGGCTATGGTCAACCACATTTCATCTCCGCTATCTCTCTCCTTTTCTGCAGAAGATGACATATCTATTGCTCACCCACATAATCTAGCTTTACACATTGACGTTCTAGTCTACAATACCCGAGTCCACCGAGTCCTGATAGACAATGGTGCAGGGTTAAATATTGTTTCTTTCAATGTCATACAATAGTTGGGTTTGTCAGAATTTGTTGTGGATTCTAAGAAGAAGATTACTATAAAAGCTTATGATGAAGTGGAAAGATCTTCCAAAGGTCTTGTCACGTTGCCTGTCCGAGTGGGCCCTATCATAAAAGATATTAACTTCCAAGTATTGGACGTTCCACTCGCATATAACATTCTTTTGGGCCGTCCTTGGATCCATGACATGCAGGTTGTTCCTTCCACTTATCATCAGTGTGTCAAATTTCCATACAATGGCACTGAAATTGTGATTCCTGGAGACCATACTATTGCTATTAATGCTCTTGCTGCTACGAAAAAATTTGTTCCTCACAATGAACCTACTGATGATCCTAGTACGTCTCTAGTTGCTGCTGAGAAATCATTTAAGATGATCAGCCTTGGTATGGGTGAATATAAATTGGATTCCTTTGCTTCTATACCTATTTCTCCTAGGTCATATGGGAAACCTTCCACTTCTGCTATGGTGATCCTTGAAGCTGAAAGAGAAGAACAAGTTGTTCACGAGTGGATCTATAGAGAAGATGCCTGAAATACTCCCATGCTCAGTAATTCAGACATAGATACAGATGAGTCACAAATACACACTATGGCTCACATGGGAGATGATCTTCCCTCTACTTCACTTCTTTGGGGATAAAAATGTATATCTACTGATGATATGGATGTTGATATGGTTCATTCTTGTAGTAACCATCCCGACGTGGTTGATGGGTCTTGTGTAGGGTCTGATGAGTTTGTTCCTCGTATTGCCTTAGTGGACCACGCTGGTTCTTCTATGACAAGTCTAGATCTAGCTACTTTTGGAGCTTACCGTATAGGCTCAACCTCTCTTGTTACCAGAGATGACACCCCTCGCATAAATGCTATTGAACCGGTCACTTCATTTCATCTTGCATCAACACCTGTTACTTCTTCCACCAGCGAACTAGCCACAAAAAAGATTGAATCAGCAATCAAACATCACAGTCATCAAGTCAAAAGAAAAGAGCAATGGTCAGATAGCGAAAACCACATTGTGGCGGTATCCGAACCTAAGAAAAGTAAAAATAAAAATCTGCTCAAAAATATTGATTATCAAATAAAAGATGACAAGCTGATTCTCTACAAAAAAATGATGCACTACTTCAAGCATGATCTCATATCTGTTACACTTCAACCCATTCCTAGAGCTAAGAACAAAGTTGGTAATGCCTTGGTTACTTCAACATCCATCTTACAAATGAAAAAGCATAAATTTCGCTTCAAGTTCCTGGTGGATGAATTACGCTATCCTACTCACAAATCTTACAATCCTACCATCTTTTCATATCTTCCACCTCATATTCCTCTTGCAAATCCACCACGCCATTCCTTCCGCCATCCCTTACACTTTGCCTTTGTCTCTGGTGACTTGTATAGGAAGGGTCTAGATGGAACTCTCCTTAAGTGTCCAGAAATAGAGGAGTCAGAAAAAGTGCTAACTGAAATCCACGATGGCATATGTGGATCACATTCTAACGATCCTTCGCTAGCTCAGACATTGCTTAGGGCTGGTTATTATTGGTTGAACTGGTTGAGACCTCCTATCATCATAGTTGCAGCATTTGGGCTTGGGGCCTATCAGTTCTCTACATCAGAGGAAGTAGATTCTTGATGCCCGTTTCTGTCTGGGGCATTCTTTGTACATATTTTATGATCCTAAAAAAATACCAAAAAAATTCATATATGATGCTGAAAAAATCATAAAAAGTACTGAAAAAATGAGCATCCTAGTGAAAACCTAGCAATAGGTGCTTTGATGTCTCACCAAAAAAATCAAAAAATTCAAAACATCAAAAAAAAAAAATTGAAAAAGTGCCTTGGTGAAAACCTAGAAACAGGCTCCTTGGTAGCAAAAATACAAAAAAATTATAAAAAGTCCTAAAAAAATTGCAAAAAAATCTATCAAGTGGTGAAAACTTGGAAACAGGCACTGCTTGAGACCCTCTGCACCTATGTCTATCAGTCTTGCGTGGCGCTCCTTCACTCCACTTCTCTATTTGCCTCTCTTAGCCTGGAATTGACTCTTGTCTTAGTCTAGGGGGCATCCATTGTTTTCATCTTATCTTGGGTCTCTTTGTGTGTCTGGGTTTCTTAGGCACCTTGTAAACGGTGTTTTTCAACACCACCTCAACTGTGTTTTTCAACACTACCCTAGTGTCAAGTGTTTCTTAACACTTATCAGATATCCTTCCCGTCATCTTGGATGATGCAATATTTCTCACTGGCAGATGTGATACTCAAAGTTTGACTCTATGACCTACACACACGGACTTGACTCGCTGAGATTTGTTTGACTTTATTTCTTTGCATGCTGTCTATGATGATTTCTTTGCTAAGTGGTCTCTCCTTGAGAAGTTTTTGATGATGCATAGCTAGAAGACTGAGGGTATGAGAACATGTTTTATTTATTTATCTGCTTGTGGGTATATTTTGTTGGTCCTCACTGTCATGAGCATTTATGCTGGTCTTACTTGACACTATGGACCTACAAGGTATTATCCTTGACTGTTTTGCAAGTGCATGCTTATAGTCATCTTGACTTTCTTGTGTCTCGATGCGAGCATAATCTTGCTATATCCAACTTAGGTAATCTCACTGCACTAGTCATCTTGACCTGCATGTCTTTGATGCTTAGGTGGGATTCCCAAATTTCTATCTGATATAGATCATATTCAGATCCACATAGTTATGCTAGTGTGTATTGTATGATCTTGAGATGCTACCAATAACGCTCAATGATGAATATTAGATGTCTATTGGCTTTGTGACCTTGCAAGTAAACCACTTTTCATGTAGCTTGCATTCTTAAGTTCATTTTAGTTAGTTTTGCATCTTGCATATGGAGAGAGCTCTCCTTTATCTTTCATGGACTTGTTAATCAACTGCGCTCACCTTTTGCTTCTTCCCGATCATGTCTTTCACTTCTTGTCTTTCATATCACATCATTTTCCTTTCATTTTGGGATCCAAACCAAAATCCGAGTTCACCTTGATCACCCAACTCATCTTTTTCCTTCTTCCATGCAGTTGGTTAACCTTTTGAGGCCTGATCCTTCAATCTTCACTGGGGCATTCTTCACCTCTTCATCCCCATCTCTCTCAACTTCTATTCTTTCATTCACTTTCAAATCCCAAGTTCAAATCCCCCTCCGTGGTGTTTACGGGTTGAGGGACCGATAGGTTCATGCCCCGTGTCTCATGTGTGGGGCATACCCTCACTGCTTGATGGTTATTCTATTCTCTTTCTTCAATTATGATTTCTAGTGATTTGATCATGCTGCTCTTGCTTCTGCTTTCCCTCTACCTGGATTTCACTTTTGATCCCGAGGGGGTAGACACATCATATATTATTGGTTATCTCTTTCCTAAGTGTTCAGTACTGTTGCTACCAAGCTGACCATGCAGGATTTGCTATCTCTCTACACTTCATTCTTTGGAGTCAAATCGCTATTTACTTGCCTTCTTGGCTATCTGCTTGCCTTGTTGGCTATCTCTTGCCTTCTTGGCTGATCTATTCTTTGATGTAATGTGTTCCCAAATCGATCACACATTAGTCAAACAGGGGCAAATGTATACACCTAAAAATGGTCACCTAGACTATTAGCCCTTTTGCTAAATCATCAATTGCTTGTTCTTGATCAAATCCTAGTCCTATCATTTATTTGATTATTTTCTATGGGCTAACCATCTTATCCTAAGTCTTTATTTATTAAAAGGAATATTTCCTCCCTTTTCATTAAATAAAAAGCCCCACTTTTCTTCTTATCCTAAGTTGCACAAATAAAGCATTTAATTCTTATTTATAAAGAAAAATAAAATAAAAAATAAAAGAAAAGCACTTTTTGTCTCACATGGACATAAAGTAAATGCTCAACATAAAGTAAATACTTCTAATTTTCCTATTGGAGGATATTTGTGCACAAGGATCAAGCTTCTTTTTTTCTCCACCGTTGATTAAATCTTTTGCCTCTTAATCTCCATGGTCCATTGATTTTTCACCTCCTATAAAAGAAGAGCTCTTTTCCTCATTTGCACACACAAATTTTTATGCTATTGTTATGCTACAGGTTTTCTAGGTCATCTTGGAGCTTTTGGAGATATTCTTGCATCTAGGGTTTGAAGATTTGGAGCATTGTTGGCATTCATCTTGGATCTTCATCAACACTCTATCTTCTTGTCTTCATTCTTGCATCATCATGGCTTTCTTTCTTCATAGTTAGATTTCATTTTCATGCATAGTATTTTCATTTTCATAGCTTCATTCTTAGCTTAGATTTCCTTTTATGCAATAGATTAACTTGCATTGTCATATAGATTTGCTTTGCATTGCATACATTTGGCTTCATTGGAGATATTGGCATTCTTGCCCTTGTCTTCCTTGAATCTCCCATTGCATGGTTTACTAGCAAGGTTATAGGCTTAATAGCTCTAGCTAAGAGCATTCTTAAAAACCCTTGCACTCCATGCCTAGGGAGCTATGGATCGATTTGTGAGGGCTCATTCTTGAGTTTTCTTGCATGTAAGGATTCATAGAAGTGTGACAACATTTTAGCACACAATATCAGTAGTGTTCCTAATAGGTCCCAGGAAGAGTTATGTATGTGATTTGCAGTATGGTTACGATGGAGCCTTGTGCATTTATAATGTTGTAGACATGTTAGTGAAGCTATGTTCATGGACCCAAAGTCAGTTGTGTAGTACAGGTTGAGTTATGATGTTTCCAATTGCTAGTTACAGTTTCCTGAGTTTATCTGATCGAGTCGACATTGTTTATATTGTTGTAGTAGTTGCACCTATCATTTTGATATGCGTTTTTGGATTTGTGTTTGGAGAAGAGTTAAGAATGTTTGGTTAAGAGCGCATAACATATTTCAGCATGAGAATAAAGTTTCAGTTAATTTGGTGGAGCTAGCTGTGTGAAGCAATGCGTCTACTCATATTGAGTTGTGCAATCCTAATTTATGTTGTGTGCTTAGTATAGTCATTGGAGATGTTGTTGGAGAGTTATATTATTTCTCTAATATAATTTCAAGGAAGTTCTAACAGGTTGACTTGATTAGATCATTTGGAGAAAGATACTTATAGTTGGTCTGTTGTGATCACTAAGTATGGCAAATAGTTGAAAGAGAAGAGCAGAGTAGAAGGTGCGAAGTATTGAGCCATCAATAGAAGGTCTATGTGACAAAGAAGAAAGTGTATGCTATTTATTTGAACTGATCAAGAAAATAGGTCTAACTCGCAGTTCACCAAGATCTAGATATAGGGGTATATGCACAAAGATGGGGGACCAAAAAGGTGCCACTTTTCTTTTTGGTCCCCCATCGACCATAGTGCATACGCACTAAAGCGCGTGCACCCTATAGGGGGCATGCGCTATGGCTTGTGTTGCCCAAGCTTTAGGCTTGGGCAATCTAAACCATAACATGTGCACCCTATAGCACGCACACGCTTTGTAAAAACACTATTTAGTGTTTTTTGCGGTTGGGAAAGCTCATTTTGTTTTCCACAAACCCGCGTTTGTAGAAAAAAAAAAACCTTCCCAAATGCGTATGCAATATCATTTGGGCTTGTTGAATCCATCTTTTTCATTCATTCATCCATTAATTTGTATACAAAATGGCTCCATGACATTGTCAAGCTTGATCCGGAAGAAGAGGTAAGTGTTTTTACAGCCCATGGCTCTTATTTGTATTGAAATTTTAGTTTTGTTAAAATTTGTTTTCTTGAAATTTTTTTTCTTAAAATTTGTTTTCTTAGATTTTATGCACGTAATTAAGATTTTAAAATCTAGTTTTCTTAATTGCCAGGAAGAAATGATCTCCCTCAACCAAACCCTCCACCAAACCCTTTGTCTCCTCATGCAGAAATGAATGAAGAAACAAATGAAGAAAATAACCAAGAAAATGAACCTCAATTGCCTCCACCAATCGAGAATCCTCCTCCTAGAACACAAGAAAATTTGATGAACCAAATTGAAAGAGGGAAAAAAGAATTAGAATCTTTAATTAAGAGGTTAAAAGATTCTATTGGTACAAATCCTGGAAGGGAAAGACTTGCGAACTCATTGGAAGCAATCTTGACCCACGTAAGCTCGGTTAGTGGGCAAATTAATTTATGGTAGGATAAAATAGAAGAACAAAAACAATATTATGAAAATAAATTATCTTATGCGGACATAAAAAAGAAAACAATCACCAAAGATGACATTTGCAAACTCTTTAGAAAACCAGGGGACACAGATACTCTTAGAACTACAACAAGGAGGTTCCCAATTCATTGGTGCTTAAATGAAGACATTTTAAACAAATTTTGGGAGAGATGTTGGATGGTCTTTGATTCGCCTCCATGTAACAATCATGAGGTTCCTATATATTTCTTGAGGAAACTCTATTGCGAGTTTGTACTCAAGGAGGTGCCAAATTATTTTTGACTATCTAGATTCTCTGGGTAGAGGAGGGGGGTCATCATTTGATAGAGTGAGGGCACATTGTGACCCTAACGCACCTAGGGTTCCTATTGACAAGCCATAGGTGGATCATGTTACTATTCCTTCTGTTGTGAAGGAACATGTATAGGTGGAAACACAAGGCACGATTAGTGCTCTGACAAAGACTCTCATTCAGTGTGCCACTCCTTTAGTTGAGGGTGACCATGGTCAATCTTTGAGGGGGCATATTTGTCGATCATGTGGATCCTTGTGCAAATTTGGTACTGCTGAGAGAGAGGAAGAGGATTATGGACTGATGACTAATTATTTTCTAAATATGACAATTGGCATTGAAACACAGGTAAATATTTCCAAGTTCATTAAATTTCTTTGATCATATTTCATTTATAAAATAATAAGTAATTAATTTAGTATCTATTAATTATGATTGAATTTCAGGGCAAGACTGTCGGTGGCGATGGCAGTGGCAATGATCCTCCTGTACCCTTCTACACATCGTCGTCAATTCCACAAGTATGTATCGAATAAAACATTTTATTTAATATATTTCATTATTATGTAATTATATGAATAATTGTATCATAACTTATTGTGCATGTGCATTAGAAGTTCACAACAGACAACGAAGGGCATCATGCCACTTTCCTTGAGGTATCTTTATTTGCATGTTAATTTGATTTACTTGATTATATTTATTTAATAAATGAATGAATAACTAAATTACTAGAGAAATTATGATCAAAATCCAGAGGCACGATGATCACATTCTTTCACCTAGCTTTGTGACATCATCATTGATTCCACAGGTATATATGTAATAATGCATTATAATTAACATGTCAGTAGTACATTCTTATATTAATGGTTATCTTATAATTTTCCATGTACATGTACACTAGTTGAATGTTGGAGCTTCGACATCAACACCACATACTGAAGGACGTTGTGGAACCTTCACGAAGGTATCATTTACTTATTAGTAGGGTTGTAAAAAATATATGTAATCTTGATAACTGCATAATACTTTTTTTGTTTCATTTTTAGTTATTGACATTAGAGACTCTTCCTTCTATTCATGATACTTTGGATTGTGTAGTAGCTGCAATAGTAGCTAGTTCTGAAGCACTGACTGAGGTATGAAAGAGATCACTTAATTTTAATTGTTATTTTAATAGTTTATATCAAATTTTATAATGATATTCATGTATGTATGTTAATTATTATTTTGATCATTGTTGTAGGGACTTATTACTCCAAATCATTAGCATCCACCTTCGGTGGATGTACATAGTGACTATTTGCTAGCGGTAAGCAAATATTCTATTTTATGTCATTGTTTAATTCAATTTTCATGTATATTAGTTATTGATGCTTAAATTATTTTTATTAGCTCAAGCTATAGAAGAGTCTAGACAGGAGGATGAGTGAGCGCACTCAGAAGACTACAACATCCATTGCATCTCCATTGATGCGATGATCGAAGATAGCTCAGGATTTGTTTTCTTCCCCTGGCGGGAAAGGACTAGATTAGGGATATAGATTGTATGCCTATATGGCATTAGTGGACATATTTTTTCTATATTGTATAAGTGATACGTTGTACATCCATTTGGCTTTGAGGAAGCTAGTTTAACTATATTGAATATATTCAATGTATGACATTATTGGACATATATATTTGGCTTCATGCCCTACGAATATTTTTTTTTATGTTTTAGGTATGCAATTCATGTGTTTGGTGTATTGATGTATACTAATTTATGTTTATGTGGATGTCTTATGCTTTGTAAATTTCCCATGCCTTATAGTTATGCTTATATGTTTATCGATGTATATTGTTATTGTCACCCTAAGGAGACTAACTTGACAACATTCACTATCACCCTAAGGAGACTAACATTCCTTGTTATTGTAAACTTCGACAACATTCACTATCACCCTAAGGAGACTAACTTCGACAACTCAAGGATTATACAAACAACTTGGAATCCACTCAAGGAATTAACCTCACTCAAGGATCTATTTGAGTTCTTTGACTTTGTCAGTCACTCCCACAACCATACTACTCAAATTCACTTCCTTGTTTCCTTGTTCCAATGCCTTCTAGCATCAACTCTATCCTAGGCCACCTAGTGCCTCCACCACACCAAAACTCAAACCAGACTTCACACCCTGATCCTAACACCTTAGATCATCTCAACATGCTATATTTTCCATGTTACAACTTCCCATTCAATCCAATCAACTCATCTTTCACCCTTCCTCTTCTATAGCCCTTCTAGGCCTACCTAGTAGCCCTTCCAACACTGAAAAAAACAATTTACTCTCAAACTCCCCAAATAACCTAGCAATTTTTTTGCATTTTATAGTACCCTTTTTGGAGTTACTAAATTGATATCAATCTCAAACTTTAAATCTTTGACTGGTGAAGACTTCCTTCACCCCCTAACCCTTCAATTAGGCCTAATTGGCCTCACCTAACAAAGCAACTCCTAGAACCACTCACTTCCAGGACTCCAAAACCCCAAATAGTCTTGATAAAGGATAAAAGACAACCAATTTTCAACTTATTTTTCCCATACTCACCCATCTACACTCCCATTCGATAAACCCTCACTATTTGTTTTAGAAACCAAGGGTTTTGTAGAAAATACCCTTCCCTGCAACACCCAACCTCAACACTAGTCCCAACACCTTCTAATACATCCCAAAGGACATTCCCATCCATCATCTACCCTCTCCAATCATTGGGTCACTTCCAACCATGACTAGTGCTTACCTTCAACTCCTTTCACTGTGATTTCACCAAGCCTGTCTCTGTCTCTTCTCACCTTCTATTCAACTTCCTTGCATTCAAAGAAAGATATAATACATACAATACATCAATGGAAATCTCCCACCAAACCACAGTTAACAAAGAGGTGGGAGTGCCTTACATATTATGGAGGATTCAAACCTTTAACTTGTTGACTGTGCTATAAATGCTAGTCACTGTCCTCAATAACAGTCAATTCCTTGATTGTAATAATAAAAAAAGTAATGAAATGAATGTAGAAATGTATAAATATAATATAAGGCAATATTTATAAGTCAAAACCTATCCAAGATCATGTGGAATCAAACATTTATATTCATTGGTGTGTTCCCCGTTCCACGGGATAGTAACACTATAAAGACATGACCTCGAATAGGTGAGGCAACATATGGAAAGGTTGTCGTCTATTGACCCCAATACTAGGCCTATTTTGATATGTGGGTACCCTAATTTTGGCAAGAGTTATTTTATTAATAAGATTACTAGGGCGGATGTGGATGTGCAACCTTATGCTTTTACTACTAAGTCTCTGTTTGTTGGGCATATTGATTATAAGTACTTGAGGTATCAGGTTATTGATACCCTTGGTATTTTGGATCACCCCTTGGAGGATAGGAACACCATCGAGATGCTTAGTATTACTACCTTGGCTCATTTGAAGGTGGTTATTTTGTTTTTCCTTGATGTTTCGGGGTCCTATGGTTATAGTATTGCGGGGTCCCTTAGTTGCTAACTGTACCCCTGTACCAGTCACTGTCAATACACCAGTTAAATCCTTGGTGTTGTCAGTGATGAAGGTAATGAAAAGATATTATAGCCAAGTCAAAAAAAATGCAAATAAACACTCCTACATCAAACTAAACAAGGATCACATTCAAATCAAGTACAATAGCTCACTATTGTTGACTGTACCCGTAGGGCAGTGGAATACCAATGTGCGGAGAAATTTTGATTTTATTGATTCAAGCTAATACAAACTCAATCCATTTAAGATCAACAACATTCTCTCCCTATCCACTGATGTGGATCCCTTCCAAATAGACTCTAATCTTCCAAAAGACCGACTCGAACCTACAAACTAACTTCTAACTATCCCCTAACTAACTAATTGTTTATGACAAACACTAGAATTAGTTGTCAAGTTGACACCAAAAGTTGTCAACTCAACAACCCAACACCCTTTGCCCACTCTAACTACTTATAAAAGGTTTAGAGACAACCTTTACAAACCAAACTAACTTAGCCTTCCTACAAACCCCTACTAACTCCAATTAAGCCCTATTTGGCTTATATTGCCAATATAGGCAATTTACAAGATTGTTCACATTTAGTGCTTTTAACACTATGTAAAGGCTCTAATGGCCTTAGTACATATTTATAGACCCTTATAGGTTATTTTTGTAATACCCCAAAAATGGGCTATAGGTTCATTAACCTCCTATATCGACACATCGAATGAAATCAACATCAAAAGTCCTAACCTAAGGCACATCTAAACATCATTGAATCC
Organism: Chamaecyparis obtusa; assembly: GCA_027943335.1. Taxonomy (NCBI): domain Eukaryota; kingdom Viridiplantae; phylum Streptophyta; class Pinopsida; order Cupressales; family Cupressaceae; genus Chamaecyparis; species Chamaecyparis obtusa. The sequence continues at coordinate 419,571 of BSBK01000828.1, read as the reverse complement.
TAATTGATTATCATAAATTCTGCATCAAAGAATATTCCTAGCAATATTCCTAATTATCCTAATTATCTTTGATTTAATGATTATTTGGCGATAAATCCTATTTATCCTAAAGTTTGATTAATTGAATATTCTCAATATTTAATTAATTAGATTTAATTCTGCCACTTAATTGTTCAATTGAAGTTAATTCTATTTATTCCTAAATTGTATTATTTAATTTTGACAATAAATCCAAAATCCTATGAATAATTGATTAAATTCTTATTTAATTAATTAAAGCAAGTTGTCAATTTTTAATAATATTATTTTTGAATAAAAGTTTGAAAAATAATTGATTAACCCATAAATCAATTATTTTATTTTTCAAAATCAGTTAAGTTGGAAATAAATCACTTTATTATTAAATTAATTCATAAATAAAACATGCACAATCAGAAAAGTAGACAACTATCAATTATCAATTAAATCTAAACTCTATTTTGAGTTGAACTCTGCTTTTGCATGTTTTTGTGAGTTAATTATCCTTTATTTAAAAATAACTCAAAAATCAACCTGAGTTATTTGAGTGATTTATGGATTTTTTTTCATGCACCTCCAAAGCCCTAGATTTCTTTAAATTAAGGCTTCAGCTCTTCATTTGGGATCCATCCATGAATTGCACACTCTCATTGTCAAACTGGAGACTGAAGAATCGATCTTGAGAATTCGAGTTGTTGTGAGATTTTCATAGTTTTCATATCATTTCTTAGCTTAGTTTGCATATCATTTTTCCATATCATTGTTAGAATAGATTCATATCTAGTTTTTATCATATTATTGCACAGAAAAATTTTTAAAAATAGATTAATAGCATTCATTTCATATCTAGATTTTGCATTCAAATCCTTCGTTTAGGTGTTGTCAAGGTCACTGATCTCGATATAATCTGAGAATACATACTCGCATCTACTAGAAGGCAGTAAATCGCCTGGTTAGTTTAGTTTTTCATTTATTGCATGATTTTGATTTTTGCTAACCTCTAATGTTTTACTAAAGTGTTGCGTCTATAGATCAGGTACAAAATTCACACACACATTTTTGGAGCCCACCGTGGGGCCCTGAAACAGGTTTCCCTTCAAATTTTATCAATTTCTATCATTTCTTGTCTTTTCCGTTCCAAGCTATGATTTTTTATTCTCTGTCCATACAATTTTCATACAAGTTTTGTCAAAAACTCGTACTAGGAAATACCCACTATCGTACAATAGTTGATTTGATCGAGGATCGCATAAGCAGAAACCCACTGTCATCTAGAAGCTCAATGGTCATTTGATCTGATACCCAGTGTCGTATGAGTTTCTAGACTGTCGTCTGGAAGGTAATCCACTGTTGTACGAGTTTCAGTGCCAGAGTTTAATTATCATTTCACTTTTTCAGGTAGTTTGTCAGATTTGGTTTTCAGATTTCGACTAACAGCTAACCCTAACAATTGAAATTCTCTATTTTTTATTGATTTTCATTGGTTTTGATTGGAAAAAGTGCAAGAATTGCTAAAAAGCAGGTAAGAATCTACTAAGCGCATTGTGAGGAGTTCAGGTAACCTTCTCAGCTGATAACATTTTGATTTGGATTAAAATGAACATCTTGCATGTCTAGCTTGAGTGCCTTTCCTTTCCATATCACACATTTCATTTGGGCTCTAAAAATGAACATAGATTTGCTTTCAGCATCTTTGTTACACATAGTAAATAGGCCCTATAAACACTATTTGTGGCTCTTGAGAGAGTGAGTTTCCATTGAAACTCTTCTCAACGAAGGAACCCTTATAGGTAGGGAGGATACTGAGGGAGTCTCACGTTCCACTAGATCTGTGTGTCTTCAACTTTTAATCGAGTCATTCTCTCTCCAGAGAGGTTGATAGATCATAAGGGGTTGACGTCATAGATCTTTGTGAGATAATCTTGGTCTTAGCGTGTCGGCTTAATCTATCTGCTTTGTTTGGGTTAAAAGTGAAAAGGCTAGGGGATTATGCTCTACTTCCTTTTTGGATAGTACCAGAAACCCAAATCCTTGAATCTAGAACCAGTCTCCATGTGGTATATCTTGTGAGTCACCTTTAGAGAGGGTTAACCATAGTGGACATTCCCTTAATTGGGTCAACCACGTTGATGGAACCTCAAGCGGTAATAGCCATTTTCATCATGGTAGTGACAACCGCTATATAAATGTCCTGTTGGAAGAAATATCCACAGGTGTGGTCTCTTGTTGGGCTATCAGATCTCCCTATTAGATCCTGAAGATTAAGTTCTCAGACTGTGTCAAAACCCTGGTGCACCTAGATTGGAGTTCGCCCTCTTGGATCATAAAATTTGCAGAGTCAAACCATTACTAAAAACCCTAGTGAGGCCAAATTTTCATTTTCTAGGAATATGTGCATTAATGCAAAACTTTTTGGAACATACACAATTAGCACTTCTAAGGATTAGCACAAATAAGTCACTTGATTGTTCATGCGCAAGATTTCTTTTGCCCTTGTTCATTATTTTCAGACATGCTTGAAACCACTTGCTTGTTGTTTTGTGTGCTTGCTTATCTATCTGGTTACTGAAAATGAACAAATCTGTTACAATCCTCAAATCTGGACATTGAAATTTGCAAACAATCTGAAACTGAAAACCCAAAATTTGCAAAAAATGAAGTAAAACACCTTTCTGGAGTCAACAGTCATTTTGTAAAGTCAAAAAGTCATACGACTTTTGGCTATTGTCATTTTAGAACCCCCAGATTGTCATATGGTATCAGATATATTGTAGTACGAGTTTTGCTGCCAGTCATTTTTCAAAAGTCAAAATTCCTACTATCAACTGTCGTGTGATTTTTGCAATAGTCGTATGATTTTTTCAATTGTGATTTCATACTATACCCACTATCGTACGAGCCTGCAGAGAGTCGTTTGAGAAATTTTGAAAAGTTGTCAAAAAGTGGTCAGAACTGTCAGAGACCCAGATTTTCCAGCCCATTTCCAGAATCTGTCAAACAAATCACTATGTCAAGAACAAAATAGCAAATACTGAGAATCCAATCATTTTCCTAAAGTGGCCTTTTGAATCCGATTTAGCCTTCTATTTAATCGATTTGAGTCTTTATCATCTTGTGTAAAAACCTTGTCATAACTATCAATCTTCAATCAATCATCAAAATGGCTAAGTGTTGTGAGCTCGTGTTCGCTATCTTTTGGGAATCTACCTATACATCTAGGGCATAGTATCCCTCATCTACATCTAATCTATGCTTCAATCAATCAAACCTTGACAAGGTTGTGTCATCTGATCATCTTGATTCAATTCATTCTTCAGTTGTCTTCATCATATTCTTTTGATTCACCCAAGGTTAATGGTGGAAACTATAGCTTCCTCTCACAAGAAATCTAGGGAAATATCTCATACTTTACCTTTGACTCACATAGGTCCAACTTTTGAGCAACTCTTCAATTCTGGTCTTTACGAAGACGACGGTCTCGGCAACCTTTGATTAAAAGATGGTTACATTCCTCCTTCATCAACTCGCGGAGGTACCCAACAAACTCCACATCAATCTATCCTAGGTAGAACTCCTACCATGTCTGAAGCAGGAACAAACTTGGGCTCTCAAAGAGCTCACTCTCAACATGGTGCAGATCAGGAACCCACACCTGAAGAAATTGCTCAATATCAAAACGATGATAACTTCAAACGCATGATGAAGCATTTCTTGAAAGAAGATAGAGAGACATACTTTTTGCAATTGGCTCATCAAGGAGCTAAACTTCCTCCCAACTTTAATGTTGAAGATATCATTACACATGAGGAAGAAACTCCACTCACATCTATGATGAAATAGATGCATGCCATGCAAGTCAAGCTTAATAACCTTGAGAAAGAAAAGGAACCCAATGAGTTCTCCATGGAGGCCCTATGTCCTTTTCCATTTGACAAAGACTTGTACATGCCACCATTCCTAAAAAGAGTGGAGATGCCTAAGTATGATAAGTATGATGGACACTCAGATCCCCAAGATCATGTCAGAGAATTATGTACACAATCTATGGAGTTCATGCACAAACCAACCTATCTGATGTGTCTCTTCCCTCGATATCTAGGGGGAGCAGCCATTCATTGGTTCTCTAGATTGCCTTCTACTATCAAAAATTTCAAGGAGTTGATCAAATTGTTCTATCAGTAATACTCCTACAACATTCAACATCCAGTCACCATGATTGATATCTATAATCTCAAGCAATATCCAGGAGAACCATTCCTAACATTTCTCAAGAGATGGAGGAAGAAATTCTCTCTATATGCTAGGCCTATTCCAAAAATCGAGAAACTGGAAATCTTCATCAATAATCTTGTCCCAGAGATCAATTATCCTTTACAAATGCAAGATCATACATCTTTTGATAAGATGGTAGAAAATGCTATCAAAATCAAAAAAGTACTTGTGAAAAAAGGAGAAATCACACTTCAAAAAGACAAGTATGAATCAGGATCTAGTTCTAAAGACAAGAATAAAAACTGGAACAAGAACAAGGGCATTGTCACAGATGGTGTTGTTGATACTATCTGTGCTCCATCAAAGGCACCAGATTTTAATCTAGCTATTGGTACCCAAGCCATAAAAGCTTCAAAACAAAAGGTGCCTGAATCATCTCAAAAGAGCCAAAGTATAAAAAGTGGTCTGTTGATAATAAACAAACGTTCACTCCTCTTGGAGAATCTTTAGAATCAACTATGAGAACATTGTTGGCCAATAACATCATCTCTTTGCCTGAGATCCGACCACCTAATTCTGAGCCTAAACCAAAATGGTGGAGAGAGAATGAATTCTGTGATTTCCATCGGGGTAAAGGTCACAAAACTAATAATTGTTTACGCTTGAAACATACTATTCAAGATCTTATTGATAAGGGAGATATCACCATTGACCATCATAAGAGAAATAATGATCATACAGCATTCATAGAACCATTTCCGAAACATGGTCAAGAAGTTTCATCTTCTCAACCTAATATGGGGACAAAGGTCAATTATGCTTACCCTGGAAATAATGTTGTTATCAATATGGTTGAACCTTGTCTCTCTGAACATTGCAATGTCATCACAATTGTGTGAAGAGATAGAGATCATCCTTCAACCAATGCAGTTACTCGATCACAACCTCAAACACATCTGAACGGACAAATCATAGATTCATTGAATGTCCCTAAGATGCCCTTCAATCTTTCTTCCGCTTCCAAACAAAAGGTTGTTTCTAAATCTTCCAATCCTAAAGATACAAGGCCAACATCTTATAGCATTGTTCAACAACTCCAACACACTAATGCAAAAATCTCTATGTTTGAGTTGCTTCAAATATCTCCAGCTTATAGAGCCATTCTAGATAAAGCTTTGCTAGGATCCAATGTTCCTGATGACCTTGATTTAGATAGGTTCCAGACTATGGTTGGACATCTTACATCTCCGCAATATATCTCCTTTTCAGAGGAAGATGACAACTCCTTGAGTCACCCACATAACTAGCCCTTACATATAAAAGTCTTGATCCAGAACTGTAGAGTCAAACATGTGTTGATAGATGGAGGTGTTGGCCTAAACATTTGTTCTTACAGCTTGATCACACAATTGGAATTTTTAGAATTGGCTATTGATCCTAGAAAGAAAATAACTATCAAAGCCTATGATGAACAAGAAAGATCTTCTAAAGGCACCATTGTCTTTCCTATCAGAGCAGGTCCAGTTATTAGAGATACTATATGTCAAGTTCTTGACCTACCTTTGGCTTACAACATTCTTCTAAGGAGACCATGGATACATGAGCTAAAAGCTAGTCCTTCTACATTTCACCAATGCTTGAAATTTCCTTATGAAGGAGTAGAGGTCACTATTCTAGCAAACATATCCACCACTTGCAATACATTGAAGGAAAGTGTAGATAAGCTTGTGGCTAATAATAGAGAATCTTCCATTGAACCAACTAAAGAAGCATCCACATCCAAAATGGAAGATCTTGCAAAAGAGGTTAATATCAAAGAAAATAGTATGGGAGAATATACTATGGAGCCAGTCTTATCTTTGACATCTCTCCCTATCTCACCTAAGTCTTATGGACAATCTTTGAAAAAATCCAAACCAGATTCTAAAGAACCTCTTGAGGCATATAAAAAGAATTTTGTAGCAGAACAAGTCTCCAAGCAAGAATTTGAAGAGGATGAAGCTGTGCTTACATGGCTATACAAAGATGAATCTGGATCCCATGATATTCAAACTGGTAACTCAGCAGTACCAAAAGATCCTTCTAAGTCATATGGCCCAGGAGATAAATTGATAGCTAAGATGGGATATCCAGGTAAAGGACCTCTAGGAGTCAGAGGAAAAGGTCTTGAGGCACCTCTCCCACATACTGGTAGAGCGAATAAAGACAAATTTGGCTTAGGTTTTAAAAAGAAACCCTTTCACCTCAAAGGTAATTGTTCTCATGTCATAGAGCAGATCACACCAGATGAACCTCTTCTTAAAAAGGAGGAAGCTGAACCATCAGATAGTGATTCAGACAGCTCAGAACTCATCCCCTATGAAAAATTGCCTAAAGAGATCAAAGACCTTCTTGATGATAAAGATGATCCAATCAAAAGAATTAATGTAGTAGAAACACAAGAACCTACTATCAATCAAGAGATAGTTACAACACAAGAACCAGCTAATCTTGAAAAAAATCAAGAAGAGGAAGGTGGTAGTTATTCTGAGACAGATTCTTGTGAGTATGAATAAAAATCAGAATTTGAGGGTAACCCTTCTTGGGGTATTCATCCTGACTTTACTCATGTTCTTAGATTTCCTAGAGGCATAGATGAAGAATCTAATGACTATGAATGGGGAGCCATTCCAGAAGAAGATGAGCTCATTACAGAGAAACATGTTGATGTTATTCACCAATATGCACCTAATCCCAACATAAGTCTAGAGCGAAATGATGAACCTATCGAGTATGATCCACCTATGGCTGAATTGGACTCCCACAATGACATTGAGCCTATTCATGAATTGAATGTCTTAAGTTGTAATATCACCTTTGAACTCAAGCATCAGGTTAGGACCAATGATGATAGATCCATATCCATAAACACTATCTCCCAATCTTTTCCCACTTTGACTATCCAATATCCAAAACTTATTGATCAAACCTCCACAAATCCAAGCCATGGTATTTATACCTTCCCAAATGACTATGCCCTTGCTTGCTACCTCAATGCAATTGAGCTTATGAGTACTTCCATCAGTGAACCGAGTGTTAGCATGACGGAGTTAGACATCAAATATCTTAGTTAGAAAAATAAGAATAAAAGGAAAAAGAAAAAGAGTTCTGAGGGTGAAAACCACTTTGTGGCGGTCTCAGAACCTACAAAAGTAAAAATAAAAGACATATCCAAAGGTGAAAACCTCTCTAAGGCACCTAAGGATGAGATATTTGATGTCCTTCTGAGTCATTTATAGGACAGATCTCCAGTTCTAATTGAGCCCACTCAACCTATCAACTTGGGAACAATAGAAGAGCCACAATTGATTCACGTAGCATAATCTTTATCAGAAGAGGAGAAGCAAAAATTTACAACATTCCTAACAAAGAAGAAGATCAACTTTGCATGGAAATATTCAGATATGCCAAGATTGGATCCTAATCTTATAATGCATCATTTATCTATAGCTCCAAATGTCAAACCGATCAAGCAAAAGTTAAGAAAGATGCATCCTCATGTTGCACTCTTGGTAAAAGCTGAATTAGAGAAGCTCCTGAAAGCTGGATTCATCCCGAGTTATTGACTATGTAGAGTGGATCTCTAATATTGTACCTATTTCAAAACCAGATAAATCAATCAGAGTGTGCATAGACTTTAGAGATGTAAATAAAGCATGCCCTAAGGATGATTTTCCACTACCTAACATTGATATGATAGTGGATATGACTGCGGGCTTTGAAATGTATTCTTTAATGGATGGTTTTTCTGGATATAATCAAATAAAAATTGCTCCAGAAGATTAAGAGAAAACTACTTTCACATGTGCATGGGGTACCTTCTGTTGGAATGTCATGCCATTTGGGCTTAAAAATGCTAGTGCTACATATCAAAGAGCCATGACATCTATTTTTCACGACATGATGCATAGGACTATGGAGGATTATGTTGATGATACTTTAGCAAAATCTATGCTTAGGGCTACACATCTAGATGGCTTGAGAAAGATACTAGATAGAATGGAGAAATTTAGTCGCAGACTAAATCCTAAGAAGTGTTCTTTTGGTGTCACTTCTGGAAAGCTCTTAGGATACATAGTTTCAAAGAAGGGCATTGAAGTTGATCTAGCTAAAGTAAAGGCTATAATGTAAATGCAACCTCCAAAGAATATTAGTCAAATGAGGACATTGCAAGGAAGATTTCAATCTATCAGAAGATTCATATCATAGCTGGCAGATATATCATAACCTTTTACAAAAACATTACATAAAGGTGTGACCTTTGCATGGAATGAAGAATGTGAGAACAACTTTAACCATATCAAGAAGTATTTATCAAATCCTCCTATCTTGATGCCTCCTATTCATGGGAAGCCTTTGATCTTATATGTCTCCACTACAGATACATCACTGGGGGCATTGCTAGCACAACATGATGAGAACAAAAAAGAAAGAGCTATATACTATATTAGTAGAACATTGGTTGCATATGAGAAGAACTATTCAATAATTGAGAAAGCTTGTCTAGCTATGATCTTTGCATCACAGAAACTGAGATACTACATGTTAGCTCATGCCACACAATTGGTAGCTAAAATTGATCCACTCAAGTACCTACTAAGCAAAGATGCCCTCATAGGTAGATTAGCTAAATGTGTTATGCTCTTAAGTGAATTTGACATTGAATATGTGGAAAGAAAGGCTATCAAAGGAGAGTTTATTACTGATCAATTATCAAATGCACCTATGATTGATGATACACCAATGCAAATGGAATTTCCAGATTCCTCTATCATGACTCTTTCTTCTAGAGAATGGCAGTTATTCTTTGATGGTTCCTATACATAGAATGGATCAAGAGCAGGCATATTGTTCATAACTCCTCAAGGATACCCAATCCCAAAAGCATTCAGATTAAAGTTCCCTTGCACAAACAATATTGTAGAATATGAAGCCCTTTTGAATGGTATGAAAATAGCGATTGAATGGAGGGTAACAGAACTACACATTCATGGAGACTCACAACTTGTTATCCATCAAGTCAATGATGTGTCCCAAACTAAATATGAAAAGCTCATTCCTTACAAGAGAATGGTAGATGATCTAAAGAAGTATTTCCTATCTATCACATTTGAGCAAATTTCTAGAATAGAGAATAAGGTTGCCAATGCAATGGCAACACTATCTACTTTATTACAGCAACCTGAACATGAGCTACGCTATGAGTTCCTGGTGGAAGCACTATCTTATCCTGCATGTGATTCCCCTAAAACCCGCATGATCTGCACTATTTTTAGTCATGATTCTTTCAGATACAAAAACCTATTTTCCTATCTCTAAGACCAAATCATTCCTGATAACTTCAACCGCCATGAAAAGAGATACCTTATCCGTAATGCCTCCCGATATGTCATCATTGGTCATGATCTCTACAAACAAGGTCTAGATGGTACGCTACTTAGATGTTTAGAATGAGAAGAGCCTCAATGTGCATTAGAAGAAGTCCATGATGGTATTTGTGGGTCACACTCGAACGGTTTAACACTAGCTCAAAAACTTATTAGGGTTGGGTACTATTGGCCTGAAATGGAGAAAGAGTCTATCAAGTTTGCTAAGAAAAATGCCAAGTGCATGGCAACTTAATTCATGCTCTAGGGAGAGATCTAATTCCCTTTACTACACAATGGCATTTTCACCAATGGGCATTTGATCTTATAGGATCTATACATCCTCATTCTTCTAATGGACACACCCATATAATCACAGCTACAAATTATTTTAGAAAATGGGTAGAAGTAGTCCCTTTGACACAAGCAATCGGCAAGCAAATACCTATGTTCATATTGAAATATATCATATGCAGGTATGGGATACCTCATTCCATAATCATAGATAATGGTGGATAATTCAAGAACAAAGACCTAGATGATCTATGTGCCAAATTCAAGATCACACAACATTGGTCATCTATCTACTATCCTCAAGGGAATGGACAAGCAAAGGCTTCAAACAAGAATTTATCAAAAATCTTGCATCGTATAGTTAATAACACAGGAAGAGACTGGCATCTCATGATCAATCTAGCTCTCTGGGCCTACAGAACAAGTATCAGAACAAGTATCAGAACCAATATCAGAACAAGTATTAGAATGCCCACTAGGGCTACACCATTTTCTTTAGTTTATGGGTCTGAAGCGGTACTACCTATTGAGGTTGAAATCCCATCACTAAGAATCAAAATGCATGGTCTAGTAACTGATGATGACTACAAAGTGTCTAGGTTGCAAGAACTTGAACTACTAGATGAGCGTTGACAAGCAGCATATGATCATCTCAGAGTATATCAAAAAAGAATGTCTAGAGGATACAACAAGAAAGTTAGACACAGCAAATTTCAGGTTGGTGATCTAGTCTTGAGAGAGAATCCTAAAAATCAATCACATAGAGAACCCAAGGGGAAGTTTGAACTCAACTGGCTGGGTCCCTTTGTTATCACTGCTACTTTTGGCTTTGGTGCCTATCAACTCTCAATGACTGAAGGAGAACAGCTCCGAGAACCAATCAACGTTCTCCATCTGAAGAAATTATATGCCTAAGGCATTCAGTCTATGGTAAAATGTCCTAAAAAAATCATCAAAATCATAAAAATTCCTGAAAAAATGAACATCTTGGTGAAAACCTAGCAATAGGCACCTTGATGATTCACAAAAAAATTGAAAAAATGAAAAGTAAAAAAAAATTTAAAAATGAAAAAAAAGAAAACGTGCCTTGGTGAAAACCTGGAAACAGGCGCCTTGGTAGCAAAAATAGAATTTCTGCCAAGATGGTGAAAACTCAACAAACAGGCACCACTTGTTTCAAAATGCCCTATCTATCAGCGCAATCTTGGTCTTTCCCAGCTTTCAGTCTTGCTTTAGTTTGTACATATCTCCCAGATTTGTTCCTGCATTCCTGTTTTCAATAAGTCGGTCTATACACCAAGCAAGCCCAAGCATCTGTATCCTATCAATGTTCAAACTTGGGGGCAATCAAAGTCATATCCTATAGCCTCCAATGTATCTTAGACATATCATATCCATTCAAAGTCCTTTGAAACTTCATCCAAGCCAGTTAGTCTGTCTTGTCTCCAGAAAGGATTTTGCATCTACAACAACACAATCAACATCAAACTCAAAATGAAAACAATATGTGCTTTACATGCTTTTATCTCCTTGTATGCTTACTGATTCACATTGAGATTTTTTGCATATTGTGTCTTTTGAGCTCTTCGATGATGTCCTTTACAGGATTTAGAGAGTGATGACTGGGGGCATAATCTTTTCTTTGTCTTTTTCTTGTATGTGAAAATCTAACAACTTTGGAAATTCTGGATTAAAATGGTGTCCGACTGTAAGAGCCTCTATCTCGAATTGGATGGCCATGCGTACCTCAACCATTGATACCCAGAAAATTCAGGGAAGTTTGATCTAACTATTATCTTTTGGAGTGAGTTCTTTTTCCTATTGTGAACCGCGATCTTACCTAAGGATGTGAATGATAAAGGGTCATTACAGGTAATTCACATTGGTTTTAGAATGATCTCTTGACTTCTTGATGTGTTTGTAACACAAGGCGTATTTAGGTCATCACAACATCTATGTTTTGATGCTTATACAAATTGCTATATCAAAATGGACATGATATTCAGGTCATCCTGGTGCTTATGCCTTGGTGCTTATATCTAATCCAAGATTCCAAAAACAAAATCAATATTCATATGTCCATGGTTGCCTAATCAGTGGGTTTTGTATTGATTCCTATGCATACAAATCAATATTCATATGTCTATGGTTTCATAACTAGTGGGCATTGTATTGATTTATCCGGTTACCTAAAAATTCAATGATGAGAATGACCGACACATGATCAGTGACTAGGTCCTAGGTCTTAGGTTGCATTTCATACTGCATGTCTCTCTGCATTTTTTTTCATGTTTGCATGATCTCACAATGGTTGGATAAACTTCAATGCTTAAACAATTCTTCAATCACAACTTCAAATCTAATAGAGAGTTGAATCATACAAGAAGGTTCCTCCAACGAAACAGCAAGTAGAATCCTTTTTTGGGATCAAAATCAAAATTTGAGATCATTTATATTATTACCTACTTGCATAACCGACCTTCTATCATCACATGAATCTAGTATTCAACTTAACTGATTATCTAACATCAAACTATCAAAATTTCAACTTGATCAACCATGGTCAACTCATGGTTTCACCTAGTCAAACTTGGTCTCCAAGACCTCCAAACTATGCAGAATGCATTCTCAGACATACACAACCATTTCTCCAATCAATTAACATGCTTCTAAACCATTCAACACTGACGTTTCTTGTCAGATTTCAATTTTAATCTTGAAGGGGCCATGGTATTGCATATCATTAAAAGTCTGTAATCTAAATTTGGAATCATATCCTTCCTCAGTAATCAAGACAACAACCACGTCTAATTGTTGATTCATCAAAAGACCTCATCGCTTGGGGAAAATCAACCATCACTCGGGGCATATCAGATTCATCGAGATCCATATCAATCTGGTATTCTCTTAATCTTGTAAATTGTATCAGTTTTTGTAACTATCGGTTCAATTGTGTTATTTCCTTGCTTCTTCGAAAACTAAAGGGTTCAGATGTGATACCAATGTGATTCTTATCGACAATCAGGTCTGGAATCGGTCACTCACTTCTTCGCAATCATAAGGTTCAGAATTAGGTGTTTTGACACTTTTTTGCAATCATCGGTTCATTACTGTTATAGTTAACATTATCTTTGGTCATTCAGGACCTATTATCTTCATATCAAATCTTTCAATCAGCTTTTGTCTCATATCAATATCAATTTCAGACATCAGTTTCAACATCATACACAGACTGTCTTTGAACCACTGTGCTTCGCACAACAATTCAAAGAGGGGCAAAATGTAATACCCCAAAAATGGGCTATAGGTTCATTAACCTCCTATATCGACACATCGAACGAAATCGACATCAAAAGTCCTAACCTAAGGCACATTTGAACATCATCGAATCCTAATTGATTATCATAAATTCTGCATCAGGGAATATTCCTAGTAATATTCTTAATTATCCTAATTACCTTTGATTTAATGATTATTTGGCGATAAATCCTATTTATCCTAAAGTTTGATTAATTGAATATTCTCAATATTTAATTAATTAGATTTAATTATGCCACTTAATTGTTCAATTGAAGTTAATTCTATTTATTCCTAAATTGTATTATTTAATTTTGACAATAAATCCAAAATCCTATGAATAATTGATTAAATTCTTATTTAATTAATTAAAGCAAGTTGTCAATTTTTAATAATATTGTTTTTGAATAAAAGTTTGAAAAATAATTGATTAACCCATAAATCAATTGTTTTATTTTTTAAAATTAATTAAGTTGGAAATAAATCACTTTATTATTAAATTAATTCATAAATAAAACATGCACAATCAGAAAAGCAGACAACTATCAATTATCAATTAAATCTAAACTCTATTTTGAGTTGAACTCTGCTTTTGCATGTTTTTGTGAGTTAATTATCCTTTATTTAAAAATAACTCAAAAATCAACCTGAGTTATTTGAGTGATTTATGGCTTTTTTTCATGCACCTCCAAAGCCCTAGATTTCTATAAATTAAGGCTTCAGCTCTTCATTTGGGATCCATCCACGAATTGCACACTTACGCTATCGAATTGGAGATTGGAGAATCGATCTTGAGAATTTGAGTTGTTGTGAGATTTTCATAGTTTTCATATCATTTCTTAGCTTAGTTTGCATATCAGTTTTCCATATCATTGTTAGAATAGATTCATATCAAGTTTTTATCATATTATTACACAGAAAAACCAAAAAAAATAGATTAATAGCATTCATTTCATATCTAGATTTTGCATTCAAATCCTTTGTTTAGGTGTCGTCAAGGTCACTGATCTCGGTATAATCTGAGAATACATACTCGCATCTACTAGAAGGCAGTAAATCGCCTGGTTAGTTTAGTTTTTCATTTATTGCACGATTTTGATTTTTGCTAACCTCTAATGTTTTACTGAAGTGTTGTGTCTATAGATCAAGTACAAAATTCTCACACACAATTTTCATCAACCCCTAACCTAGGATCAATACATAACCATTCCTAGTGACCCCTAGGTACCTTTTAGGCTTATCAGTTCCATTAAGGCTTACATTTAAGATTGGGTTACAATATGATCAATACATGATCCAAATAACATTCCATGATCAAATTTCAAAATGGACTAGAAGCCCTTTTGCATCTAAATACATATTTGCACTCATCCTCCTGCTCGCCCCGGAGTGGTCGATGGCGTTCGAATGACTATGTTTGCCAAACAAGGTTATCGTTTAGCCGACCATTCAGAGCTGTTGGAATAGACAGTTTGATGCTACGACCGACGGTTTGAAAGATACGCAATGTTGGTCGTTTGAACTGAGGAACACTATGAGTTTTGACATCAAACAAGAATGTGTTGCCAAATTTAAACAAAATTGAATCTCTGAAAACCAAGATAGGCTATTGTAGGCCCCGACAACACAGTCCCATAGCACCTGACATCTCAATGCTACCTTGCATGAGATCTAAGATATGACCCCGCAAAGATCACCAATTTCATGCTGAAGGGACCTTGAGGAATACTACGGCCCAAAGTCATCGGCGGTGTTTGAATGATTGTGTGTTGCAAATGAGGTTGCCCCTAGCGTTTACCCAGCCATTCAGAGCTTTTGGAATATACAGTTTGATGCTACGACTGACAGTTTGAAAGATACGCAATGTTGGCCATTTGAACTGAGGAACACTTTGAGTTCTGACATCAACTGAGAATGTGTTTCCAAATGTAAATGAACTTGAATCTCTAAAACTAAGACAAGTTACTGTATGCCTCAGCAACACAGTCCCGCAGCACCTGATGTCTTGATGCTACCTTGTACAAGCTCTGAGATATGACCCCGTAAAGATCACCGATTTCATGCTGAAGGGACCTTGAGGGACACTTCGGCTTGGAGTCGTCGACGATGTTTGAATGACTGTGTGTGGAAAATGAGGTTACCACTAGAGTTTACCCAGCCATTCGAAGCTATTGGAACAAACGGTCTGATGCTATGACTGACGGTTTGAAAGATACGCAATGTTGGTCATTTGAACTTAGGAACGCTGTGAGTTCTGACATCGACCGAGAATATATTTCCAAATTTTAAAAAAATTGAATCTCTAAAATTGAGACAGGCTATTGTAGGCCCCGACAACACGGTCTCGTAGCACCTGACATCTTGATTCTACCTTGCACGAGCTCCGAGATATGACCCCATAAAAATCATTAATTTCATGTTGAAGGGAACTTGAGGGACACTTCAGCCCAGAGTCATCAGTGACGTTCAAACGACTGTGTGTGGAAAATGAGGTTGCCCCTAGTGTTTACCTGGCCATTCAGAGTTGTTGGAATAGACGGTTTGATGCTACGACCGATGGTTTGAAAGATACACAATGTTGGTCATTTGAACTAGGGAACACTTTGAGTTCTGACATCGACCGAGAATGTGTTTCCAAATTTAAATGAACTTGAATATCTAAAAACCAAGATATTTTATTATAGGCCCCGGCAACACGGTCCCATAGCACCTGATGGCTTGATGCTACCTCGCACGAGCTCTGATATATGACCCCATAAAGATCGTTGATTTCATGTTGAAGGGACCTTAAGGGACACTTCGACATAGACTTTTCGGCGGTGCTTGAATGACTGTGTGTGGAAAACAAGGTTTCCACTAGCGTTTACCCAGCCATTCAAAGCTATTGGAATAGATGGTCCAATGCTACGACTAACGGTTTGAAAGATACGCAATGTTGGTCATTTGAACTAAGGAACACTTTGAGTTCTAACATCAATCGAGAATGTGTTTCCAAAGTTAAATGAACTTGAATCTCTAAAAAATGAGATAGGTTATTGTAGGCCCCGACAACATGGTCTCGTAGCACCTGACGGCTCGATGCTACCTCGCACGAGCTTTGAGATATGACCCCATAAATATCACTAATTTTATGTTGAAGGGACCTTGAGGGACACTTTAGCTTGGAGTCATTGATGGCGTTTGAATGACTGTGTGTGGAAAATGAGGTTTCCCCTAACATTTACTCATCCATTCAGAGCTGTTGGAACAGACGGTTTGATGCTACGACCGACAGTTTGAAAGATACACAATGTTGGCTGTTTGAACTGAGGAACACTATGAGATTTGACATCGACCAAGAATGTGTTTCCAAATTTTAAAAAACTTGAATATCTAAATACTGAGATAGGTTATTGTAGGCCCCAGTAACGCGGTCTCGTAGCACCTAACAACTTGATGCTACCTCGTATGAGTTCTGAGATATGACCCCGTAAAGATCATTGATTTCATGTTGAAGGGACCTTAAGGGACACTTCAGCTCGGAGTCATCAGCGGCATTTGAACGACTATGTGTGAAAAATGAGGTTGCCCCTAGCATTTACCCGGCCATTCGGAGTTGTTGGAATAGACGATTAGATGCTATGACTGATGGTTTGAAAGATACGCAATGTTGGCCATTTTAACTGAGGAACACTTTGAGTTCTGACATCGACCGATAATGAGTTGCCAAATTTAAACAAACTTGAATCTTTGAAAATTGAGATAGGTTATTGTAGGCCCCAGAAACATAGTCTCGTAGAACCTGATGGCTCGATGCCACCTTGCACGAGCTCCAAGACATGACCCCATAAATATTGTTGATTTCATGTTGAAGGGACCTTGAGGGACACTTCAGCCCGGAGTCATCGACGGTGTTCAAATGACTGTGTGTGGAAAATGAGGTTGCCCTAGCATTTACTCGGTCATTCGGATCTTTTGGAATAGACGATTTGATGCTACGATTGACAATTTGAAAGATACGCAATGTTGGCTGTTTGAACTGAGGAACACTTTAAGTTCTGACATCGACTGATAATGTGTTTCCAAATTTAAATGAACTTGAATCTCTGAAAACTAAGATAGGTTATTGTAGGCCCCAGCAACATGGTCCCGTAGCACTTGACGGCTTGATCCTACCTTGCACAAGCTCTGTATATGACCCCATAAAGATCACTGATTTCATGTTGAAGGGACCTTGAGGGACACTTCGGCCTGGAGTCGTTGGCGGCATTTGAATGACTGTGTGGAAAAAAAAGTTGCCCCTAGCGTTTACCCGACCATTCGGAGCTATTGGAACAAATGGTTCGATGCTATGATCGACGTTTGAAAGATACGTAATGTTGGTCATTTCAACTGAGGAACACTATGAGATTTGACATCGACCGAGAATGTGTTGCCAAATTTAAACAAACTTGAATCTCTAAAAACTAAGACAGGTTATTGTAGGCCCCAGCAACATGGTCTCGTAGCACCTAATGGCTCGATGCTACCTTGCATGAGCTCCAAGATATGACCCCATAAAGATCACTAATTTCATGTTGAAGGGACGTTGAGGGACACTTTGGGTCAAAGTGTAGTCTAAGACCAGTGAATTAAAATATTTGCATAAAATGTGTTTTGGATTGGTATATGATGTAAGGAATTTTCCTTGGTTGTTATTTATCTTTCCAAAGAAAATTACTGGTGTTCTTGACAGTGACTAGATTTGGGGTCATAATCAGTGATTGGGAGAGCCCTATTTTGGCACCAGTCATTTTGGTGAGTGTAAATCCTTAAGAGTGGATGTTTTTATGGTGGATTATGGATTTTGGGATCCATAATGATGTGTTTGATCAACTGGTTTGTTCTAGAAGAAGTTGTAAGGTTCCATTTGTGTAGGCCCTAGTTGTGTGACCCTAGAAACAAGGGTTTGGTGGCTAGAAGAATGAGTAGGTGTTGAGACCTTAAAAACTTGATTTTTTTTTGTTTTTAAACCTTATGAAAGATTTTTTCTTGGTTGCGATGTTGGGGAGTGAATATATCTATGAGTTTCTTTGTAATGGTGATGGAATTAGGCATAGTTGGTGACTGCTAAGGTATTGGATGTACTAGATGGTCCAAAGGCGTCTATCTTGGGGTTTGGGTATGATTTATAGAACCCAAAAGGGTATCTAAAACAATCAAGATTTCCTTTAATTGTTTGGAAGGATCAGGATAAAAAGGTTGATTTGACATATTGGAGGCTCTAGGTGAACAGTCAATGAAACAATAATTTCATATGCTTGACTAGAATGTTTTTTGGATAGGGCAGTAAAGTAAATACATTTTTGTGTTTATTATTTTAATTGTTTGGAAGGATCAGGAGAAAAAGGTTGATTTGACATATTGGAGGCTCTAGGTGAACAGTCAATGAAACAACAATTTCATATGCTTGATTGGAACGTGTTTTGGATAGGGCAGTAAAGTAAATACATTGTTGTGTTTATTATTTACATTTCCATGCATTTGAATCATTATTTTATTTGCTAAGAAGGTGAAGGAATAAACTAGTGTTGGGGATAGTGACTGGGCATGGGAGTGAATGCACTTAAGGGTGGAGGTTTTTGGAGAAGGAACATGAATGTTCATGTCCAATATGGTGTGTTAGAACCATTGGATCGATCTAGAGAGGGTTTTGGAGGTCTTCTTGAATAGACCCTAGGTTTATGACTCTAGGAACCAGGGTTTTTTGGTGAGAGAGTTTGGTGAATGGTGGGGTATCAAATTATGTAGTACAAGCACTAGAATTGAGTTTTTTGGCACGGGCTGGGAAATTTTTGTATATCAACATGTGATAGAGTTTGGGGATTTTTTAGTATTTAAATACATCTTTGGGATGTATTTTAGAGTTCGGATATATGGAAAGAATGGCTGTGAAAAAGATATTTATGTTTTTCATTCTAAGAAGATCCAGAGTGATTTTGAGTCACAAATGAAATACCCTGATCCTTCCACAAGTGTTATTCTGATGAGTTCTAATCACTTGATGAACATAAATTATCTATTGATTTGAAAAGAAAATCAACAAAAGACGCTAAAAATGAAGTGAAAAAACCTAAGGTTTCTTCTCAATGTAAGTAAAATATTTTCCCTCAATGAAAGACTGAAGTCTTTCCAAACTCATTTCTCCCAAATTATGGGAAACTCTGAACTTACTATTTGAATAACCACAAGTTTTTATTTGCATGCAGGTTATTCTTCCGAGAGTCATGAACATTTCCATCCATCTCTTAATGAAAAGGAACATCAGATGGTGAAATCTATGAAAAACAAAAACTGAAGAGATGAGCAGATGGATGCGCAGTCATAATTTTTCTAGCAGATGTCCTATTAAAACAATAGAAAAGAAAATGGCCCTAGAGGCTGCTAAGTCTTTCAAATCAGAAAACCCCTATGGCTTAGTAATTATGAGGTCATATAGCGTATACCAATATTTTAGGCTTGTAAGATTCCCTGGCCTCTCTCTATGCCTGCTTGTATTTAGAAATATCATCTTCATATCTAGGGTGATATTCAACAATCTCTATTATATTACAATCTCCTATACTCTATAAGTTTGTTTGACAAGGGTTCAAGAAGCCAATCTATTATTGTCTAAAGGATATTTTGGGTTTCTATGTTTTGTTACGTATTTTTTAATAACAGTGTTTAGACGGCTCTTAAGGTAATGTTGCTTATTTTATGGGAAAATTTGTTCTGCAGACAACACCGAACACATTTGTAGATAAACTCAAATTACCAAGAGAAAGAACAATGGTGACTCTAGTGGATCCTAACAGAAGGGAATGGCATGTACGATTCCTTAGAGATCTCCCTAAAGCTTCCTTGATTCATGGATGGAGATATTTCTCAATTGCCAATAATCTTGAGGATGGAGATGCCTACATTTTTTAGCAGGTAGATGATAGAAAAAAAAAAATTAAACTTAATGTCCATATTTTCCCCATTGTCAAATAATGTAGTCCTTACAAGTATTTTAAAGGAGGAAAAGTGCATAATAGCCTTCCATCATGTATGAATAAGAAAATACAAGTTTTAGGCAATGATTTGGTCACCAATTTTCCAGCAAAGGCATCTGGACCTGAAAAGGGAAAATGTATGAAACAATGAATAGAACAGCTACAAGGGAAGAAGGTAAAACCTAGTAATTGAAGCAAATGTATTAATCTGGATAACCCAAAATGTAAACCTTCTTTTTCAGAGAGGGAGAAGTTGGAAAGGAAATGAGATAGTGCATCCTTGAATTGAGTTGGTTCCTTAAGGCTCTTCCATGGCCTTCCAAGTATTATGTGCTTGCAAGTCATTGGCATAACATCATAAAGTTTTTTTTTATTAATAATGAGAAATATGTTAGAGTAATTATATTTTACACTTATTAATTAAATCACTTCGGTTGAATTAATTAAGTTAGTTATTACTTTGTTTACTTAAGCTATCTCTTAGGTGCATTATAATTAATATCTTTATTAATTATAATGTGCAACCTAGCTTTTCTTCACTTTAGGGTTTTGTTCACCTTTTTAAGGTCGAACTTGTAATTATTGCATCACACTCTTTTGAATACATTTTTCGCTCTCTCATTTTTTAGCACAGAAGGGTTTCAATTTTTTCCATCTTTTTCTTCGTTCTTTGTAATAGGTATCTTGCATGCAGAATGGTCTTCGAAGTTGAATCTGTATTTCTCAGTTTCTACATGGTATCAGAGCTATTTTGCTGCTGCTTGTTTGAGTTCTTTTGAAGCTGTGGATCAAGCATTTTTTGATGGTTTTTTATATTGGATCTGGTAGGTCTTAATTTTTTGGTGCACTTTGGGCAAAAATTGACCTCATGGTTGCGTTCAGAAGACCTAAAAACCCCTATTTTCATATAAAACTCAACCTATTTGGCCTCCAGGGCATCTGGGAGAATTTTTCTGGCCTATTAGGGTCGTACAGGCTTGAAAACTGAGAAAAAAAATTTTAAAGAAACTTTTAAAAGCCCTAAAGGGCTCTCTCCAGAGTGTGTCACCACCACACCATCGTGACACCACCCGGCCCCCACTCAACCCCCACTCAGCATGCCACCCATCAACCATCAACCGTCCACCCAGCCGCCACCCCCGTCAGCAGTCTGCCACCATGCACAGTGGTGACATCATTGCTGACGTCACCTGCTGGATTTTTTTCCAACAACCTTTTGATTTTTTCGGCGACTTATATTTTTCTAGCGACCGAAAAAAAATTTCGGCGAGATGAGCCCATTACATGCGGCTGTCAATTTTTATGTCGTGACTGGTTTATTCCAGAGAGCTTCTTTTCAGAGGCGCAGTTGGTTTTTCGGCTGTAACTTGTGCATAAGGTGTCCGTTTTGAGAAAATGAAATATCATCGGAAAGGTGTTTCTGAGCCAGACGTGATGATGCTAGTTTTGTTTGCTACTTCATCCATTTGAGCTCTCATTTTTTGCATTGAATTAGAGGCTTCAATTTCCTCCCTCTTTGCATTTGGCGTCCAGGTTTTCTTCTCATTTTTTGTGCTTTCAATAATTGATTACTTTATGTATGGGGGTTAGATTTATTTTGTGGGGGGGTGAAAATTCTCTTTCTATCATTTATTTCAAAGAGACCCTTCTACTTTTTTCTTCTTTCTCTCAATGGCAGACTCTTCTATCGCCTGCCTTACACCTCACAACTATCACACTTGGAAAGGACAGATGACCAGATTGCTTATGGAAAAAGGGTTATGGTCATGCCTCGATGAGGTTCAACCAGTTCTACAGTAGCCTTATGAGGCTCTTATGTAGAGAAATAGGATGGATGAGGCAATGGGCCTCATTGCAATGAATATCTCAAATGGGTTGTTCTTCCACCTAGATGGTTTGACCACACCCAGGGATATGTGGAACAAGTTTTCCACCTTGTTTGGCATAATGAATCAGTTCAGGGTTCTCCAAATAGATGCAAAGTTCACCTCCTTGGTACCTGAATCATTCACCAGCATTGAGGACTTCTTGATGAAGTTCAAGTCCCTTCGATCTATTTTACAGGTTGCTGGAAAGACAAAGTCAAATGATAAGTGTATCTTTCTGATACTCTCAAAGTTTCATGACCCTTATCAGATTTTCACTTCTACCTTCTACTCCATTATGGATGCATTGGGTGCATGACATGTTATGCCCTCTTTTGAGACCTTCTATGTCAGGTTGACTAGTGAGCAGTCCAAGCTCAATCAGATGGATTCACTTACAGGTTCACAGTTACAGGCATTGCTTTCCAAGACACCTTAGGATACACAGAAGAAGAAGCTGAAGAAGATATCTGACTCCTCTTCTCAGCACTCTACTAGCCCACCATCTTCTTCTAAGAAGGAGAAACAGAAGACTGAGAGCCCTACATGTTCTTATTGTTAGAAGGGGCCTCATGATGAGTCACATTGTTTTCAGAAGTAATTTGATGGCTATGAAAAATAGATTGTAGATTTGCAGCCTCTTCTTCAGAAGAGAACTGTTTCCTCTCCATCCTCTTCTACCTCATAGGGGTCTGCTTTTCAGTCTTCTACCTCATCTTCGACCTCTGGATAGGATTTTGGATAGGGTCATGCATTATGGGCTTTCATTGCATCCCCTTCATAGGTCCCTTGGATACCGGATTCTGGTGCTTCTCACCATATGGCATCTTCTCTGAAGATCTTCTCTTCTTTTGAGGCTTCTCCTATTCCTCACATTCTCATGGGGAATAACAATGTTATGCCAGTCTATCGAAAAGGTTCTATAGGCATTCAGGATGGTACATTTAATGATGTATTGTATGTTCCATCTCTGTCTGCAAACCTTCTCTTGATTTATCATATTACACTCAGTGGGTTAGGGAAGACAGTTGAGATCATGACAAATTCAGTCTTCATTTGGGATAGTGCGACAGGAGGCATTATTGCTACAGGGATAGTTGATCATTCCACTCATCTCTACACCTTTTCACACTTTGGTCCACCATCTCCATTATTGGAGCACAGCTCTCCTCTTCCACGATCGCATCATGTGGGGCAGACAGGTCACTTGAACCTCTGTGTTGTTCTTGAGACCACTTCTGTGACTGCCTCACCACATCTTGTTGAGGTTTCCTCTCTTCAGCATGACTCTTTTTCATCACTACTAGACCCTCCAGCTCCATTCATCAAGCCACTAGGTGCAGTTGTTGAGGATACTAGAGAGGACATTCATCTCCTCTTTCATGACAGTGTCAGTACACCTATCACACAACCTACATTGGGGATTCCCCTTTAGGATTCTCATGTCTACTCCTTTGAGCATCAACTTGGCCTTCCAGTGACACCTCATCTTTTGAGGTTACCTCTTCAGTGTTCACTGCCTTTCACTACTTTGTATTGGAGTCATGGTGGTTTTCTCATTGATCCAAGGGTTCTTTCATTCCAGGGGGCTTTGGAGCCTTGACCCTCTCTCACGGGGGGGTTTGGCAGCACGCATTGTACTTATGGCCTTGAGAGAGTCTCTTGAAGTCATTTTTTTGTCTTTTGCTTGCTTTTATATCTCTTTTTGGAGAGGAGTTTTTCCCACTGGGGTTTCTCCTTTGTCTCTGATTTACAGAGATTTCCTTGTATTGGGTACCTAATTAGGCCTTGTTGCCTGTACTCATTTCCTGCTTTCATAGCTATGCTAGGTTAGCTTACCTCCTAAGCTTCACTTAAGGGGGGGTGTTAGATTAATTATATTTTACACTTATTAATTAAATCACTTCGGTTTAATTAATTAAGTTAGTTATTACTATGTTTACTTAAGCTATCTCTTAGGTGCATTATAATTAATATCTTTATTAATTATAATGTGCAACCTAGCTTTTCTTCCCTTTAGGGTTTTGTTCACCTTTTTAAGGTTGAACTTGTAATTATTGTATCACACTCTTTTGAATACATTTTTCGCTCTCTTATTTTTTAGCACAGAAGGGTTTCAATTTTTTCCATCTTTTGCTTCGTTCTTTGTAATAGGTATCTTGCATGCAGATTGGTCTTGGAAGTTGAATCTGTATTTCTCATTTTCTATAAAATATTTTACAACTCATCTCATTAGGAGCACCAGAGGAAAGAGATGAGCAAAGAAAACCTCCGGTATTGCCCCAAAAAATAGAAGAGAAAGGTTGTCATTAAATCTTACAAACTTCCTATTATACATACGGGGTAATGCATGAATAATTTACAGTCCACCCAATTTACAGTTCTATATAAATTTGACATTACAATATTTTGTATATCCATTTAGTCTAATGAACCAATTAGATCTGCCCTACCCTTGATTATCTCAAGTATTGCCTCGTGGTCTAACTCACGAACCTTCCAAAGAGTTTTATTATGTGGTCTTCCCCCATATCTGATCAAGTGGACATTTGATGCAACGACGAGGTTTGAATAATGAAGAATCTTTCAGTGTGTCTCCCAATTCTCAAACAACCACAACCTAGGGTTCTTCAGCATACCGTCTAAGTCATGTACCAGTTACAACCACTACTCCTATATGGTATTCTAATTCTTCACCATCGATAACCGAGTGATCCAATTTCTTTTTTGCCACAACACAATGACATATAATAATATGTCCCTTATTCATTGTCTTCAGGTGCAATAACAGCAAAAACATGGCTTGTAATGATATAAACATATTGAGGACATTAGTTTACTAAATATTTATGATAAAGTACTAAATTTGAGATTATTTGTATGTGGAAAATTTACCTGGTTGTACTAGATCATATAAGCGATCAAAGTTAATGGATCATTCCATTTCTGTCAATTGTAGTGATTCATGGGGATGATAGGCAAGTGGACTCAAAATACGTGTATACCATTTGTCAACCCATTCCTTTGACTCGTACCCATCCCAATCTTCATCTACACATGATGAACAAAAGCACGCCATATGTCGTGTGTGGATACTCCATGAACCTGCATTACAACTTCTAAAAGAGTGTAGCTCACTCAATCTTGTCAATGTACAACAATCCTCATTTGGTGCAATGTTAGTTTCATCCAGCAACCAAAAAAATATACGAACCATAGACTCACCTTCATTACTTGGACCCATTGTAGAATTACATCACTGGACAATACATCCCACATTTGAAAATGTTGATTTCTCTTTGTACTTTAATTCTTCACGTGCTAAGGCTCTTTTAATAGATGCACCTGGACCATCGTGCTCTCTCTTTCCATGACTGGCCTTTGTGAAATTCCACATATATTGAATTCCAATAATTTTATGCATCCTACACAACCAATAAAACATCTGAGAATTATTAAATTGTGATGCAAAATTATCTGACCATATGATATGTTGATGATATTTTATGCCCATGTTTTCCAAATGACCATAAAATAGTTGAAAGCAACCGTGTACAAACTTTGTAGAAAGTGAGCGATCATCGCTAATACAAAAATGATACTCCCTCAATATCTTCCTATTCTCCTCTGTACTATCCGGTGAATGCATGAATGCTATATGAACAAATATAGCAACCTGTTGAGAGCTATAATACTTTGCTTGCACCTCATTCCATGGTTGTAGTGTGTAGTTCTCTACAAAGTCCACAACTGAAACAATGGTATCAAGTGGGAATGTGTCCTTGCACAACTTGAATTGCATATCCAACCATCGCACTCTATGTGTATGTCATGCATACTCATAACTAAATTTTTTACAAAAAATGTCCATGAACTAATACACTAGAATTTTTTCAATTACTAAATCACATCTTTTAGCCTCTTTTCCATCTTTTATATTGTATGTCACGGTCTTATATTTTCTGAATTCCACTATTTCATTACTGATTGCATGTGTACTCTCCATATGTTGACAAATTGGAAAATTTCGCAAACCTCCGCAATCTATGCATGTACCATTCAAGCATGAGAGCTTGTAAAATTGTTGACCATCCACTCTTTCACATAAAATGGTAGATATTAATTCCTTTGAAGATCTAGATGGGACATTTATGTTACAATCTTGCAAAACATTGTTAGAGTGCAAATCTACACATATATTCCTATAAACTTCAAAATGGTTAGAAAATTCAATATGTACCCTACAACAACAAGTTGTGCGTGTGTGATTTATCTTCACATAAAAAGGTTTACACATTTCAAAATATCTTTGACTAATTTTAATTTGAGGATACATATGCATAAATTTTGCAAAGAATTGTGTCTGAGTTGAATCCAAAAAATGTTTTGGATGTGGAACACGAATTCAACTACCAATCCTCCTTACAACATCTATTTGATCAGGAGATAGCCGTATGTTATTCTTCCAAAATTCTTCAATCAAGGATTTCAAAGCTTCAACAATTGTTTTATCTTTTTGTGGTAGTATAGCGAAAAATGCCCATAACTCATTTCTATTTGGATCTTCCACTCTTTGGCACCTTCCCAAGGCTCTCATTAGAGACTTTCTACTTATTTTCAATATTTTTCTTATCTTTCTAATGAGTCAAGATTTCTTCATTTAAGTGCTTACTATCATTGATGTAAGTACATGTCGTGTGACATTACTATCTTTTGTGCGTGATGTAGAACCCACACTCTCATATGCAGTCATTAGATTCAAAAACAATAGATTTTTCACTTGACTCATCCATCGTTCTTAGCCCAAAAATCTTCATGATGGGCCTAAATTTCAAATTTCTCATCATTTCAACAAATAGTTGACATCTTCCTGTCATGTTTAAATTCTCAAAAAATGATCTCCAAATATGATTAGCATTTATTTGACAAGTACGCTTGGGAATCTTGTCAGACATTGCTTGCAAAGTGTTAGTATCAATATCAATCAAATATTTTGACTTTTTATAAATAATTCTAGGAGCATCAAAAACATTATAAGTGAATTGTGTACCATCTTGAGTGCCTTCAACATGAGATGATGTTGTGCCTACACCTTGGGATGTAGACAATGGTGTACCTTCAACATGATACAAGGGGGTACGTACACCTTAGGATGTAGACAATGGTGTGCCTTCAACATGATACAAGGGTGTTCCCACACCTTCGGAAGCAGACAATGGTGTGCCTTCAACATGATACAATGGAGTGCCTCCAATATTGGATGATGATGTCTCTTCAACTTGGAAACTCATAGATGATGTGCCTGCATCTTCATAATTCAATTGTCTTGTTGCACGCAAGTTTCTAATTCATTGTCTTTTTGTTTCCAATTCTAATTCTCTCTTACTTTGTATTGATGTTTCATGTTACTCATCCAAAGAAAAATCTTCTTCTATGGTATCCAATTTTTTTTGTTCACAAATTTGTCTCATTCTTTCCCTTTTCTTCTCTTTGTCTCTTTCATGCTCTTCCAGTGTTAAAGTCTTTGCTCGTCACCTTGGCATGATGATGATTTCTACATATGAATTGATTACAATTTTAAAAATATAATATAAATATAAAATAATAAGTCAAATTATAATATAAACCTCTTGCAATATGACAAATTATAATATAAATTTATTACAATTATATCAAATTATGTATTGAACAAGTCTATATCATACCAATTATAAACCAAAACACTCTTTATTCACATTTGACATGTAAAAAAATAAAAAAAATTACCTCAATCAATAAATTTCGGTGATAATGATTGAATTTCACAATTTGATGTTGATTTTTAAACAAAAAGATGGTGCAAATTGATAGAATATTCTTCTTTGCCACTATTAACACCATGAAAAGTGAATATTTTTTGGATAACACGTAGAACTCAGACAGCATATAGAAAAAGTGAGCCTCTTTCACAAGATCTTTAACAAAGAAGACCATTTATTTTAGTCTTCCATAGTGTGAGCGCGCTATAGTGTGTGTGCCCTATGAAAAACTAAAAAGTTTTATGCATACTCTTGCATAGCACAAGCACACTATAGCGCATGCACGCTATGTAGAGAGAGAGAGAGAGAGAGATCTTCCTCTCACTCTGACTATTTCTCCTCACAATTGAAATCTATGACTTAAATAGGGTGCACGCGCTATAAGTGCATGCCCTATAGTGCACACACCCTATGGAAGTCATAGATTTCCATAGTGTGCACGCCCTATAGCACGCACGAGCTTGGTAAGGCATTGGAATTTACCAATCCTAAGGCTTGGATTTTCCTTGGAGATCCAACCCAAAGGCTTGGAGGGTTCAAATAGCCCTGAGACGTGTTTTCCAGTAGACATACAAAAAAATGACAACTTTTTTTGTGTGCTCTTCGTTAGGTTTACTCATGGTTCAATAACGTAAAAATTAGACGATGTGATATTGTAGATCTCTCTGTTAGCTATCTAAGTATATAATTTATTTTGAATTCTGATTATGTTAAGTTTTTCATCTCTAATTTCTTTTGTGTGTATGTCTATTTTTTGTAAAAAACCAACATGTAGTATTTTGGGTATAGATTTTGGCTCGTTCATCGAATTTTGCAACAAGTTACATTTTTAGAGACTAGACTCCATTCTACATACTTTTAAAAAAAAGGAAATTTTGATTTTTAATTAGTTTTAAATGATTTCTAGGGGGAGCACACAGAAATTTCATGTTTTTAGGATGTGTGCACTTCGTAAATTCATCAAAAATTATACATTCATCAAAAAATTAGCGAAAAAATCTAGGATAAACTATGTGGTGTTAGCTAACTTCTCATAGGAGCGATTAAAAAAACTCAAAAAAAAAGTTAACATTTTAGGGGGAGCACACCAAATGCTATGTTATGTTTTTTCACAAAAAAATAGGACCACTTTTTGTGCGCCCCCTTTTTGAGGGCCTTAGTTTGCACCATTTTCAAAATAAATTAGTATTTTAGGAACTAGATTCAAAGTATTACAACTCTTGTTCTTCTTGCATATTAAAATTTTGATTCTAACTATCTTCAATTTCTTGTTGAAGTTCAGAGTTTTCTAATTTCAGGAAAAAAGTGGCATCTTATACCCCCTTTTTGGTCCCCCATCTTTGTGCACTTACTCATAGTGTATATTTGTTATGCAGAAGGTTGCAAGCTTCACCATTTGAATAGTGAGCTCCTACATAGTGTGTCCTCACCTTTAACAAGGTTAATTATAAAAGACTCCTAATAGGGTTCGACCTTTGACCAGGTCACTGTACTTAATGCATTGTAAAGATCAACTCCTAACAGGGTTGTAAGATCTTCTAACATGGATCATTATACTCTAGTGTAGTTTATAATCAGTGTTGATTCCCACCAGGGTTTTTACCTATTTGGGTTTCCCCATAACCAAAATTGTGGTGTTGTGTTAAGTGTTCTCATATTGTGTTTATGCTTAATGTTCTTCTATACTTAATTGGATAAAGAATTGAATCTTGTAGATAACTGATTCACCCCCCCACCCTCTCAGTTATCTCTTGGGACTACTCCTAACAATTGGTATCAGAGCCAAGTGCCTCAGAGAGAAATTTTAATAGCTTTAGGTTAATCAGATGGCATTCTTTAGAAAAGAAAGTTCTAAGTTTGATGGAGAAAATTATCTAGAATGGAAGAACAAAATGATGACACATTTGCAGTGCATTGCTTTTGAGATTTTTGAAGTAGCTACTAAAGAAGTTCAGATTCCATCTTTATCAGATCTTGCAAAGGAAGATGCAACTCTTAAGAAAAAGGAGATGTTCACTCAAAATGCTATTTCCAAAGAAGTCCTTATCAGCGCCTTATCAGACAGTGAGTTTTTAGAGATCAAGAAAGTTGATAAAGCCTACAAGATATGGAAGTATCTAGAAGACATGTTTGAAGGAGACATCCAAGCCAAGAATGCACACAAAAAGACATGGAAGAAAAAGTACAATACATTGGAGATGCTACCTCAAGAGATCATCAGATCCTACAATCAAAGGATTAATGAAGCAGTTGCAAGAATCAGAAACAATGGTGGAGAAATTTTGGAAGAAGACATAATGGATAAGTTGATGACTACTCTGACAACATAATATGAGAGAAAGATAAACATCCTAGATGAGACTATGCAATTTTCAAAAGAATTCAAAAGAGAGACCTTAATAAGCAAGATTTTAGCATTTGAGATTTCAAGTTTGAAGACAGAGCCTAAAAGTGAAACAACCTTCAAAGCTTCAGTCCATGGTAAGAAATCCGTGAACACTTCTGGTAACTTTGATGATGATGATGAAGATAAAGAGCTAGATGATTTCATTACTATGATTGCTAAGAAAGAAAGAAAAGGAAAAGGAAAATATGAAGGTCAGTTACCATTCAAATGCTTTTCATGTAACAAGATTGGTCACTTTGCATCTAAGTGTCCTACAAGAGTCAAGAAGTTCAAAACTAACTACAAGCCTAAGTATACAAAAGAATGTTACTATACTGGAGATGGAGTATCAGATGAAGATTCAGTAGAAGATGAAATTGGATTTATTGCTATTGAAGATTGATGAAATGGATATTGAAGATGAAAAGAAAGCACAAGAGTTAGCATTAATTTCACAAGCTGACATCAGGATAGACTGGATCATTGACAACAGTTGTTCACATCACATGACAGAAGAAAAAGATAGATTTGTACATCTGGATAAGTACAAAGGTGGCATGGTTAGATTTGGTGACAACACTCCTAAACCTATCATAGGTAGAGGAAATATCACCTTGGATGGAAAGAACAACACTGATGATGTTCTTTATGTTGATGGTTTGCAGCATAACCTACTAAGTGTTCGATAGTTGCTTGACAAAGGATATCAGTTGGAATTCAAAAACAATAAGTGCATCATTAATAACAAGGAAGGAGAAATGATTACATCAGCTTCAAAGACAAAAGGTAATATTTTTCAGCTTAATTCAGAAGCAAGTTGTTTTGTTGCTAAAGTAGATGATAGTTGGTTATGGCACAAAAGACTATGTCACATCAATTTTTACAATATAGTAAAGATAAGCAATGTAAAGGCAGTTAGAGGCCTTCCTAGCATTGTAAAACTAGTTGATACAATGTGCAGGAAATGTGTGATGGGAAAGCATGTGAGGAATTCATTCATAAGAAAGCATAATTCGGCAGAGAACAAATTGGATCTAGTGCATACAGACCTATGCGGACCAACTCAAACAAGATCATACTATGGTGAAAGGTACTTTATTTTGTTTGTTGATGATTATTCTAGAATGATGTGGGTTGCGTTCTTAAAAGACAAATCAAAAGCATTTGAGAAGTTCAAGATACTCAAAGATAAGGTTAAAAATGAGTCTGGATTAAAGATAAAATGTTTGAGATCAGATAGAGGAGGAGAATTCACCTCTGACAAATTTTATGAGTATTACGAAGAACATGGGATAAAGAGACAGCTAAGTGCACCTAGAAACCCTCAGCATAATGGAATTGTAGAAAGAAGAAATAGGATCATACTTGACACAGCACACACTATCATGATTGAAGGAAAAGTTGCACACACCTATTGGAGAGATGCGGTCAATACTATAGTCTATACTATTAATAGAATTCAATTGAGGCTAGGTGCAAATAAGACACCTTATGAGCTATGGTTTGGGAATGTACCTACAATAAAATACTTCAGAATCTTTGGAAGCAAGTGCTACATCAAGAGAGATGAAGCTATTGGAAAGTTTGATGCAAGAAGTGATGAAGGTATTTTTCTTGGTTACTCTGCTAAAAGAAAATCTTATAGATGTTTTAATTTAAGATTGAAGAAGATCATTGAAAGTGCACATGTAAAGATAGATGAGAAGTTTATGATTCAAGAAAGATATCATGATTATGCACCTATGATTGAAGAAGAACCTATACCTACCAGTGGAGAAACAATTGTTGATGAAATGTTTGACAACATTGATGTATTATTCAATGACCCTAAAATAAGTGAAGAAGAATCAAAAAAGAAAAATGAGAGAGTCACACCTAATGTTCCAAAATTCACATCTAGATACCATTCAAAGGAATATATCATTGGAGATTAGAAAAGCAAAGTCATGACAAGATCAAAGGCAAAAACTTCAACAGTTGATGAAGCGGTATGTTTACTTTCACAAATTGAACCTTTAAGTGTTGAAGATGCATGTAATGATTCAGATTGGCATGAAGCAATGAAAGAAGAGCTAGATCAGATAATTAATAATGATACATGGGAATTGGTCCCTAGACCTAGTGACAAGAATGTGATTGGAACCAAGTGGATATTCAAAAACAAGATGAATGAAGATGGTACAGTAGTAAGGAACAAAGCAAGACTACTATGTAAAGGATATGCACAGAGAGAAGGAATTGATTGTTCAGATACATTTTCCCCTGTAAGAAGATTGGAAGCCATAAAGCTATTTCTAGCATATGCAACATTCAAAAACTTCAAAGTATATCAGATGGATGTCAAGTTAGCATTCCTGAATGGAGAGTTGAAGGAAGAAGTCTACATAGAACAACCTGAAAGATTTACTTTATCAAACAAACCTGATATGGTATGCAAATTGAAGAAAGCCCTCTATGGACTTAAGCAAGCCCCTAGAACATGGTATGAAAGATTGGATGGTTACTTGACTAAGATTAGATTCAAGAAAGGAGTAGCAGATTGTAACTTATTCATAAGAGAGACACCTGATGGATTATTGTTGGTTGCTATATTTTTTTATGACATTATGTTTGGTGGTAATGACAAGCTTAGTGCTGAATTCGCTAAAGAGATGCGGAGTGAATTTGAAATGAGCATGATTGGACCTATCGAGTACTTTTTGGGATTGAATGTGCAGCAGATAGACAAAGGTATTTTCATTAATCAATCTAAGTATGTGAAAGAGATATTGAATAAATTCAAGATGGATGATTGCAAGCCAGTAAGTACCCCTATGATAACAGGATGCAAGCTTTCAAAAGAAGATGATTCTGCAGCAGTAGACATAACCCTTTATAAGTCTATGATTGGTAAACTCATATATCTTACTCAATCTAGACCTGATATTTCTAATGCAGTTGGAATTGTTGGAAGATTTGTAGCATAACCTAAACAAAGTCATCTTATGGCAGTAAAGAGGATATTCAGATATTTGAAAGGAACTATAGACTATGGCTTATGGTATCCTAATTTAGAGAATGTAGAACTTCATGTATACACAGATGCAGATTGGGCAGGTTGCATTGATGATAGAAAGGGTACCTCAATAGGAGCAGTATTTCTTGGAGATAGACTTGTTACTTGGAAAAGAAAGAAGCAAAATTGTATTTCTCATTCAACAACAAAAGTAGAGTATGTAACAGCATCATTAAATTATTCTACAATTGTGTGGATCAAGCAGATGATAAAAGATTTTTGAATTTAGATAGATTACCCTATTGTTATTCATTGTGACAACACTAGCACTATCAATATGTCAAAGAACCATGTGATTCATGCAAAGACAAAACACATTGAGATAAAATATCACTTCCCAAGAGAGAAAGTTGCAGACAAAGAAGTAAAATTAGATTATGTGAGTACAAAAGAACAGCTAGCAGACATTTTCACTAAGTCTTTACCAAAGGATACTTTTGAGTATCTCAGGGAGAAGTTGGGAGTAATTCCCTTCCCTGAATCTGATTAGAGTTTGTAGAAGTGCATCAGTCCTTAGTGACTGATGAATGGTTGACTACTCTACTTCAGGAGTAGTACCGGTGCTTATTTTTTTTAGCACCCTTTTCTATTGATGTCAAAGGGGGAGTGAGTATACAATCATGAAAAATTAAAAAAATTATTTTATTCTAGAAGGGGGAGTAAGTATTAGTAAGGGAAGTATATAGAAGTTAATATACAGAGCATTCAACAGAAGTTGGAGGATTCATCCTTGGGGGAGTTTTGTTGAGGAAATGGATAATGTTATAAAATAATTGTTCATTTGGATTAGTGGTGTTTTTCATTCCATATGTTGCCATCAATGCCAAAGGGGGAGATTGTTGGAGATTTTCCAGCAAGTTAGTGTTGACTGTATGTTTGTCATTGATGAAAACATATGGTAAGAAGCATGCGTGGAAGTTCTATGTAGAGAGCCTTGAGCATATGTTTCTTAGATATGTTATCAACATGATATCATAGACGCAGAGGTTGATTCTGAGTGAAGACAGTAATACAGTTATTTATATCAGTAGTGTTCCTGACAGGTCCCAGGAAGAGTTATGTATGTGATTTGCAGTACGGTTATGATGTAGCCTTGTGCGTTTATATTTATGTTGTAGACATGTTACTAAAGCTATGTTCATGGATGCAGAGTCAGTTGTCTAGTAGAGATTGATTTATGATGTTTCCAGTTGCCAATTACAGTTTCCTGAGTTTATCTGATGGAGCCAACATTGTTTATATTGTTGTAGTAGTTGCGTATATCATTTTGATATGTGTGTTTGGATTAGTGTTTGGAGAAGACTTAAGAATGTTTGGTTAAGAGTGCATAATGTATTTCAACATGAGAATAAAGTTTCAGTTAATTTTGTGGAGCCAACTGTGTGAAGCGGCGCGTCTACTCATATTGAGTTGCCTGGTCCTAATTTTTGTTACGTGCTTAGTATAGCCGTTGGAGATGTTGTTGGAGAGTTATATTGTTTATCTAATATGATTTCAAGAAATTTCTAACAGGTCGACTTGATTATATCATTTGGAAAAAAGATACTTATAGCCGGTCAGTTGTGATCACTAAGTATGGCAGATAGTTGAAAGAGCATAGCAGAGCAGAAGGTGCGAAGTATTGAGCCATCAATAGAAGGTCTATGTGAAAAATAATAAAGTGTATGCTATTCATTAGAACTGATCAAGACAAAAGGTCTAACTCACAATTCACCAAGATCCAGATATAGTGTATATATGTTATGCAGAAGGTTGCAGCCTTCACCATTTGAGCAGTGAGCTCCCAAACAGTGTGTCCTCACATTTAACAAGGTTAATTATAAAAGACTCCTAAATGGATCTGACCTTTGACCAGGTCACTGTACTTAATGCATTATAAAGATAAACTCCTAACAGGTTTGTAAGATCTTCTAACAGGGATCATTATACTCTAGTGCAGTTTATAGTGGGTGCTAATTGCCACCGGGGGTTTTACCTATTTGGGTTTCCACATAACCAAAATTGTGGTGTTGTGTTAAGTGTTCTCATATTGTGTTTATGCTTAATGTTCTTCTATACTTAATTGCATAAAGAATTTAATCTTGTAGATAACTGATTCACCCCCCCCCCCTCCCCCTCTCAGTTATCTCTTAGGACTATTCCTAACATATGTATATCATCAATGTATAAGTGTCAATGTACATGTGTCACATCACTAAAAAAAACATTATGTAAGTATGCATGTATATAACTATACATATCAAAAGAATGATATGCATCATCAAATCTATCAAAATATCTATCCCTATGTCAAAAATGTATATGAACAGTCTCAAGATTCACTAGGGCATGAATCTCAAAGCCTGCGGGTGCTAGAAGATCTCAATCTAGGCATGGTGGTTGATTGATTGAGGTAGAATGTGATCAAGTACCTAAAGAACTCAAAGTAAAAAGTCCCCTTAGGTCTTCTTTCATCTCTACTATCATCTCCCTCTAGGATTCTATGTGCTTCGTGTTAGGGGGTGAACCCACAATAGTGGGTTACACTTTTTTGCTTGAACGGACACCGAACTCTACATTTTGAAAAAAAACTTTCAGATTCAGATGCATATTGTCGTTAAACCATTTGAATCTGAAAGATGAAGTAAATTAGAGTCTTTTAGGATTTTCTGTCTAGATTCTAAATATATTTTTTGTTTTTATTTCTGAATTTATTTGAATAGTTTTTTGTTTCTCCCACGAAAACTGGTATGTTACTAAAAATGCAATTTTCAAAAAGTTACATTGTTTTCATAGAGCATAATTTTTTTTCTCAAATAGATATCAATGTGATTCTTTCTAATTTAGTGTTTTAACATCCATACGGAGGGAATGCAATTTGGTTGATGACATTATCATGATTATTTCATATTTTATTAATGTTTGAAGTTGACTAAACTGTAATTTTGACATACCTTGACTACATAGCTTATAACTTATCTTGCATATGTCCAATTTCACTTTATTTTATTTTTGATAAAAAGAGAACTTCAATACCTAGGGCATAGATATTTTTTAGAATTTATTTTTTCACATTTACTATTTTCCATAAGCATGAAACATAGAGGTAGACATACGATGAAATATCTGTGTTTAGTAAAATAAAAATACAAAGTCATAATAAACTTAATATATATTAACATTATAATCATTGGAAATATTTTTCTTTGTAGTATCTTACTACATAGATAGTTGTTTCAAATTGAGTCATTTGATCTTTCAAAAGATAAACTCGAAGTGATTTTTTGTCAACATTTTAATAGGTGTGAAGGAGACTCCATTGTAGGTATGAATGTGGAGTATAGATGTTATATCAATGTTTTTTTTTAATCTAAGAGACTTTAAGCTAACCATTTGTAATTAATTACTTCAAATGGAACCTCTTAAGGCTTAAATCATCATATTTTATTAAAAATCTATGATTTCACCAAAAATCAGCATGTCTAAAAAAGTGTAACCCACTATTGTGGGGTCACCCTAGGGTTTCAACAAATATGAGCAATAAACAATATTAAGATAATGCAAAAATAAGAGGAAACAAAAATACAATAACACAAATATTAACGTGGCTCACCAAATATGGGCTACATCCACAAGAGAAATAGTCATCCACTTATTTTATGATTCAACAAAGAGAAAATTATAATATGATGATTTTTCATCACACATCTACTTATTTATCAAGCCTTTTTTTAGGCGGTTTATGAGGTCGGTTAACAAAATAAATAGTAACATAAAATAATTCCTTAAGGGATGGACCCCCAAACCCCAACAAGGATACATGGTGAGTGTACAATACTTGCTTGATTAGTCACTACAAACCAACAATCCCCCACTTGGAGACTAATCAGGCTCTATGCTAAACAATCCCACTTGGAGATTGATACTATAGAAACATTGCTACACTTGAAGCTCCCACTAGATTGACACACCTGAACTTGACTGTTTCTCATTTCCACTATAATCAAGCTTCAAGACCAATAGAAACTAAGAAGGAAGTCAGTTTCTCTCAAGCTACTACCTTAGTCAACATATCTATAGGATTCTTGCTAGTATGTGTACAATATGAAAAGGGGATCATGTAACAGGACTAATTTCCCTAATTCATAAGGAACATTGAAATACAAAACCACCCCAAGACAAGCATGATTAACACCACTTGATAAGAAAGATGTAAATATAATATCTATGTTTAAAGGGTTTGTATTCCTTTGTTTCTTAGAATTGAGAAAGAGAGGAATGATATTAGTATGCAAGAGACTAAATAAGAGAAGATAAATTATCTAATACAACTAAAAAGAAGATGTAAAAGAGAATAAGGAGGAATTTGAATGCGCCTAAAAATGAAATAGGAGAAGTGATTTTTCATATCCAAATTCCTGACTGTCAGAATCTTGGAATGATCTGTAATTGTAGATTTGCGACCTAGAGGTTGTAAGATGACTTTTTGCCAAATTTGAGCTAAAAATGTAGGGTAGAGGGAAAAACTTGTTTTGTATCTAGGGATAAAATTCCAATGACATTTTGTACCTAACAATTTTGGCTAAATTTTTCTTGGTCTCTTAGATTGTATCTGATCTTTCTGATTCATGTTGGATGGCTCCATACTCTTTTCCTATACACAAAAAAATTAGGAAAAGGTTGTTTAAAGGGGTTTTCCTTAGTCAAACCCCTGCTTAGGAATCAACCTTGAAAATAAAAGGAAATTGCATAAGGGAAGATGAAATCAAAGTTAGATCTGAATTGTAAATTACCTCAAATCTTGATGATGCAATGCTTCTTTGGGTGTGATCACAAATGTTAATACAATAGCTTGATCCAAAAGGAAATCATGAAATAAATTCCTTGAATGATGGATATTTTAGATTTCTAACAATTATTTATTAAGAAGAAGGAAGAATTAATCTTTGAAGGATTGAAGACTTGGATGCTTAATTGCAAAAGAGATCTTGAATTCTAATTGCTTGATTGATCATCTTCACTTGAAAAATTGTTAGTAAATTCTTGCACTTGCTAATGGATACCAAAAATGAGGACAAATATGGTGTTTATATACTCAATCCATCATTTCAAGGGTTACAACTTAGGAAGGTTGACCACAGGACCAGATCTCCCACTAATACCCTAACATAGGGCCTTAAGCCAAATTTGGGTCTTAATACTAGGGAACAAAAGACCATTGGAGTTTTATCCTAGGTACACAACATAAATGGAATTGTGTACCAACCAATCAAGGCCCAAATTTGGACTATGGGTCTTAGACAACCAACAGGTGTAGGATTTCTAGGTACAACTCATTTTGAGGTCAGGAAAGCATGTAAAGACCATAAATGTAATATAGGTTCTAGAAAATGAAATGAATTATTTTATTGGAATGAAAATAGAGGAGCACACCTAGAAATAAGGGCTAACCTTGAGTTTTGAAGAAATTGAATCAATACAATACTTACAATGTTAATTTGAATGTCTAATAAGTGTTAGAAGAGCATGAAATCAATGTGGTAACCCATACATACTAAAACATGGCTAAAATGAGAACCAAATTAAGGGTGCTCAATTTTTAGGATGGTAAATTTAGCCCCCACCTTAGTGGGATTATGAGTTTAGCACATACTCATGGTAAAGTAGAGAGAGAGAGAGAGAGAGAGAGAGAGAGAGAGAGAGAGAGAGAGAGAGAGAGAGAGAGAGAGAGAGAGAGAGAGAGAGAGAGAGAGAGAGAGAGAGATCTTGGGCAAACTACAAGGAGATAAGATATCACTAAGTTTAAGGACATAAGCTCCCAAACCAAGGATCTTAACTCATTCATCCATATTTAGGACACAAAATAAAAACAAAATCCTAAAGCTTACTAAGATTCTAAGTCAACTAGTTGAAGATACGTTGCAAAATAAAATGTCTCAACCACTAGCATCAGGCTCAAACAGCTATTACAAAATCATAAGTGGTCACTTGAAAAGAGAAAGAGAGCACATCAATGACAAGACAAAAATCCATGATCTAACCAACTAGCATAGCTATGATAGCATGGAAAGAAGAGAGAGGGACCATGAATCCAATAGTCTAGTAAGTTGTGTTATGCTAGGTGATTCATAGGATAAGAAGAGGAGGAGAAAGAAAGGATAACAAGTTGCGTTATGCTAGTTTCACTTATCCCAAAGAAAGAGAGAAGGATAATTGATAGTATAGTGCAAGTTGCATTATGCTAGTCAATTCTAGCTTGAAACATTTGTGTCTGGGGATGACTTGTAAAATTTTGTGCTTAGGGGTAGCTTATGGGATTAGTCCTATGGAAAGCATTATCTCCACAGAGATGCAAAAAGAATGATCAATCCAAAGGAAAGCATTGTCTCCTTAGGGATCAATAAATGGGATTGGTCCTTGTAGACATGTAAAAATGTCCTTAACACTCAATATTAATTAAATTAAATTAAATTAATATTCTCCCATAACATTATAGATAATTATAGGTGCAGAAAATATTTTAAAATAGCTCATCATGCTACACATTGTAGTTCTAATTTTAAAAAGAAGAAAGTGTCTCATACTTGGTGGAAGGATGCTTCCATCAAACATTATACAGTCTTGAAAAGCTCTCCTCAAATTTTGAAGGAACATGATCCTATCTTGGGCATTCAAAAGCCTATTGTTGAAGAAAATGGCTTCAATCCTGTTCTGTCTTCTGTCAATCCTATTGGAATTGATGATGATGTTGTTTCCAATCTCCCTACTAAGTAGGGACCCTCTTTTCCTTTGCTGGAAGATTCCAGGCTCTCTGTTGGCCGCTCTATGGTTGTTGTTCCTGTCGGCCCTGCTGCTATGTTGAATGCTGAGGGTTTTCATGTTCCTGTCTCACTTGCTGGGATTAATTCTAGCCTTGATTCAGAACTGATGTTGGGTGTTGGTTCTTTTGTCTTGAATTTTTTGTGCTAGCAGGATGAGGCTACGAGATTCGAAGATGGTTGGATCACTATTAAAGGGAAACAATCTAGGAAATCCTCCTCTTCTTTTGACATGACCCTTCATTCCCATAAAAAGGGGAATAACAGATAGCTTTGCTGCTATTTTCTTTGGACTATTGTTTCTAATGATCCTATTTTGCAATGTTCTTGGTTCATTGTTTGAGTGTCCTACTTTTTGTTTTGGTTGGTCTGATTTGTTCTGGGAGCTTTTAATGTTCTATCTTAAGGTTTTTTTTGTTAAAGGGTTTTGGGGCCCCTTCAAAACCTGCAGTTACCTTATTCAAAAACATTATAGATAATTTTAATTAATTAATTATATTTGTTATATTCTCCTACCTATTTAATTAAATTTGGCTCATCTCCCAAGGTATTTAAATTTAATTTAAATACATCCCTCTAGTTTAATTTATTTATTTAATACATTCTCTTCATTAAATCCCCTTTTAAATAAATTCATATTTATTTAAATCCCTCTATGTGCTAATATTCTTCTACAACTTGGTTAATTTAAATCTAATTGTAGGGTCGAAAAATGGAACCACTTCCATTTAGGACAGGTTTAGCCCTCCGAGTAAGTGGTTTGGGGTCATGTCAAACACCTTGAATGGGTCTTTGACTTAGATCTGGCTTTTTCCCCTATTCTGTCCCATTTTCTACTTCTTTTCTACATAATTCTAGCATCCTGAATTGTAACTCTAAGATTCTTGACCTTATGGTCAAGGTCTACCTCAACCCTGACCTAGGGTCCAAATTTAAAAATCCCAAAGTTTCTGAATGTTGGGTTTCAAAAAGATTTATATCCTGCTTCCGAGTTAGTTGTTTTGGGCTGCGAAATGGTAAACTCTTAAATTATATTTAATTTAGGTCCATTTCTAGGGGTTAAGCCTCAAATGGGAATTTAATTCTCCTATCTAGGCCTCTCTAGAAGTTTGTGCCATAGACTAGTATAAAAGGAAGCTTTCTCCTCTCATTTCAATATATCTCATTTTCTCAATCAAGCATCCATCAAATCAAAAAGCAAGAAAGAAGGAGAAGGAAAGCATTCAAGCATTCATTCATCTTCAAGCATTCAAGCATTCAAGATTCAATTCATCAAGGAGATCCATTGGTAGCCATTGAAGGATTCAATTGCTATGGAGCCCTCTTGTTGAAGATTTCTCCATCCACATCCATTCAAGCTTCTTCCTATTCCAAGATCCATTCAAAATTGGTGTTTAAGATCTAAAGAAAATTGATTTGAGACATCCTACATCCAATTCTACATTCATTTGGAGGATCCATACTTGTGGATTCAAGGATTTGAATCCTCCACAAGGGTTTCAACATAGGCAAGGTGAATTGTTTCATTTACTTTGTTTATTACTGCAATTTCAATTCAATTTCAAGGTTAATTCCTAAATTGGGGTTTGACCAAGGCAAACCCCTTCCCCCCCAATAAACAAAACCATTTTTTTTGCAAGAACATGTACGAGACAACGAATTACAGTGTAGATCTGGACACACTTTTCGGCAAAATTTTGGGATCCATGAACAGAATTTCCGTCAGAGAAACGTAGGTCAAGGTCGACATAAAGGGGTCAAGGTCAACCTTTCTACCTAGGTCAAGGTCAACCTTTCTCAAAAAATAAAAAGGTTTCTGGGTTTTCTCAGTCTCTATGTTTCGAGGCCAAATTTGGCTACAGAATTTCCTGAAACTGAATATAGACATCAAAAAATAGCATTTTCCAGATCTATCATACTTTGAGGTTAGTATTTATCTTCAATTCAATTAATATTTTCAATACTTCCTTCCATAAGGGAATATAAGGTTTTCTCATTTCTTCATATTCTTCATCGATTGATTCATTTATGCATTGACCATTCTCTTGTGGTTAATCAATTTGGATCTTTCCTTTGGGAAGTTGGGGTTAAGAAGAAGATCTTACCTTCCCCAATCCTATATATCATACATTACATCTTGATCTCCTTTTTATATATTAGATTTTGGTGAACCCGCGATAGAAAACTCTTTCTTTTATGGTGTTAAATCTTGCATGTGCTAGCATTTACATTTCATATAAAGAAAAAATACAAAAACATTTATTTTTTGATGCTTTGTGTTTTCCTAGTTTAGTTCATTTGCATTGCATTGGTATATGAGCTTTACTACCTCTAGTCCTACTTATAATATTATGGTTAGAAGAAGTCGTAGACTTATGGGTTTCTTTGATCCTAAGTCTTCCTCTCCTCTCCTTAGGATCCTGGATGACAATTTGATTACTCATGATTCCAATCCTACTATGGAGCATAACTCTTCTCACTCATCTCATGATGAGGATGATGCTTTAAGAGTTCCTCCTGAACAAGTCCAAAAACTTTCAACTGAACTTGATAAAATGGGAAATTATCTTATTCAAGAAAACCATAATCAAGATTCTATTGAAGCTATAGAGGCTCTTAAGAAAGTCCTTCATGATAGTGATCAAATTTTTAATCTCTTGCATCGTATTACTCATCCTATGCATTTAAATGTTAAACCTTTAGCTCATGAAGCTCAAGAATTAGGATTCACTCCTCCTGTCACTAGTGTGGAACCTTCTTACATTCCTTTACCTAGCATTCCTACTTACACTCCTCCTTTAGTGACTATGTCGGTTCCCTCTCTTCCTATGAGTGTTCCTCCCATGTGTGTACCTACTTCAAAACCTTCTTATCATAATTTTCCTTTTACTTATTCCAATCCTCTTCCAACTATGGTTCCAAGTGTTCCACCAATTGTTTCTTCCATTCCCACCACTTCATACACATTACCTAATGTTTCTAATGTTTCTATGCCTCCTATTTCATCTAATGATTCCACAATCATTAGTTTGGCTCAAACTATGTCCTCTTTACAACAACTTGCATCTTTAACTCAATCCAAGTTTAGTATTCCTACATGTGACATGGGCAGTCCTTTATCCCTAGACATTATTCATGCTCTTATTCCTCAACAAACCGATATGCCTCATCTTGAGAATTATAATGGTAAGGGTGATGAAGGGTGCTCCCCTTAATACCACAAACACATAACAGAAACAAAGAAACAACAACAATTTGCAAGAACAGAAAATTGGCTTCTTATTATCTCCACAAATGTGGAATTACAAACTTTCAAAATTACAATATGAAAAGCCACATGGGCATTCCCTTACAATATTCTGTAGGACAAAGCCTTGAATCAATACCCAAAACTGTCCGAACTGCCCTGAACTGCCTAAGACAACACTACGGGCCTTCCTTATATAGGCAATTTCCACCGCCCGAGAAGGTTTCAAAAATTTAGCCCTAAGGGCCGACCAAACTTAGAATTATTTTATTTTTCATTTTATTACATCATAGTCGGCCAAAATAACTTTTGAAACCCAAACAGAAATTTTGAAGGAAAATCATTTTCCGCCATTTCAAGTGACCCAACTTCTGGAGACCATAAGTCATCACCAATTGCTCTAATTGACTATTATGACCCCAATTCAGAAAGGGCACGAGGAGCTCTACAACACTTGAATCAAGCAAGCTTCATTCAGCCAAAAATTTGACCTCATCTAGGGCCTCTAAAGCTTTCAAAATTGAGTTCAAAGTTTTTGTACCCTGTTTCCAAAACTGAAAAGTTTCAATATCTTCAAAACCAGACTTGATCTAGCAATGAAACTTTACAGGCAGGCTGATATGACTAAGATGAACCTCCAACTATGAAATCAGAACATTCTGAGATCATATGACCAACTTACTAAAAATAGAAAGTTTCCATAAATAGCAGCTCTACACAAGATAGCCCTTATTGAAAAGAAACCAGAAATATTTTTGGGTGATGCAAGATTGCTCTTACACCCAGGATGCTCCTGCATCAAAGGGAGACCCTGTTACTCATCTTAAAACATTTCAAATCCTTTGTAGCGACTATGCTCATGACCATAGGATTTTAGCCAAGTTGTTTGCTAGAACTTTTAGTGATAAGGCCTTGTAATGGTATTGTTCCTTGCCTCCTTATTCTATTGATTCTTTTCTAAAACTTGTTAATGCCTTTATTCAACAATTTCAAAATAACATTGGTCTGTAAACGTCCTTAATTGATTTGATGCATTGTAAACAAAATACTAAAGAAAAATTGACTGAATTTATTGGTAGATTTAAGCATTTGTATGCTCAGATTTCTTATCATG
Source organism: Chamaecyparis obtusa (assembly GCA_027943335.1). Taxonomy (NCBI): domain Eukaryota; kingdom Viridiplantae; phylum Streptophyta; class Pinopsida; order Cupressales; family Cupressaceae; genus Chamaecyparis; species Chamaecyparis obtusa. Next base: position 375,088 of record BSBK01000828.1, on the reverse strand, counting down.
TTCCTGATATTAATATTCAACGTATGTTTATTTCAAATTTACAAAAGGGTATTAGAGATAAGATTTTGCTTACTAAATTTACCTCTTTTCAACAACTTTGTGCAGGGCTTCATCATTATCAATTACAAGTGAGTCAATTTGAGAGCAACACTCCAATGGCTCCTGTCCCAATTGATAAGAGTGATGCTGCTCCTAGTCCAAACAAGTTTCAAAAACCTAACAACTATGTCAAGATAAATAAGAAAGCAAATGTAGTTGCTAATCAAGTTTCTATTGCATCCAACAATGCCACTTCTGCATCCACTACTTTTCGTCTGATTCAAATCATACCTTTACTCCTCTTTTTGAATCTTTGCATTCTATTATGAGTAAACTGTTGACTGCTAATATGATTACTTTACCTCCTATTCGACCTCTTTTACGTACTAAGGTGGCATCCAAATCCTTTGATTCCAAAGCCTTTTGTCAATACCATTGTCAGAATGGCCATAATACTAAAAAGTGTTATTCTTTAAAACATAAGGTTCAAGATTTAATTAATTCTAATGCTTTATTTGTTGATAATTTTGATGGTAGTAGGAACAAATCTGTCTCTCCTCCTAATCAAAGCCTCTAAATATATATGAATCATTTGCCTACACATGATACTAATACCATTGCTCATCCATCTTCTGTGGATATTGTTTATGATTCAAAGATGGATGATTATAATCATATTGTTAACCATGTGGAGCATGTTGTTTTGTCTCAACTTGTATCTCCACCACAACCTAAATCTCAAACTCAACTTCAAGTTCCACCTCAACCTAAGCCTAAATCGAAACCTCAACCTAAACCTCAAAAACAACCTAAGAATAAAAGACCTAGGGAACTCTTGATTACCTTTGATGACTCTGAGACTATTAAAGCTCCCGATGGTCCCCTCTACATTTATGCTCAAATTTCTAAGATACCTACGCATGGTTGTCTTGTTGATCCTACATCCTTAGTCAATGTTATTACTGAAGAAAAACTTTTTATGAAGAACTTACAAAGTGATTCTTATGATACATCGAATGTGTGGATTCAAACTTGTAATGGTTTTCTTTATCCATCATTTGGCTCTATTAACTTGCCTGTTGAACTTTGTGGTAAAATTGTGGACACTACCTTTGTTGTTGTTCCTACTTCTGATTAGTTTTAGGTTAAGTTTGGTTTGCCTTGGTTGAATTTCATGCATGTCGTTGCTTCTCCTATCCATAAGTGTCTTAAATTCATTCACGATGAAGAAGTGAAGATGATTAATCATAGTTTATATCAACCTTCTAGGCCCAGGGATTGTTGTACACTTGACTTCTTTTGGCCTTTATTACCTAATTCATGTCCTTCTCGAGCTGATAACCTTTTTCACTCATATCAAGCCTATAAACATCGCAAGATTCTTGAGTTAAGCATGCCTTAGATGGATCTTAACCGTGGTCTTTTTCCTATGCCTTCCATACATCCTTTATACATGGCTTCTAGTTCTGTTAATCAAGCTTCTAGTGTTTCTTTTTAGCCTACTAAGAATCCTACTGATCCTCCTATAGAACCTGTGAAGGAACCAGTGGTTGTCCCTCCTAGTTCTCAACATATTTCAAACAAGACAAAATGTAACCGATCTGCTAATGAACATCGTAAGAAGCATCGAGCTCAAGCTAAATCTCGTGCCTCTGTTATTCAAAGTTCTTTACCTTCTTTTGACCAGCCTATGCTTGATCTATTAGAAGAATTTAATGCTAATAATGATGTTAAGATGAATGGTTATGATGATTCTATTTGTATCTTAGATTCTATTTCGATTAATCTTGATGAAGAAGATACTCTTGATGATACTAATGATGTTAATGATGAATATGAGACTATTGACATTGATATTGATTTATCTAATATGCTTTCAGCACAATTGATAATTACACCTAGTATCGAACATCACGATTCTCAAGAGGATACTTGTTTGTAACTGGCTATTATTCCTGCTGTGTTGGATATAGTCCCTCTTGCGAGTTTCCCACCTTCTCTAAATGATATAGACCGAGATGGGGAGAGTAGGCGATGCGCTTGATTGGCTTGTCCTCCATGGTAGCTTTTTGTGTGTTTGTCTGTTGTATTGTGTTTCTCTCGTAATGTGTTTGCTAAATGTTTGTTAGATTCTTTTATATGATCCTTGTTACTCTATTGATTCAAGGTGATAAAGGAATCGAACCTATTGTACAATTCCTCTATATGTATCTTTACTCTTCTATATGTTGTTTTCATGTTATGTTGTACCTGTGCTATTGTTTGTAAATTTTTTCCTTGTGTAGTCCGCTTGGATTTGCAACTTGGTAGCACTAATTTTTTTGGTCTCCATGTTGTGGTCTGAAAATAATCTTCTTCGTAACTCTTATGTTTTATTTCCTCCATTGTGATTGTAGTTCTACTTTCTTTAGGGAATGATGTCAATTCATTTGCAATAATATCATATATAAATATTATCTTATGATCATACTGACCCCATGACAGGTAGATCCCTTCTGTGTTCGTTGTATGTTTATGTGGTATTTCCCTTGATTTGTCTTTGATTGGGGGCATCTCATAGTGGAAACTTAATCAGTGGAGTTGTTTATGTTTCTATTCAAGAGATTTCTCATGTTAAAGTGTTATCAATGACTTTAACATGGGGGCATACGCTCTACTCACTTTTTGCACACACACACTTTCAATATATTCTTTTCAAGGCTCTTTTCTCCCTTTATGGATTAGTGACTAATCCTTAAAGCATGGATTTTTATCTTATAGGATCTCTTGATCCCTCCAGTTTCAATTTTCAAGGTATTGATCCCTTAAGGTTGAAGGTGTCCTTAAGACTAGATCTCTTTTTTGTTTTGGCTTTTCTCTTTTGGAATAGAATATTCCTAGGGGTGAATCTTTGATAGGTTGACTAGTGATTAGCCACATTCACTAGGCGGTTCAACCTCATATTTCCAGTTGCATTGTTTCCTTGTGTGGTTCACAATTGGACATAAGCTCTCATTGGCCGAGGTAATCACACCCTCTTCTCTCTTTTTCTAGAGATGTCTCTCTTATTTTAATCTTGGATTTGATGAAGACTTGAGTCCCCGGGGGCTTAAGGACTCCTTTGTCCCTTTGATTTCAATAAGATTGTATTTTTCTTTATGATCTCCTTTACCAAGAGTTTGCATCAAGTCCATACTCTTGCTAAAGTGGGGGCTAAATGTAGCATCATAAAATGGAAGCACTTCCATTTAGGATTGGTTTGGCCCTCCAAGTAAGTGGTTTGGGGTCATGTCAAATGCCTTGAATGGTTCTTTGACTTGGATTTGGCTTTTTCCCCTGTTCTGCCCCATTTTCCACTTCTTTTCTGCATAGTTTTGGCATCCTAAATTGTAACTCTGAGATTCTTGACCTTAGGGTCAAGGTCAACCTTTTAGGTCAAGTTTGACCTCAACCCTAACCTAGGTCAAGGTCAACCTTGACCTTGACCCAGGGTCCAAATTTAAAAATCTCAAAGTTTTCGGATGTCGGGTTTCAGAAAGATTTATTTCCCGCTTCCGGGTCAGTTGTTTCAGACTGCAAAATGGTAAACTCTTAAATTATATTTAATTTAGGTCCATTTCTAGGGGTTAATACTTAAATGGGAATTTAATTCTCCTATGTAGGCCTCCCTAGAAGTTTGTACCCTAGACTAGTATAAAAGGAAGCTTTCTCCTCTCATTTCAATATATCTCATTTTCTCAATCAAGCATCCATCAAATCAAGAAGCAAGCAAGAAGGAGAAGGAAAGCATTCAAGCATTGATTCATCTTCAATTATTCAAGCATTCAAGATTCAATTCATCAAGGAGATCCATTGATATCCATTGAAGGATTCAATCTCTATGGAGCCCTCTTGTTGAAGATTTATCCATCCACATCCATTCAAGCTTCTTCCTATTCCAAGATCCATTCAAGATTGGTGTTGAATATCTAAAGACAATTGATTTGAGACATCCTAAATCCAATTCTACATTCATTTGGAGCATCCATACTTGTGGATTCAAGGACTTGAATCCTCCAAAAGGGTTTCAACATAGGCAAGGTGAATTGTTTCACTTACTTTGTTTATTACTGTAATTTCAATTCAATTTCAAGGTTAATTCCTAAATTGGAGTTTTACCAAGGCAAACCCCTTCCCCCCCCCCCCCCCAAAAAAAAAAAAAGAAACAAAACCATTTTTTACTGCAAATTACAGTGCAGATTTGGACACCATTTTCGAAAAACTTTCAGGATCCGCAAATAGAATTTCTATTAGAGTAGCGCAGGTCAAGGTCAACATAAAGGGGTCAAGGTGGACCTTTCTTAGAAAAGCAAAAGGTTTCTAGGTTTTCTCTATCTCTATGTTTCCAGGCCAGATCCAATTGCAGAATTTCTTGAAACTGAATATAGACATCAGAAAACAACATTTTCTTGATCTGTCATACTTTGAGGTTAGTATTTGCCTTCAATTCAATTAAGATTTTCAACACTTCCTTCCATAATGGAATATAAGTTTTTCTCATTTCTTCATATTCTTCATCGATTGATTCATTTATGCATTGACCATTCTCTTGTGGTTAATCAATTTGGATCTTTCCTTTGGGAATTTGGGGTTAAGAAGAAGATCTTACCTTCCCCAATCTTATATATCATACATTACATCTTGATCTCCTTTTTATACCATTACACTAATTTAAATTAATCATAAACCCATCCTAGAAACCTAGTCCACACCTATCACCTCACTCACTAAACCTATCCACTTGGGTTAATCCTTGATTAACTCACTAATAAATAGGATTCCTAACCTATTTAGCACTAATTGGTTGCTTACATGTGTGAGAAAATCATCCTAGGAACCCAACTAACTTCCTTAAACTCTCCAAGAACATTCTTACACTCTTGTCCCCCACTCCTTTCCCCAAGGTTGCTCACACATGTATGAGAAAACCTTGAGCCTTTCAACCTTAAATGCCCATCTTGTCTCAAATTTTACTTTTGCATGGCTTTTCATTTAAGCCCATGTGTCTCCTATGTGGCTCCAATGTGGATGCCACATAGGTGCCACCTCACCCAAGGCACTCAAGTCACTCCAAAATCCTATTAAATTGGAGCTTTGCCAAGAGAAAATCGTCCATTACTTTCATGTAAAGTTATTATGCTAGAATTTCCTTGAGAATTTAGAAAACTAATTGTTAGTTTCATTTCAAATCTCTTTAGCTTGCATCTTCAATCCATTTTAGATTAATCTTTGCATAACATTTGGAATCCATGTTAGGATTGTAGTTATATTCTCATATTTGGCTTCATACTTCTATCATTATTGTTGAATACTTGTGGCTAGTTTCCTTATACTAGTTTGTAATCCATTCAACCTCCATTAGCTTGCATTGTAGAATCATCCATTTCAAGAAATATTGCATAGTGGGATTGAATATTGTATTGGGAGAGAAAACCCACAAATATCTCTAAGAGAAAATCAACAAGGCATTGGATGCACTTGTTTGGCTCATTAGAGGTTATGGAGAGATTTCTTGTGTTATTTGTTCAACTCTTATACATGTTTGGTTTTAAATTTTAACCCACTAACCATTTACATGTTTGAGCTTTTTCCACATAGGTAGATTTAACTGCATGCATTTTGGCACACCCAATGTGACCTACATCCCTAAAACTCGTCACATTTTCCTAAATTTTGTGATAAACATGCCCAGTTCCACATCATTGTCTTCCTTTTACACAGAGTCGTCTCTGCTTGCGAATTAAAATATGCATATGAGATCACCATCTTTGTATATTATCATCTATACTTTGAGACTCGTGTCTCCACTCCTAACAGTTTCACATATGGTTTTAGGGGTTTTAAGCAACTTTTTTGTTGGTATTGAGGAACACTGAGAGGGGGGATGAATCAATGTTCGATGCTTTATAATTTTAATAATATGATTGCACAACCACAAGCTAACTAAAATAAATAGTAAACTAATGAATCATAAATAATACATCCACATTCTCATGACACCATTATTTTTGCATGGAAACCCAGTTAAGAGAAAAACCACGGTGGGGATGGAACCCACAAATATTTTTGGAGAGATATAGTTAACCCAGTTAAGGGAAATAGTACAATAGAGGAATGCACTTGCATTAAAGCATGTCATCTAGATCTCACTGCTCAATTACAAAAGAGAGGGCTACAACCCTTACAAATTACACTGCTTACAGAAAGAGTTTGGACTACAATAAAAAATAGTGAACTAAGAAGTAGCATCACATATGCCAATATAGTTCCATTAAGTACATTGAATATACATCAAATTAACCTCTATATTCAGGTACATAACATCTCTTATCTTCACACAATACCCTCCTATCATTTCATGTATGAATCATCACAAAACTCATAATTATATACGTAGCATCAAGGTATAAAAAATATGATGTCGACTCCAATCAATAAGATAGGTAATGTGTGAAACCTTAAGTAATATATTGATAAAAAAATCCATCCTAGCCTCAACCAATATGTAGATATCATTTATCATGCCGACTCTACCAAAATAAATGATCAAATCGATCAGATCATCAAGTAGGATCATTGATCGAATCAACTCCTTGTATTTTTGTCTTCTACATTTCTCTCTCAACTCAGTACTCAGAATATCAAAACTTGACCAAATCATAACACAAAATTGCTGCAAACACAAAATTTCATCACACCTACCTCTACCAATCTTCCTCTATCTTTGCTTCATATAATTCAACCGGTCTTCTTCTTACCAAACTATTTAACGAACTTGTTTGTTGCTACCTATTCTCTCATACTTAACCAAATATCTATGCTAGCATTCGGTATAAAAAAAAATATGTTGGGTGACTAAATGTAGTCGATATAGTTTCCATAAATGACAATATACAACTAATCTGTAATAGTGTCTCTTTCCCAACAATCTCCCCCTTTTAGCATTGATGTCAACACTTAGAGAAAAATGACAGTATTCCAAGAAAACATGCCAAACTCCAAAAATTATTTCTCCTAACCAAAGATACATACTCCCCCTGAGAGAATAGACTCACTTTTCTCACTCCATCTCTCCCCCTTTGACATCAATGGAAAAGGTAGAGACAAAATCCAAAGTTTTAGCTACCAAAATCCTAATCATCCACCTATATATAGAATGTACTCAAAAATATTTAAAAACATCTGAAAAGTTGCTCCTCAAAGCTGCAAAGTCAACATTACAACTCTTCCTCAAACTCTTAGCAACTTGAATCTGCCCAGCTATTTCATAAGCTATCTTTTCTACTTCTCCAACATCGGGTGCATCCACGAATTCATATGTTGTAGTAGCTTCCTTTACTCCTCTTGTCAAGATGTTAAGATTAGGAATGATTTTGTTCATCAACTCTCTCATCCTTCCCTTCATTCTTTCCATATCAATGACAAGGATCTTAATTTTATCATTCATTTTGATTACTTGAGGTGCATGAATTGAAGCTAATTCCATCATAGGATAAAAACTTTGAGATAGCTCAGTCAGTTTATCTTCAGTCTCCTTGATAATTTTATCAGCATCAACTACACATTTGAAATGATCAATACATGACTGATATGCTTTTCTTCCTTCTCCCAATGTGTCCTTAAGATATTGAATAGCAACACCCAATGATGTCCTATCCATACATATTAAAATGATAAAAATCATTCATCAATAGTTTAGGAGCAAGAATTAGATCTATATACATTTCATGGTTTATCATTTTAACAAAGGAAACATTTCCCATGAGTCTTGAAGGATTTCAACTTAAAAGGATTATGTCTTACATACTCAATCTTGTAATTATGTCTTACATAATTACATGTGGATTTATAAAAGTTTGGAGAGGAATGATTAAGCATATTAATTTATAAATGTCATCTATTTTGTCATCTATGTTGTGTCTTCTAGTCGACTATGTGAGGGTGTAATTCAATAAGGAATTGGTTTTAGAATTTTTAATTCTACCATACATCTTAAAATGAGAAAAATCATTCAACAACAGTTTAGGAGCAAGAATTAGATCTATATGCATTTTATGGTTTATCATTTTAACAAAGGAAACATCTCCCATGAGTCTTGAAGGATTTCAACTTCAAAGGATTATGTCCTACATACTCAATCTTGCAATGATGTCTTTGATCAAGTTAATAAAGGTTAAAGTAGTAGGTTAGTATGTTTCTCAGTGACAAATTTTGGACTAGACATAAATAGCTACTATTGCAATTCACCTATTTTCATAACACTTAAATATTGTTAAATTTGAATTCTAGGAGCACCCTTCTAGGCCTTTGAGCCTGAAGTGTACCACAAATTTATCTTTTCTCAATAATTGACTTGTCATCACTCATTCTTTGTTGATGAGATAAGCTATCCCCTTTAGGAACGATGTGTCCCTAAACTTGAAGTTGATTGCTCATTCTCAAAGCGTGAGTAATGATTCTTAGACCCACCACTACTTTTGCCACCATTATTTATTATCTTTTAAACATAATAACCAATGCATACATAATTATTGTTCAATCATATTCACAACAATTGTTCTCTTTAAGCTAAGTTAGCTTGCAATTTGTTGAATGTTATTACAAAATTGAATATACTATACAACTAACTTAAAATATTAAATGTATTCGTATGCAAATTCTGTTGCGGTTTTCCTAGTAGAAAAGAAGTTATTGGGTGGGGTTCGAGCATGCTTTCTAACAGTTGAGCTCTAGTCAACTTGCTCACTTAGTTTCCTTCTTGAGAAAATGACTTTACATGACTATGTAACATGTTGCCTACATTTACTACTTTTGCAATATTGAATACAACCTCCCCTAAGAAAATAATATTCAATTAAACAAAATAAAGAATATAGAAAATATAACAATGATTTTGATACAATATTGATTTCAAATTTAGTTATATATAATATTTATCATTTAAAGAATACATAGCATATTATCTCAAATATGTTTGGGTAAGTGATTAAGATGAAGAAAGAAAGACGAGTTAGGGCCTTCATATTATTATTTTGTCAAGTTCTATACTTATTTAAATCACTCTCAATGGAAATAATTCACACCATGACATTATCTATCAAACAAAAATGATTTTTTTTTCATGGTGAAAATATTTGATTTTTATTCATATAAAATATAATAAAATAGTACATATTTCTGTATGGGCAAAAAATCACCCTTCCACCTCAAAATGGTTGATAAAACCACCCATCCCACCACTCCTAATATAACCAATTCAATTTTCCTATACTTCTATATATTTGATAACTAGAATATCACCCCTTCCCACCATAGACACCACTATCAACCCCATACAAAATAGATGTTTAACAACCCTACAATATTCATTTACAACATAACCAAACATCCTTCTTAATGCCTCAGACTGAGACTTAGAAACACACCTATAGATATACATAAACAAAAATAACATAATAATTTTATTTATAAGCAAAGGGCATTCGACCCAGATAAAACAAGGCCTTCCCCTCCTTGTTTTCCATATGCAATTTCACAAGCTCATTAATCCAGATGTTGGAGGGCTCAAACCTTGGTGTCGACATCCCTTCCTGCTTCTTTGCCTTTGCTTTCGCCCAAGCCAACACCTCTCTTTCTTGCAAATACTCCAAGAGGCACTCCCAACTCATCCCCGCCTCTGAGCAACAATCCTACTGCGAGCCTTTAGCATTGCATTTGATAAAAAAATTGAGACCATCGTCCCTTGCTTCAACTACACACTAATCTCCCTTGTTGTCACGAATTCCTTTCACCATAACCACATAAGTCAATAATGCATTCAGACCTAAAACCCATTCCTCCTTAATGCACTCTTTAACCACCCATTCCACCTCTGCCTTTGTTCTGAACTCGAACCCCCAAGTCAGAAACATTGAAACAATGTCAAAGTTAACTTGGTACCTGTGTTCAGTTTTCATTTAAATTCACCCCCTAGTATAAGGTCCAATATTTGCAAAAACATCGAGTTGTTGATTTTGAAGACGATTTTCATTCTCTTCTCCGAAATGTTACCCAAAAGTGCCAATTGTTGTTTTGTTGCTAATATTGTAAAGTTGGCTTCCATGCTTATCACTGCCCTGACACTTCTCACAACTCCCCTTTTCTAGAAATTTACGAGGAAAAAGGTTCATCATTTCCTTTTAAAGATGAAAGCTTGGGAACGCAAATCTCATATTTAATGTATTTTTTTCTAAATGTCACATCTAACTACCACCTTTCTTGATTATGATGGGAAAGTTACATCAGAGTCATACCATCAAGGATTTCATCCCACTTCAAACCATCATATCATTCCCAATATATCTTAGAATTATTATTTTCTAATGAAACCACCCACTTGGAGAGTAAGTCTGCCACATCATTGCTAGATCGATACACGTGAAATTTTGAAGTCATGAAAAGAATGAAATATATCACATGTAAGAAGTATAAATTTATTAATGTTTCGGGATGCCAATGCTCTACCGTGCTTTAATGCATTCACTATCACCATCAAATCACCTTCCAAATGAAATTTTTTCAACTCAAATTTTTTTGCCAATAAGACTCCCTCATAGGCTACCTGCACTTCTGCCATATTGTTTGATCCATCTAGCAACATTTTCATCCCATTTGCAAGTATGTTACCCTTGAAATCTCTTATTACCACTCTCGCACTAGAGGAATCCGGATTTCCTTTTGAAGCCCCATCAAATTTGACTTCAATCCATCCATCCTTTGGCACCTTCTACTTCACCTTGTTTACCTCCAAATTGAGATTAGCCCCATATGACCCATTAATAGGATCAAAAAATAATGTTTACTTTAAACAAGTACACACAAACTTCAAATTGAATTAAATAACACATTCTAAACTTTGACTTAAATGACACATTCATTTAGAAAAACACTAGCTTCCAGATTCTAAGCTCTAACTTGTTAAAGTGGTTCATCTGATATAACACTAGCTTCCACACTATAAGATCTAACTTGTTTAGGTGGCTCACGTGGAATTACATTATGAAATAAGCCTACTAAAAATTTTAGATCAACCACCTAAACAAATCAAAACTTAGAATGTGAATATTCAAACTTACCATTAATATCATTGTTTCACACATTACAATATATTAAAGAGATATTTACTTGAACATGTGACTGACGAATAGTAAAGAGATAATGAATGAAGAATTTTAATGACGTCCATGAAGCCATCAGTCTAAGGGACCACTTATTAGAGATAATAAAGGATTTTATTAGAGATGATTACTTGGGATAAAGGGCTAAGGAGAAAGAAAAGGCATTATATTGAAGAGTGTAATCGTACTTGTAATCATCATCAAAAAGCATATAAAGGGACCAATATCTCTGGGAGAGCCAAAATTCTTAAAGTGATAAGAACAAATACTACACTTGATCTTAGCCAAAAGACCGAAAAAGGTATGAGAGCCAAAATTCTTATTACTATATTTAAGAATCAACTCTTATCGACTTTATCATGAAAATTGAAAAAGATCAAAAGAACTCTTGAAATAATTTATTCAACAAAAAGACTTCAAAATTTGTGGTCCTTAATCAAATTGCATTGTAGAGAAATCAGTTTGTGAAGCGGCCTGTCCTATTGACCATTTTTTTATGAACCAAATTATAATACCTAAAACAGCTCAAAAAAACAGACCATTTTTAGCCTATGAACATTAAAATAATTTGTTCTTCCTAAGAGGAAACTGTAGAAGGGGCAAAGCGTGCTTGTAACCTCCCCTTTAAGGCTTCTCTTTCCCCATTTTCTGGCTGCTGCACGGCTACCAGGTCAGGCTTTGAACATCTCAGTGGGTCCGCCAGATTGTTAAAAAGCTTTGCTTTTTCGAAGAAGTGGCATAATTTCTGGTCCTTCCACTCTTTAGCAGAAGAAATCCGTGCCCATACATGGGCTTTTCATGCTTATTTACAAAAGGTTTCGCACAAAATGAGCAGATAATCAGACGATGTGATTATCCTCTGGCAGCTGCCAGGGTCGTTAAATAGAGGACAAATTTCCCCATTTATTGTTCATCTGCCACCATGAGCTCGAAGATTTATGGTGTTGTATTGTTGGCCATAATCACATGCTTTGGTGCTTCTGAAGCAGTTGATGGTAATGGGAGTTTGTTGTCTGTCAGAATAGAGGGCAATGTATTCTGTGATACATGTCATGAGCAACACTTCTCCAAAAACAGCTACTTCGTATCAGGTATAACTTGTTTGACATAATTGTGAAGTATAACTTGTTTGACATAATTGCTGTTTCAAAATTGATATTATTTTCTGTAATAGACTGTTTCAATTGAAGCTCATATGGCTGTGTAGATTTTGGTTTAAATAACATATTTGTTGATTTTGGCTTAAATAACATACATGTTTTGATTTGTTTAGATGACTCATCTGAATATTATAGAAAATAACTATCCAGTCGATAAAATGCACCAATACATAAATTACCTCCATTCACATAACTTATACATTGGTACAGTCTAGAGACTGGACAGCTGTTTCTTTTCTTTTGTCCCTGCATTTCTTTTTTCTTCCCAAGTTTTGTCTCAATGATTTGCTTTAGAGATGCTTATTGTTAAAGGAAATAAAAATAATTAAACTGATTGTTTCATAAACTATTTTTATTTTTTCAGATATTATAAATAAGTTTTTGTTAGAGTACAATTTTTTTAACAATTTAAATGACTATTACAAGGGCCCTGTCCTTACATCATGCATCCTTAGATAAAGGTACAATTTTTTTTTAGTTTTCCCCTAGTTTTCTGCTGAATGATTGCTTCAAGAAAGTTCACCTAATAAAAATATTTAAGACAGATGAAATTTAAGGCTTAGAGGAAAGATGTTTTTGGATTTTTTCTATTAATATTTTAGATAAAACTTTATGATCTATTATCAGGATGAATATCTAGAAAGAAAAAATATTTTGATAAAAAAAATATTATATAATCAAATCGAAAAATTTTATTAAAGATCATATGATAAACTGCAAAAAAGTTGCTTCATATTATATTGTGCTTTTAAATTGGTATGAAATATTATTCTGTACACAGAATAGATGAGGAACAGTGATTTCTTATTTCTAAATCACTCTAGTCTAATGTTTTGTTTGAGTATTGGGTGAACCCTTGCTGTGGGTCAGTCATTTTTCATTTGGGTGTTCCTCTCTTTTGTTTGAGTATTGGGTGAACCGTTGCCATGGAGCAGTAATTTTTTATTTGGGAGTTCTGATTTTATGTTTTGTTTGAGTATTGGGTGCAATCTTACTGTAGAGTAATAATTTTTTATTTGGAGTCCTCTGATTTCATATTTTGTTTGAATATTTAGTGAACCGTTGTTATGGAGCAGTAATTTTTTATTTGAGAATTATTCTGATTTAATGTTTTCTTCCTGTATTGGGTGAACCAGATGCTTCAGTTGCTGTGGAATGCAGAAACAATAAGAAGACACCTGATTTTCGGATTGAAGCAAAGACAAATGATTATGGACAGTTCAATGTGGAGCTTCCTCCATCAATCTTCCATTCATATAAACAGCTCAAGAGATGTTCTGCAACTTTGCTCCAAAATAAAGGAAAAAAAGACCCTTGCAAACTAGTATCCATAGCCAACTCCTCCTCATTCACTTTGAAGTCAAAGCAGGGCAGTATCCACACATATTCTGCAGGGTTTTTCAGCTACAGACCTCAATCCCCTTTTCCTTTTTGCTCCCAAGATGCTGCTAATAACCCTAAATCTGACCTAAAAGCTCCATTACAATCCTCTAAGACATTTGGGTTTCCACCATTCTTTCTTCCTCCACGGCTCCCTCGCTCTCCATCTCCTCCTTCCCTGCGAACTCCCCCACTACCATCTCCATTCAATTTCCCTCCATTCTCGTTTCCTTTCCCAACACCACCATCCCTGCCATTTCCATTTCCATTTCCAACAACCCCATCCCTTCCCTTTCCATTTCCATTTCCAACAACCCCATCCCTTCCCTTTCCATTTCCTTTACCAACAACACCATCCCTTCCATTTCCATTTCCTTTCCCAACAACACCATCCCTTCCATTTCCATTTCCTTTCCCAACACCACCATCCCTTCACATTCCCAAGCCAGTTAAAACCTCTTCAATTGATCCATTACCTTCCATTCCATTTAAAAAAACACCGACTCTTGTTCCTCAGCCTCCACACTAAACACCACATCTCTTTCCTTCTCCTCTACCACCAATCAGACCACCACTTCTCTTTCCTCCTCTACCTCCAATTGAAACACCACCTCTCTTTTCTTCACCTCCTCTCCCACCAATAAAACCACCACTTCTCATTCCTCCTCTGCCTCCACTCTAAACCCCACCTTTCATTTCACCTCCAAACCACCACCTCTCTTTCCTCCTCTCACCAATCTAAACACAACCTCTCATTTCACCTCCTCTGCCACCAATCAAACCACCATTTATTTTTCTCCTCGCCTCCACTCTAAACATCACCTCTAATTTCACCTCCTCTGCCACCAATCTAACCACCACTTCGCATTCCTCCTCGCCTCCACTCTAAACACCGCCTCTAATTTCACCTCCTCTACCACCAATCTAACCACCACTTCTCATTCCTCCTCATCTCCAATCTAAACGCGCCCTCTAATTTCACCTCCTCTGCCATCAATCAAACCACCACCCCTCATTCCTCCTCCACCACCAATTTAAACATCACCTCTCATTCCACCTCCTTTATCACCAATCAAACAACCACCTCTCATTTCACTTCCTTTGCCACCACTCAATTAACTTTCCTCCTCTGCCACCAATCTAACCCCACCATTAATACCCTGCCCAACATTCCCTGCCAACCCATAACCAGTATCATATCTCCTTTTTCACTCCACTACTTGTACCCATTAAATCATGTTTTACTGTTTTCCAATAATCAGATACCCTCTTACTCAAGAGGTATTCAATAATCTTCAATTTTTAAAGCACTCAATATGCATCATATGGTAAACAGGCTCAGCTTCCTGGTGGCATGGAAAGAGTTGGATATATTAGCCAGAAAAAACTGTATATTCTATGATCACCTCTATCATAAATAATAAATTAGAGGCATAATTATTTGTTTCGATAATTAATTAAGTTGAGCTCATTTATACAAGGAATGAGTTCCCGGTGGCTCAGCATATAATGTTCAACAACAATGGAGGAATTTTAAATGTACGTGTTGGTATTAGTGGCAACTGTTTTAAAAATAAAATATGATTTGTGGCACTTGGAATTATTAAGATAGCCATTTATTGTATTTATTAATTAATTGGAATTTAAAATATAATATTCAAATTTTATTAATATAGAGGATAGATGTTTTTTTTTTTTTAATGACTGTCATAAAGAATAATATTTTTCTAGTTTTTAGTTCATATTTTTAGTAGGGATTTTTATGTGAAAATATATATGCAAAAATAATTGTATTTTTTATAAAGTTTGTTTTTATATTAAAAGTAGCAAAATAAAGAATCTTTGGTTAGTTTGTTTCAATAATTATATTAGGAAAATTATATTTAAAAGTTTCTAAAGAGTTTTTGCTAATTTTCTATTGATGGAAAAAATTAAAAATAAAATATTTGATTAAATAGTTTTTTATTTCTTATTAACAAAATAATTTTATAATTAAAAAAAGCTAAAAAATCTCAACCAATAGAAATAAGGAGATGTAAATATTAAACTATCTATCTAATGTTTGAAATTCTTGGTCATAAATACAACATGTATTCATAAAGTTGGTTATCATTTAAGTTCGTTGGGATAAAAAAATTCAATCAAATCATAGACTTCCATTTAAGCATATTCCCAAAGGTTTCCAATACAATTGGAGGAGGCAATCCAAAAGTAGACCACTATAGTTCCTAATTTGCATTTTTTCAATCATAATAAAAATGAAACTTCTCTAATGTTTTATAATTTTAGTAATGTTTTTTTTTTTTTTAAATGGTCAATATCAAATTCTTGAATGTCATATTTGATTTCTCATTTAGAAAATAAATTAAAAAATATGAACACAAAAATTAAATGTAAATGTTATCTCATGTGAATCATCAATGAAACATGTCTTGAGTCATTTTGAATAAAGAGGTGCATGTCATTTGAGTTGTTTAACATGTAATAGATTAATGTAAGATGTTTGCATGACACCCCTCTTTGTGTAAGGTTTAGCATGTAGATCTCTAGTTTTAAATCGACTCCTCATTAATCATTGTTCTGAAAAACTAACCATGCTACAAAAGAATGCCATAAAGGAAATCTATCCCATAGATTCCAAAAAAATGTGATAAAAGAAATCTATCCCATAGATTCCAGCCAAATTTCATGATTTTTAAGGAATGTGTTCCCTTTAAAATCCTTGAAATGTAGTGGAAGAGTGCAAGTGCACATGGTCAAATGTCCTTTACATCAACTCTTCATACTTTTCTTACCATGTTCACACAATTTTTAAGTTGAACATTTGATTCTTTGCAAAGAGTCTTCAATGATCTCTATACTTCACCAATTCATGATTAATAATAAGAATCAGAGTTGTCCCATTGAGGTGGTCATTCAAAAAATTGAAGCATCGATTTCTGAAGCAGTTAACGCATATAGTCTCAAATCTAAAAGTATTCAGTCTTGTTTCAACTATGTGGATTCTCTCATTCTATCTAAATGGGATCATATTAAGCTATCTTTCAAAGCAAATCTTCTTTCAAACAATGCCAAGAAAATCATTAGAAATGAAATCAGGTGGAAATCCCACCTCTCAAAATAACCAAGCTGAACTTTGATGGTGCTTCCAAAGACAATCCAAGTATTTCAGGCTGTGGTGTGGTCTTCGGGGATTCAAGAGGCCCCATTTTCAGGATCTGTTCTTCATGATCTGCATATTTTGAATCAAAAACAACAAAATAATAACTGTGTTTTCATAAATCTGAAAAAAAAAAAAATTGTCTGTTGTGCGTTTTTGTTGGGAAGATAACCAGCACCCATTTTGATGGCCACAACAATTAGAATTCCAGATGACACAAACAATGTTGTTGAAGCCAGGGCTCTCCTCGAATGTATAAGCTTGCACTTGCCCATAAAGTCTCAATCTTAGTCATTGAGGATGATTCTCAAAATACTATTACTGCATTTTTGAGTCACCTAATTGGAAAATAGGCTACATCCTCAATGAAATCTAGGGACTCTTTCCCCTTTATGACTCATATCAAGTTCTTCATTGCTTCAGGGAGACAAATAGTGTTGCACATTCATTGGCTAACAAAGGTTGTCTCCTGGAACTTGGTGAATTAGTTTCCTGGGGTCTAGAAGTGATGGTGAATCCTTTAATTAATTTGTCTTATCTTGAAAATTGTCCTTGTTGAATCTCTCAATGTGGCTCTTGGTGAACAAGTTTCCTGGGGTCTAGAAGTGATCATGATTTGGTTTGTAGGTGTTTTGAGTACCTCTCCTTTTGTTGTCCTTACCAGCGGGCTGTTTCAATGATGCGTCCATCTTTTGTTTCTTATTTTTGAAAAATGTCTCTATTGTTTCTGTTGATTGGATGAGCAATATGGCTGACTCTTTTCAAATGTGCATGTGGAGTTGAAGCAAACAGCTTACTATTTCTTTCAGCTCAAGCCTCTGTTACCTAGTTGTTGTTCTTGCAGGGAGCAACCCTTGACAGTGGGGTGGTAGAAGTTGTTTGTGCTTTGTGGGAAGTGGGTTTTGTTGGTCTTGTTCTTGGTGCTCAGTGTGTTGGTTTATTTTTTGGCACTGTTGGTGCACATGTATGATCTGGCAGCTGGCATGCCTTCATGTTTTTATGTACATGTTTCTTTTCATGCTCACTACAGAACTCTTACTGCTAATGCCCAAATCATTCATTGTCAAAATATTTGGTTGGAACAGAAGCTTGTATCTTATTTGTTGCTAGGATTCTTGGCACCTGTATGGAGTGTTTTATCCTTCATTGTATCTGTGGTTGTTTGTGGACTCTCTCTCACGAACTTGGCCTTCTTATGTGGGCCTTAAGCTGGAACTTTCTTTCTTTTTACTTGATTGTACTACTTTATTTACTTAATATTACATGCTTCGTTGATACATGTCATGAGCAACACTTCTCCAAAAATAGCTACTTCATATCAGGTATAACTTGTTTGACATAATTGTGAAGTATATAACTTGTTTGACATAATTGCTGTTTCAGTTCAAAATTGATGTTATTTTCTGTAATAGACTGTTTCAATTGAAGTTCATATTGATGTGTAGATTTTGGTTTAAACAACATATTTGTTGATTTTGGCTTAAACAATATATTTGTTTTGATTTGTTTAGATAATTCATTTGAATATTATAAAAAATGGCTATCGAGTCCCTAAAATGCACCAATACATAAATTACCTCCATACGCGTAACTTATACATTGGTACAGTGTAGAGACTGGACAGCTGTTTGTTTCTTTTCTTTTGTCCCTGCATTTCTATTTCTTCCCAAGTTTTGTCTCATTGATTTGCTTCAGAGATGCTTATTGTTAAAGGAAATAAAAATAATTAAACTGATTGTTTCATAAACTATTTTTATTTTTTCAGATATTATAAATAAGTTTTTGTTGGAGTATATTTTTTTTTAACAATTTAAATGACTGCTACAAGGGCTCTACCTTTAAATCATGCATCCTTAGATAAAGGTACTTTTTTTTGGTTTTCCTCTAGTTTTCTGTTGAATGATTGCTTCAAGAAAGTTCGATTAATAAAATTATTTAAGACAAATAAAATTTAAGGCTTTGAGGAAAGATGTTTTTGGATTTGATTGTAATTTTTTTTTCATTAATATTTTTAGATAATATTTTATGATCTACTACCAGGATGAATATCTAGAAATAAAAATTATTTTGATAAAAAAATATTATATAATCAAATCCAAAATTTTTATTAAAGATCATATGATAAACTGTGAAAAAGTTGCTTCATATTATATTGTGCTTTTAAATTGGTATGAAATATTATTCTGTACACAGAATAGATGAGGAACAGTGATTTTTTATTTCTAAATCACTCTAGTCTAATGTTTTGTTTGAGTATTGGGTGAACCCTTGCTGTGGGGCAATCATTTTTCTTTTGAGTGTTCCTCTCTTTTTATGTTTGCTTGAGTATTGGGTGAACCCTTGCCATGGAGCAGTAATTTTTTATTTGGGAGTTCTTCTGATTTTATGTTTTGTTTGAGTATTGGGTGAAATCTTACTGTAGAGTAATAATTTTTTATTTGGAGCCCTCTGATCTTATATTTTGCTTGAATATTTAGTGAACTGTTGTTATGGAGCAGCAATTTTTTATTTGAAAATTATTCTGATTTAATGTTTTCTTCCTGTATTGGGTGAACCAGATGCTTCAATTGTTGTGGAATGCAAAAACAATAAGCAGACACCTGATTTTTGGGTTGAAGCAAAGACAAATGATTATGGACAGTTCAATGTGGAGCTTCCTCCATCAATCTTCCATTCATATAAACAGCTCAAGAGATGCTCTGCAACTTTGCTCCAAAATGAAGAAAAAAAAGACCCTTGCAAACTAGTATCCATAGCCAACTCCTCCTCATTCACTTTGAAATCAAAGCAGGGCAGTATCCACACATATTCTGCAGGGTTTTTCAGCTACAGACCTCAATCCCCTTTTCCGTTTTGCTCCCAAGATGCTGCTAATAACCCTAAATCTGACCTAAAAGCTCCATTACAATCCTCTAAGACATTTGGGTTTCCACCATTCTTTCTTCCTCCATCCCTCCCTCGCTCTCCATCTCCTCCTTCCCTACGAACTCCCCCACTACCATCTCCATTCAATTTCCCTCCATTCTCGTTTCATTTCCCAACACCACCATCCCTTCCATTTCCGTTTCCATTTCCAACAACCTCATCCCTTCCCTTTCCATTTCCATTTCCATCAACCCATCCCTTCCCTTTCCATTTCCTTTGCCAACAACACCATCCCTTCCATTTCCATTTCCTTTCCCAACACCACCAGCCCTTCACATTCCCAAGCCAGTTAAAACCTCATCAATTGATCCATTACCTTCCATTCCATTTGAAAATACACCAACTCTTGTTCCTCAACCTCCACACTAAACACCACCTCTCTTTCCTTCTCCTCTGCCGCCAATCAGACCACCACTTATCTTCCCTCCACTACCTCCAATTAAAACACCGCCTCTCTTTTCTTCACCTCCTCTCCCACCAATAAAACCACCACTTCTCATTCCTCCTCTGCCTCCACTCTAAACCCCACCTTTTATTTCACCTCCAAACCACCACCTCTCTTTCCTCCTCTCACCAATCTAAACACAACCTCTCATTTCACCTCCTCTGCCACCAATCAAACCACCACTTATTTTCCTCCTCGCCTCCACTCTAAACACCGCCTCTAATTTCACCTCCTCTGCCACCAATCTAACCATCACTTCGCATTCCTTCTCGCCTCCACTCTAAACACCGCCTCTAATTTCACCTCCTCTACCACCAATCTAACCACCACTTTTCATTCCTCCTCATCTCCAATCTAAACACCCCTTCTAATTTCACCTCATCTACCATCAGTCAAACCACCACCCCTCATTCCTCCTCCACCACCAATTTATACATCACCTCTCATTTCACCTCCTTTATCACCAATCAAACAACCACCTCTCATTTCACTTCCTTTGCCACCACTCAAATAACTTTCCTCCTCTACCACCAATCTAACCCCACCATTAATTCCCCTGCCCAACATTCCCTGCCAAACCATAACCAATATCATATCTCCTTTTTCACTCCACTACTTGTACCCATTAAATCATGTTTTACTGTTTTCCAATATTCAGATACCCTCTTACTCAAGAGGTATTCAATAATCTTCAATTTTTAAAGCACTCAATATGCATCATATGGTAAACAAGCTCAGCTTCCTGGTGGCATGGAAAGAGTTGGATATATTAGCCAGAAAAAACTGTATATTCTATGATCATCTCTATCATAAATAATAAATCAGAGGCATAATTATTTGTTTCGATAATTAATTAAGTTGAGCTCATTTATACAAGGAATGAGTTCCCGGTGGCTCAGCATATAATGTTCAACAACAATGGAGGAATTTTAAATGTACGTGTTGGTATTAGTTGCAACTGTTTTAAAAATAAAATATGATTTGTGGCACTTGGAATTATTAAGATAGTCATTTATTGTATTTATTAATTAATTGCAATTTAAAATACAATATTCAAATTTTATTAATATAGAGGATAAATGTTTAACTTTTTTAATGACTATCATAAAGAATAATATTTTTCTATTTTTTAGTTCATATTTTTAGTAGGGAATTTTATGTGAAAATATATATGCAAAAATAATTGTATTTTTTATGAAGTTTGTTTTTATATTAAAAATAGCAAAACAAAGAATCTTTGGTTAGTTTGTTTCAATAATTATATTAGGAAAATTATATTTAAAAGTTTCTAAAAAAATTTTGCTAATTTTTTATTGATGGGAAAAATTAAAAATAAAATATTTGTTTAAATAGTTTTTTATTTCTTATTAACAAAATAATTTTATAATTAAGAAAAGCTAAAAAATCTCAACCAATAGAAATAAGGAGATGTAAATATTAAACTATCTATCTAATGTTTGAAATTCTTGGTCATAAATACGACATGTATTCATAAAGTTGGTTATCATTTAAGTTCATTGGAATAAAAAAATTCAATCAAATCATAGACTTCCATTTAAGCATATTCCCAAAGGTTTCCAATACAATTGGAAGAGGCAATCCAAAAGTAGACCACTATAGTTCCTAATTTGCATTTTTTCAATCACAATAAAAATGAAACTTCTCTAATGTTTTATAATTTAAGTAATGTTTAAAAAAAAAAATTGGTCAATATCAAATTCTTGAATGTCATATTTGATTTCTCATTTAGAAAATAAATTAAAAAATATGAACACAAAAATTAAATGTAAATGTTATCTCATGTGAATCATCAATGAAACATGTCTTGAGTCATTTTGAATAAAGAGGTGCATGTCATTTGAGTTGTTTAACATGTAATAGATTAATGTAAGATGTTTGCATGACACCCCTCTTTGTATAAGGTTTAACATGTAGATCTCTAGTTTTAAATCGACTCCTCATTAATCATTGTTCTGAAAAACTAACCATACTACAAAAGAATGCCATAAAGGAAATCTATCCCATAGATTCCAGCCAAATTTCATGATTTTTAAGGAATGTGTTCCCTTTAAAATCTTTGAAATGTAGTGGAAGAGTGCAAGTGCACATGGTCAAATGTCCTTTACATCAACTCTTCATACGTTTCTTACCATGTTCACACAATTTTTAAGTTGAACATTTGATTCTTTGCAAAGAGTCTTCAATGATCTCTATACTTCATCAATTCATGATTAATAATAAGGATCAGAGTTGTCCCATTGAGGTGGTCATTCAAAAAATTGAAGCATCGATTTCTGAAGCAGTTAACGCATATAGTCTCAAGTCTAAAAGTATTCAGTCTTGTTTCAACTATGTGGATTCTCTCATTCTATCTAAATGGGACCATATTAAGCTATCTTTCAAAGCAAATCTTCTTTCAAACAATGCCAAGAAAATCAATAGAAATGAAATTAGGTGGAAACCCCACCTCTCAATATGACCAAGCTGAACTTTGATGGTGCCTCTAAAGACAATCTAGGTATTTCAGGCTGTGGTGTGGTCTTCGGGGATTCAAGAGGTACAAAATGCACTATTGACTAGATTTGACAAATCTGAAAATACAACAGATATTTGCAAAATTTTCAGGATCTGTTCTTCTTGATCTGCATATTTTGAATCGAAAACAACAAAATAATAACTGTGTTTTCATAAATCTGAAAAAAAAAAATTGTCTGTTGTACGTTTTTGTCAGGAAGATAACCAGCGCCCATTTTGATGGCCACAACAATTAGAATTCCAGATGACACAAACAATGTTATTGAGGCCAGGGTTCTCCTCGAATGTATAAGCTTGCACTTGCCCATAAAGTCTCAATCTTAGTCATTGAGGATGATTCTCAAAATACTATCACTGCCCTCAAAAAAATTGAGTCACCTACTTGGAAAATAGGCTACATCCTCAATGAAATCTAGGGACTCTTTCCCCTTTATGACTTATATCAAGTTCTTCATTGCTTCAGGGAGACAAATAGTGTCGCACATTCATTGGCTAACAAACGTTGTCTCCTGGAACTTGGTGAATTAGTTTCCTGGGGTCTAGAAGTGATGGTGAATCCTTTAATTAATTTGTCTTATCTTGAAAATTGTCCTTGTTGAATCTCTCAATGTGGCTCTTGGTGAACAAGTTTCCTGGGGTCTAGAAGTGATCATGATTTGGTTTGTAGGTGTTTTGAGTAGCTCTCCTTTTGTTGTCCTTACCAGCGGGCTGTTTCAATGATGCGTCCATCTTTTGTTTCTTTTTTTTGAAAAATGTCTCTATTGTTTATGTTGATTGGATGAGCAATATTGCTGACTCTTTTCAAATGTGCATGTGGAGTTGAAGCAAACAGCTTACTATTTCTTTCAGCTCAAGCCTCTGTTACCTAGTTGTTGTTCTTGCAGGGAGAAACCCTTGACAGTACGGTGGTGGAAGTTGTTTGTGCTTTGTGGGAAGTGGGTTTTGTTGGTCTTGTTCTTGGTGATCAGTGTGTTGGTTTATGTTTTGGCACTGTTGGTGCACATGTATGATCCGGCAGCTGGTGTGGCTTCATGTTTTTATGTACATGTTGCTTTTCATGCTCACTACAGAACTCTTACTGCTAATGCCCAAATCAGTTTTTGTCAAAATATTTGGTTGGAACAGAAGCTTGTATCTTATTTGTTGCTAGGATTCTTGGCTCCTGTGTGGAGTGTTTTCTCCTTCACTGTATATGTGGTGGTTTGTGGACTCTCTCTCACGAACTCGGCCTTCTTATGTGGGCCTTAAGCTGGAACTTTCTTTTTACTTGATTGCACTACTTTATTTACTTAATATTACATGCTTACATGCTATATGTGTTTCACTAAAAAATAAAAATAAGAATAAGAATCATTTGAAATTTTGTAAATAAAAAAAGGAGAGGGAGAACGAGGTAATTAACCAAAAAGGTGTGGACAAAATAAATTTTAATTTTTTCTAGTTTAGAATAGAGGTGAATTCAATGTGAGGAACACTCTATTCCTTTTTTATGTTGTTATATTTGAAATAGTTCTAAAAAAGATTGTACTTGTCATTATTACAACCTTCTATTTTTAGTGTTTAATTTTTTTTTTTTAATCTAATTATTTTCTATATTTTATTTTGAAGAGCTTAAGATTCAAAGAGATAGTCTAAAAAATTTCAACTATGTCCCTCAAACTAAATATATCACGCTATACAAAAATCTACCCATTTCTATTTCTAATCAATTCACACCACCTCTATATTAGCATTAATAATGGTTTTCAATTTCTAAGTACAAGAATGTTGTAGTGAGCCACTTAGTAAATTATTTCTAATATCTTATCAAACTTTATTTTTTATATACTTTACGAATTCCTTAGAAGCCCACTAACCAAATTTATTTAAGCATATTTTTTTCTTAAAAATATGTGTTTTAGGTTTATTTACATCTATAAGGCTTTATCAATTGTCTATTTTTTTCATATAGTATTCTTTAGTTTTCAATTATAAAAGATGAACTTCAAACCAAACAAATATATTCCTTATATTATTTTTTAGATTAGTTAAAAGCATTAATATGAAGAAATGTGTTTACTGAAGACCTCTTGATATTTGTAGGGTCCTTATCGATAGTATAGAACATTCCTTCCAATATTATTTTTAAAAGTCTTTTAGGTACTTTACTGTGTTTGATAAAAAAACAAAAACAAAATCACGCATAATTTATATTTTTATTTTGTGTAATTTTTAAGTCCTTGTTATAGGCTTGTTTTCTTTTTTATATATATATAATTCTAAAACAAATTTAATTTCCTATATTAAGTCATCTTACCTTGGGTTATGATCTAATGGATGGAATTCTCTAGTTTCCCTCAAAAGAATAATCTTTACCATGAATATTGACAATATTGGAATTAGATTTACTAGACATTAATAACCTCTTTAGCTAATTGGTAACAATTGTTCCTAGAAGATGCTTATGTATCAAGTGGATTATAATCCTTAAGAACATCTATGAGAATAAACAAATTTTTGGTATTATGAAAACATTCACATACTCTATTACTAGTGTGGTGATAATGTTCTCAAATGTTGTTTGCAACATCAATTCAAATGAAATGCATTTCTATTATCTTGGACATAATATTATCTTCAATCAATTGAGTTGGTAATTGTAGATATGGTTTTTGCCAATTTAAAGGCTATGTTTCAAGTGAATTTTCTTGCTCCTGACTTTGTGTCCTTGATGACATAACACTAACTTGGTGCATATGATCAATTTGGTACATTATACATAAAATTCAGACATACACGGCAGTTATACTTGATGATAGTCATACATGGCAGACATACTTGATACATGGCAGTTATACTTGATGATAGTGATATTACATGACAGTCATACAAGTATTGATAGTAATACTTGATGCATGATCAGTTTTCTATGCATGACCAGATTGATTTATCTTTCATATGCACTTTAATACATGATAGGTTGGTCACTAGATCATCTCCTATATGACAGAGTTATGTAGAAAATGTCAAGATGAGGTGATATTGATTCTTCAACTGAGTTAAATTAGTTCACTATATTTAATTCATTTTATGTCATTTATATTTAAATATATTTGAAATCCATTGGTCACTATAAGTGACTAAGGAGTACCATGGTAGTTTGAAAGGAAAAGGGGTCACAATGTATGCTAAAAAATGCATCAAAGTATATGTTAAGGCAAATGCCTTTTGCTCAGCATTGCACATGGTAAAGAATGAATATAGTTAGTAAGCATTTGTAAAAGCATCGAATGTTGGAAAGAGGGAACAATTTTAACCTTACTTAACCAGATCACATATATCTTAATGCTTAAATTGAGAAACACAAAGCATGAACATAAAGTAAATAAAAATACAACCATAGCACAGATTTTTTTGTAGAAACCCTATTAAGGGAAAAACCACATTGGGGATGACACAAACCAATACTCTGCAAAAATATTATCTTTTACATATGTTGGGAATGCACTTGCATTTAGGTATGTTGCCTAGAGTTCACTGCTCAATATAATCAACCTTGGGCTCCAACCCTAAGGAAGACACACTTACTTATAATTACACAAGTAAGAAGTCTCACTAACTTACAAACACTCATCAATGATTTGAATATAATGAACTGACTATATTAGCATCATATTATTCTTGATTACAGTTTCGTGTGATCACAAAATGAAGATTTGATACCCTTGATCTACTTGCAACCCTCAAACTCTTCTATGCATCAATCAGTTATCTCAAATTTGAAAACCTCACAAAAACTTGTTGTTGCACTTCAATTATGCATCCAACAACCCAAATGTCAACCAAGAACCTTTTCCCAATATCAACCATCAAATATATACTTGTGCAATTCCCTATTCATATTGTTATGTCGACATAAGATGTTCTTGGGAAATGTAAACCATTTTCCAGGTTCCACTGCCAAAATAGAATCGAATACTTCATTCAAAATAAAAATAATCATTAATTTACCTCTTTTCATGTCAGCAAATTGATTTGACTATTCTTTGACCATTAAAAACATTTTTTCAATTTTCGCAATGAGAATATTTTATCATGTCAACCATGTTCTTAACTATTCTTCATACAAACTATCACTCAAGAGTGTATAACTTCTATGCACCAAAATATCTCATCAAAATTGTCATACAAGTTAGGTACCAATTGTAATGTACCTTCAAATGATATGATCTTACAATAGTGTTAACTGACATACCATGCTCCTCAGATGAAAACTTAACTTCCTTACAAGTACTTGGTATGTATCGATTTGTCTTTTGGCAGCTTTGATGAAGTAGATATCTTATGCCTCTTAAATGTTGTTACACCTTCATCTAACTCTATAACTTCTTCATCAATATCTTTAATGATGGCTTCTTCTTTCTTTTCTTCAATCTTGTTCTTTTCACCCTTCTTCACTTCATCTTTCTTCTGCCTAATTGGTCTACTTTTCTCTATTGGTTTTCTTTATGTTGTCTTCTTTTTATCCTTAATTTTTCATCTCTATTTTCTTCTTCTCAACATGCTTCATATCCTCAACTTTTATCTTTTTCACTCTAGTAGGGGGTGTTCTCTTGGTTTTTTTTATAGAAGGAGAGAATTTCTCTATCTTCACTATTGCGCTCCTAGTTTTTCTAGAGGTAGAGGGTGGAGTACCTTCCCTTGCACCTTCTAACTCCATTGGCGTCTTCGTAGTGCCTTGTTCACCCTTCAACTATGATGCCTTCAATTCTTCAAGAGAGAGCCCTACAACCCTACCTGCAATTTCTACTACTTTTCTTACCCCTCTAACAAATGTTGGTGCCTAAGACTGTGCATGCATGCAAAGATTCACTCTTCTCCTCATAAGTCCCAAATTTATTAACACTCTCATCTCTAGGTGCTTTTAGCAAGGTATCTGCATATATGACCAGTAGCTCTTCACTAACTTCATATCCCATTGGCTGCATCCAGGAGGTTCTAGGCTTTACAACTTCCATTAAACATTCATATGTGTCTACCATAAAATATATTGTGTCCTTATACTTCTCAACTACATATTTTGGGATTCTATCCTTAGAATGCATCATCTTGTTCATTAAAATTACAATTTTATTTGCAGCCAGTATGTGAGTAAACCAATGAACTATGCCACTCCCAAGAAATCTCTCATGAAGTAGAAAAACAAATAGAAAATCAAGGTACCATACCTAAACACATTATTCTTATCCTTCTTGATCATTTCAATATTTTTAATCAATTGTAACCTCATTACTTCACATAGGTCATACTCTTTCCCTTCCTTTAGCATCTCATATGTTGTGTATATCGCTGACACAGGTACTATATTTTCCCTACTAGCATAATAGACTGTGTAACCAATGACCATGGAAGAAAACTTAACATCATCCTCAATTATGTCATTAATTATCATTCTCCTTTCATCTTGAATGGCTCTAGCGGCATTATGAACTACATCATTTCTTACTCCTTTCATCTTTGGCATATCTACTTCATCCATAGTCCTGCTACAATCTGTATGGACTCTTTAGTAATCTTGAAGGGGTGCACATTAGTTAGCTACATGAATTCTCCATGAATTCTGCTTAGCACATACCTAATCTAGTCAACATCTCCAATATATGGAAACCTATCAAATTGTTCAATTTTTTTCTTCACGAGGGTTTCAAAATCTAGCTTCAATTCGTAACCATTGTTTGAGTCAACCAGTTTCATAATGAAAAGATTATTGATGTCATCATCACCTTGGTCATCAATTGGACAATGTATGTATGCCCTAGTGTCTTTGTAGTGCAAAAATCCATAGGGAACATTAAAAAATGTGTCGTCTAGGTTGACTTCAATAGCTTTAAATAAATGCCTCTTAAATTCATAACTAGTTCTATCTTTAACCTCAATGACTCGTGGGGTTTCCATTTCAAATTAAAATCTTGTAGGAAGTAGCACACACAAATAAATTTTGACAAATGTAGGGTTTCACTGTGAGATGTTTGATCAAATCCTTTGTCACTTAAATTCTACCTCAAATTGCCTTTTGAGCTCTCCAAGTTCACTCTTGAGAATGAAGTGTGTTAAATAAGACCTCAAATATTTCTTTTGTTTTCCTTTCTCACCCAATTTTAGTTGCAATAAATGCATGTGTACTAATTACCTTGTAAGTCATCACTCACTATCTGTGGCACACAATTCAGTTGCACAGCTCCAAATCTAAAAGAAAATTTTCTATTCCAATTTCTATAGCTTCATCTAGATCTTCTTCAACCTGTCTATGCCTAAAACTTTTAGGCATCATACATTTTAGGGGGTTCTTAAAAATTTATCCATTAAATCTCCCCCTAGGCTAAAGGCCTATCTTTAGTTTTCTGTTGAATTTGCAACCTCGGATTCAGATGCAGATCCCTTTTTTGCCTCTCTCTTCACCCATGTATGCTTCATCTGCTTGCGCAATTCCTCAACATCAATATTTATCTTTCCTTTGTCATCTTTTGGCTTGATTTTTTTCTTTTCTTATGCATCTTGGTTGTTGTCATTAGTGATATATCTATAGTACTTATCCAAATGTCTAGATTTGTTACATTTGAGACAAACAAACCTTCTTTGTCCTTGATTGACCATTATATTTCTCCTATTTGGATAATATCTTGCAATATGACCAAATCCATTACATGCATAGCATCTAACCTTGTCCTTGTTAATGACATAGCTATTCATATTTCTTATGCATTAAATTTCCCTATGTCCATGATTATAGCATTTGTAACATTGGCCAGAAAAGGATACTTGATTGTGATTCACCCTATTCCTACAATGCATGGCTAAATGTCCAAACTTATTAAAGTTAAAGCACTTAGTTTCATTCCTTTGAGAATTGGGTTGTCTTGTACGTATCTTGTTGGTTTCCTTTTTGTCAAGTCTAGGACTTCCCTACCCTAACTTTGAACTTTCACCCTTTTTCAAATCCAAGTCCACTCTTAGCCTTATTGCTTCTTCGATTTTCAAGCAGTGAATCAAGCTTTGTAGCATTGTTCATGAACTTTTCTTTGTAGTCATTTGCAATCACCAATTCATCTCTAAGTTCATCTTCAACATCTTTTTGTAATACCCCTCTGATAGTTTTCTTTTCAATTTTATTGTTAAACTCTTTTAGGCCATTTTCACATGTGTTGATTATTTTAAAGATACTTGAGGATATGAATGTATGACATTATATTGGATAATTGTGAATTAGATATTTTTGGTTATTTTTATGTTGATTAAATAAAACTGATGATGTTATATATATATATATATATATATATATATATATATATATATATATATATATATATATATATATATATATATATATATAATATATATATATATATATATATATATATATATATATATATATATATATATATATCTGTGTGTGTGTGTGTGTTAAGGTTATTTCATGATGATGATTTATATGTTAGGATATCATTGATGCTTATGGTTTTACTGACCCCATACGTGCATGTGTATGGTTGGTGTGTATGTTTTATATTTATGTTTGATGTGCCTAATGTGGTTGAGGGATAGAGGTCATAGTTACTTGCTTGCGAGATCCACATGATCGATCGATCCTCGTCATTATGTGTTATATATTTATACATGTATGTACATGCTTGTCTCTTATGCAAGTTTGTAGGTATCGGTCATCTTTGAATTGTCAAGATGAGTGTGCCCTATCACAATATCTCAAAGGTAAGAGAGGAGAGATAACATACAAATCCAAATCCCAACCCCAGCCATTGATTGTCCTAAAATAATGGACAAGTATTTATTTTCTACCCCTCTGAATTTGTCAAGGTGACGTGAATTCGTGAGCCCTTCCTTGGTGTTTGTTGTTATATGAGTTAGTTGATTTTTGTGTGTTGTGAGTCAAGTGAGTTTGTTGTGTGGATTATTTGATTTAAAATAATTAAATTAAGATTAATTATGAGATTAGAATAATTACATTTTATGAATGTGGAAATATTAAATAAAAGGAGATTTATTTATTAAGAGTTAATTAAATACCTTTGTTTAAATTTGGGATAAAAGGATTTTAATTAATTATTAAATCCAAATATGAAATTAAAAACATAATTGATTTATTTAATATTTAAATTATCAATTGCATAGTTATTAATGTGCTAAAATATTAATTGATTAATTAAATATTAATATGCAATGTAAGGTGCACATTTAGTTTAATAAAAGTGAATTAGAAATTTAAAGTTTAAGTTGAGTTAGGAATTGTAATTGGAAAAAGTGCATATTTTATATTATTAAATTATAATTAATAATGCAAAGAGAATTGATAAAAACTAGGTGGAAAGTTGAGTTCCGATTTTTAGGAATTGCATGTTTTAGAAACCCTAGGGGCAATAGGCTTTCTTTATGAGAGGATTCTGGATATTATTTCCATCATGTCTATCAGATTTTTGAGGAAATCTCTTGGGTGAATTTGGAAGATTATTGAAAGCTTGGAATTTTGAAAGTTGGATTGGATTCTTCTTGTCTTCGAATTTAGGCGTTGGTTGAGGTAGGTTTTGAAACTTTTTATTGTGTACAATTCTTCCTTTGAAAAGATTGTTTGCTTCATGTCTGGAATTGTTTGAGTGAATGAATTGAAAAATAGTTCTTTTTATGATAATTAAGTTTGTTTATTTGAGAAATTTTAGCTTCGTTTTGATGACAAATTAGATCTAGTATTTTGTTGGTTGAAAACCTAGGAAAAGTTTTTGGGAAAACGTATATATATATATATATATATATATATATATATGGGTTTTTATGTGAAAATCTTATTTAAAAAAAATTAGTCTTGTTAGAAAAACCCTAGTCTTCATTTAATGGAAAAAGAAACTATTAGAAAATTAGAGGTTCAAGAATATAGGTTTTCAATTAAAGGATATTCCTCTAAAATAAATATATGTATTAAATGATTTTTGAATTTTATTGAATTTATAAAAAAAAAAACTAGTCATATTAGAAAACCCTAGCCTCCATCAAAAGAAAATCAATTTTAAAAAAAGAAGCTTGTTGTTTTGGCTCAGGAAATTTTCTGACTATATATATATATATATATATATATATATATATATATATATATATATATATAAAATAAAATTTATTGAAGGGGGGCGGGATTCTCATCCCCAACCCCCCCGACAGCTCAAGGATTGTCGATGGTAGCTTGGCTTCCCACGACAATCAATGTTGTCGCACGATAGTTTGGTTGTCAGCGACATCGAAGGTTATTGTGGCATCTAGGTTGCCTATGGCAATCAATGTTGTCGCACGATAGTTTGGTTGTCAGCGACATCGAAGGTTATTGTGGCATCTAGGTTGCCTATGGCAATCAATGTTGTTGCTTGTGGTAGCCATGGGGTGGGGCCCATATTCCCACCATATGTTTTTTGATATTTTTTTAATTAAAATTTATTTTATTTAAATTAAAATTCATTTATTTGATATTTAATTTAATTTTTAAAATTATTTTATTTTATTTATATTTATTATTAATTAAATATAAATATTAATTAATTAATATTATTAATAAATTAATATTATTAATTTATGTTAATGATTGTTAAATAAATATCATTGTTTGTTTTAAAAAGAATTATTTTTTTGTATATATAGATGTTAAGTGGATAAGTTAGTGTTGAATATTAATTTATTCATTCAAGTCTCTTAATATAGTATCTATGATGGATAAATAGAATCATTTTTGTGCTTTTAAATGCTTAGTTTTTTTATTATGCATGTAATTTTTCTTTATATGAGTATTTTATAGTTAAATTGGGCGTTAGTAAACACTGGAATTGTTTTATAAATATAAATATATTAATTTTTTTATTTGTATGTTGGGTGTATTTATTTCTTATTTGGCGATGTTCATATGGAATTTTGTTGGCCTTTTAGGGTGTATACCAGAGGTGAGGTGTGGCATTCTATTGATGATTATGTGGTTATTTATTATGCATTATGATGTTATATTATTTTGATCATTTCTACCCAACCTTCTTGAGACCTAAGCACATGTTATGTGAACTCTTTGAGAGAGTGGTTATGATGTTTTGATTTGATGACCAGTGTGTGTCCCTGATATCTTTTGTGGACTGGAATTTGATCATTAATACTTTAATGAGACTTATTTGATTATAAGTGACTTTTGAGCCTATGGGAGGTTAAATAGGTGCATCTTAGGGCAGTGGCTTACAATAGGGGTTTGGGACCCAAAGTGGTCATCACTAGGATAACCTATTGTAAGTTTGTAAATAAGTGATAACATAGTAATTAAAATTTGGAGAGTTCATTAAAAAGATAATTAGTGATAATGCCTCGTCCATGCCTTGAGCACTTGTATAGGCTAAGGGCGGTAATGGGATAATACCTAGAGAGTAGGTATGATTAGAATTCCTCATTTTTATGAGAGATTATTCTAGTTATGTGTGGGTTGTATTGAGGGCCTGGGGCCTAGAGTGGCCAGTCCAGGGCAATTCAATGCTTGAGGGTCCAGGGTCCAGTGTGACCAGTCCAAGGTAACTCAAGTAGATGACCATGTGATGACAATCCCATAGTATGTAGCCTAAGTCTCCTCCATATTTTTCTTCATTTGCCTCTAGTGGTGTGTCTTTGGTATTGTAGTATTACCTGGTGGTGTGTTTATGGGTATTTGTTCAATATTCTGGTATTTGGTGTTTTGGTACATGTTGACATTTTGATATTTATTATATTTTCTTTATCATTAGTTGACCTAGTACCTTTTGAGATAGAAAGCCTTCGGGATCCATTGCTTACTAGTTTTTATGTGATTGGGTTTGTTATCCGAGTGGGGTTTTTTGTTATCTCCTCAGCATGGTGGGAGTGCATCTTTGGTTCCACGAGGTTGAGTGGTAGTGTTTCTTTTACCATTTGAGATTTTGATATTCTTGTAGTGGTATTGGATGAAGCTTGTTGATGTTACCTTCTTCTTGTTCTTCATTGGAGGCTTGCTCATATCTATCTTATGATGTTTATATTTGTACCTTGTATTAGTTATTTAGATGTGATTCTTGTGGGATATTGTACTATACTTTGTACTCGGTTATTGTTACATACCCCATGACTTGTGCAATGGATGTTGATTTATTGTGTATACTTTATGGTATCAGTTGTATCAATGTTTCATTTATATGAGGTTGTACTTGTTATTCATTTGTATATGAGATATTTTTAATTATACTTAATCTAAAATAATTAATTAATATATATGTAATTCTACATTATAGAACCCTTGAGAGTCATTAACTGTAATGGATTTATACTTTTGTACTTGTTAGCATCTTAAGTTGTATTGCTTGCACATTGTTATCATTATTGTTTTGTAAACTCTAAAGAAAAAAATTATTTTGTAAACATAGAAATATGTTTTAGGTTAAATTAACATATGTTCCCTAGCAAGGCATTACATTTTTCCTCCTGCAAACTAGTCACAATCCCACTACGCTACTTTGACAACTTCTTGCATTCATCAGATCTCTCTTTTAGGGTTAGGTTTAGGATATTTTCATTTTTTTTTCCTTTATTCAATTTCCTTGGTGAATCTCATTGTCATTTCTTCCATTTCATTCTTGATTTTTTCATTTTCTTTCTTGAGTCTTTCACATTCTTCAGTCTTGTCCTTCAAGTCTTGACTCATTTTCTCATCATCCAAACTCTCGGTTTCATGTTGATGGAGTTGATCAGATAGTTCTCTTCTCTGGACTTTGGCTTGTTTCAATTGTCCTTTCAGTTACCTAATGAAGATATTATCCTCTGTTATCTCCCTTTGCAACTTTTCAACCTCAGTATTGGATTGGTCTAGGTCATTCAAAGCAACAATGAGTTGTTCATGCAAACCTGATTCCATCTTTCATTCTTGGATCTCCCTCAAGTTGTTAGGCTTCCTCAAAGGGATTGGACTCTGACACCAATTGTTGGAAAGAGGTAAAAATGAGAGGGGAGAGGGGGTGAATCAGTGTTTTAACAAATTTAACCTTACTTAACCTATTCACATATATTTTAATGCTTAAACTAAGAAACACAAAGCATGAGCATAAAGTTAATAACAACACAACCATAAAACAACTATTTTTTTCATGGAAACCTCATTAAGGGAAAAACCATGGTGGGGATGACACTCATAAGCCAATAATATACAAAAATATTATCTTTTACATATGTTGGGAATGCACTTGCATTTAGGAAAACTGCCTAGAGCTCACTACCTACAATCAACCTTGGGCTCCAACCCTAGGGAAGTCACACTAACTTACAATTACACTTAAGAAGTCTCATTGACTAACAAATAATTTTTAATTATCTAAATACAATTAAATGACTATATTTGCATCATAATATGCTTTATTATAGTTTCATGTGATTGCAAAATGAAGATCTAATACCCTTGATCTACTTATAACCCTCAAACTTTGGTTTGCATCAATCATCTATCTCGGATCTAAAAACCTTACACAATAAATTGATTTCACGCTTCAATTATGCATCCAACAACCAAAACATCACCTAGAAACCTTTTCCCAATCTCAACCATCAATTATATACTTGCACAATGCATGATTCATCTTGTTATGTCAGCATAAGACGGTCTTGGGAAATGTAAACCATTTTTTATTCCACTGCCAAATAGAATCCAATTCTTTATTTCAAATAAAGAAATTATTTATTTACCTATTCTCATGTTGGATAAATTGATTTGACTATTCTTTGACCATTTAAAACATTTTACCAATTTGTGCAATGAGATTCGTTTACCATGTTAGCCCTATTTTTCATACAAACTGTCACTCAATAGTGTATGACTTCTACACGCCAAAAGATCTCATCATGAAAATTTAGGATTAGCAAGAATATACATTAATTATTCTTCCCTAAAATGCACACTTCAAAATACTAAGCTAATAGTTGGCATAGATCCAAAAACTGTGTACACTATGTATCTTGTTTCCTATACTTAATAAAAAAATGATCTTTCACTTAATCTAATCTCCTAATGAGTTGCACCTATCCAAATAATGACTTTTCATGATGTTGTTTTTATGAATGACAACACTTCATCCATCTAACCATGTCTCTTTCGATCTTGACAACACCGAAATGCTTACTAAATTGATGTCAAAGTTATCGGCGTGTTATGTTGTAATTAAAGTTTCATTTCACTCATTTCATATTTTTTGTTAGAAAACCCTAAGCTCGAAGCTTAAAGATAGGGAAGTGCGTGAAACACTAAGGGCATGGCTTAGTTTAGTTGAGATTTTCTGAAATCATTTGAATATCATTTAATTTTTTAAATTGGGAATTGGTTGTGGTAACCAAGAGTAGTTATGGCCTGGAAAATGGTGTTTGATAACAGAGTTTATTGACAAGCTACAGGTTACATCTTTTTGTTACCCTTTTTCTTCACATTGAAAGATGGCGTGAATCATGTTTTGTTTCTTTCTATTCTCACTTAGTTAGTAAAGTTAATTGAGGTTGTCAATTCATTATTCTTTGTGAAATTTTTGGTTTAAGTCTCAGGTTGTCTATGTCTCTGCAAAAGTAAAAGTCATTATATTTTTGTTAATGATTTTTTTACTCTATTAAGGTTTTTGTTTGAACCTTGCTTATGAAAAGACTTAATATAGTTCATCTTTGTTGATATGCAGTGAAACAGTTTCATTTTAAGGATTTCTCCTTTCTATGGTTATGAGTTTTTTTGTAAAAGATTGTATTTAGTTTCTTACTATTAATTTTTCATTGCTGAGATTTAGGATTTGGTTTTTCAAACCCTTGTGTGGTTGTGAGTTAATTGTTTGTCCTTTTCTCTCTCTTGTGCCGAAGGAGTTTGTGGTTATAGAGTATTTAAGGTTTTATAATGAAATCTTTGTTTAGTTTGGATTTTCATTTGAAAAAAACTAAGGATTAAAATATTTTGAAGCAATCTTTCAATCATTTGTTAAAGAGAAACAATTTCTAGATATAGTTAAAGATTTTTAAAAAGAACTTTGTACCATTACCTGATTTGTTAAAGGGCAATTTGTGTTTAGTTTGAAAAGCATTTGATTATTAAGTTTTGATCGGTATGAAAGTTTCATTTCAATTCAAAAACTTGAGCTATTATATATGTTACTTTGATGAAATTAAAATGTACAATTTATAGGAAAGTCTGATAGATAGGTAGAGGGGTTTATTGAAACATATTTTAGAGTTAGAATGTTTTGTACTGATTTCAATATGAAAATTGGATAAAAGAGTACATAGTGTATATTATTGTATATAGAATGCAGAGTATATGAAATGATATGGTGTATGTATTCTTAGATCAAGAAATACTCGTGTTATTAAGAGAACCAAAGCTAGTTCTCTATGTTGTTTTGTAAAGAAGTTGAAAAGAGAATTAGCCATTGAGTCATATAGTCGGTGAAACAATCCAGCTAGTGAGGCATTTATAAAATTAGTTTTTCAAATAAGTCATTGAGGCACTTAAAGTGTTTTTATTCCCCGGAGGGTTTCCACTCAGAACAAATACTTGTGTCAAAATTCTTGTACATGTTATTCTACTTTACAATTCATTTCTTTATAGTTTACTTTGTATAATCAAGATTTAAAAGAGTTTTAAAATCAAAATTTGTGTATGAACATTGATGCACCAACCCCCCCCCCCCCCCCCCTCTCTTAGTGTTCATTTTACTCCTAAAATTGGTATCAGATCCACACCTTTGGTCAATTTATTTTGATTTAAAAGTTTCTTGGTAGTGGAGTACACATTATGGCTAGTCAAGAAGGTTTGTCTAGTTTCAAGGCACATTTGATGACAAGTTAGATATGCATTTTGGAAGTTCATAATGAAATGTCATTTAGAATCCTTAGGTTATGATGTATGGTTAGTAGTGGAAAATGCTTACACTAGTACAACACCACCTTCTACTCTTGATGAGAACAAGGATTATGAAAGTGATGCAAAGGCATCAAATTTCATTTGTTATGGTCATTCTAATGATGTTCTTGTTAAGGTTATGGACTATGATAATGCTAAGTGTTAGCTTGTGGTGACTGATTAGGAAAGTACTGTACATTTTTCCTCCTGCCCTCGTCGGGGTTCAGGGCTGACATATTTTCAACTAATTCTGGGCCGACATGTTGTAACTCATTCTAACCCTAAAGCAGAAAAATATTGTATAATATGGCTTAGGGTTAGGGTTTTCATGATGTATGTTTTTGTACTTGCAGAAAAATGGAGTTGTATGGGATTATGGATTGTAATCAGGTTGTAATCACTGGATAATAATAATATTGGACTTGTTGTTGGTGGACGTAGCCCAAGGATTGGGTGAACCACGTTAAATCTTTGTGTCTTCTGTTCTCTTCTATGTGGTTTATGGTTGTTTTGATATTGGTTATATTTGCATGTAATTGTTATTTCTGTCTTGTTAATCCTAACACTAAGTCCATTTGGGATGAATTGTCAAATATTTATGAAGATGATGATAAAGTTAAGGAGGAAAAGTTACAAGCTTATAGGGAAAGGTTTGAGAGTCTTGAGATTATTGAAGAAGAGAAAATAGCTCAAGATGTTGTAAATTTGATATGTGGCCTTGGAGAAACATTAGAAGGGGCTATAGTTGTAAAGAAGGTATTGGGGTCTTTAACCTCCAAATATGATTCAAAGATATCGTCTATTGAGGAAAGGGATATCAACAAGGTAACACTTGACACTCTTCATGGTATTTTCACTACTTAAGAAATGAGGGTCAATACTGATCCTCCTAGTAAAGAGTTTACTTTTAAATTTGTTAAAGTAGATACAAACTCATATTCATTTCTATAGTTATTTTGTGCATTTTAAGAAGAGGGATCTAGGTTCTTCATCCTCACTATCAAATTGATTTGCAAAGTGGAGCCTTACTTCTACATCTAATGGTCATGATTTCTAGGTACCTAAGGGTGCTAATGCTTTGGAGATGAAACTCCTAGAAGAGAAGACAATGTTCTGGCACCAAAAACTTGGTCACATTGGTGAGAAGGGTCTCAAAACCATGAAAAATAAATGCCTTGTTAAAAGGCTTGATGATTTTAATCTTGAGTTTAATTTCTATGAACACTACATTTATGGTAAACAAAATAATGTTTGATTTTACTCTAGTTCTCACAAATCTTCTATGTTATTGGACTTGAAATATTCTAATATTTTTGGTCACATTATTGTTCCTTTGATTTCAAAATCCGTATATTTTGTATCATTCATTGATGAATACAATGGAAAGAAATTTGTTTATTTTCTAATAAGTAAATCTAAAGTCTTGTTGATTTAAGGAGTTTAAGGCTCTTGTTGAGAATCAAAATAGTATTAAGATTAAATATTTGAGGACTGACAATGGTTGTGAATTTTTCTTGGAAAACTTCAATAGGTTTTGTAAGGACCATGGGATTGATAGGCATTATAAAACTCCATACACCCCTCAAGAGAATAGAGTTGCACAGAAGATGAACATAATGTTGATGAAGTGAGCTAGAAGTATGCTTAGTGGTGATGGCCAAACTTTTTGGGCTAAGCTTTAGTTAGTGCCCGATATCTAATAAATATATCTCCTATATTAGCACATGTTGATAAGACACCTATGGAGGTGTGATTAGGAAAGAAGCCCTTGATGAGACATCTCAAAGCATTTGGTTGTGAATATTATGATCATATTTTGTGTGAAAAAGGAAATAAGTTGAATAACAAGGCAATGAAGTGCATCTTTATTGGATATAGTGTTGGTGTAAAAGGGTACAGTATTTGGGATCCAATAACAAAGAAGGTTCTCTATAGTAGAAGTGTTATTTCCAGAGATATGAAACCTTTCCCTTTTAAACTAAAATAAGAGAAAGAGGAGAAATGAAATAAGGAGGTAGTTCAGATTCCTTCCACCCCTTAGAGAGATGAACTAGGAGCTCCTATTAGACTTGATCATGAGGAGGAGCTCAAGCAGCTCTAAAAGTTATAAAGAAGAGTAAGAACCTCAACCTCAATAATTGAGGAGGTCGAAACGTGATAGGTGGAAGCCTAATAAATATGGATATTCATTGTTAGATTCTAGTTGTATTTTTACTTTGATTGCTAACATTGATGAGCCTGGGACTATTAGAGAGGCTATAGGTATGAGTGATGTAGATTCTTGGGTGGAAGCCATGAATGATGAAATGACATCTTTGATGAAGAACAATGCTATGGATTTGGTACCTTTTCTTGAAGGACATAAGCTGGTGGAATGCAAATGGATGTTCAAGAAAAAAATTTGGTCTTGATGGCAATGTTAAAAAATATAAATTATGATTGGTTGCAAAGGCGTATTCCTAGGTTGAGGGAATAGATTATGGTGAGATTTTCTCTTTCTCTCTCATTGCTAAGCTAATATCCATATTTTTATTATCACTTGATACCATTCACAATTGATAAAAAAATTAAATGGATGTGAAGACAATAGTCCTTCATGGTAATTTGGAGGAAGAAATTTATCGATCATAGCAAGAGCATTTTGTGGTGAAAGGTAAAGAAAATTTGGTTTACAAGTTGAAAATATCTTTATATGGTTTGAAACAATCTCCAAGGATGTGGTACCAAATTTGATACCTATGAGTTCAATTTCAAATTTCAGGGTTCAAATCCAATCATTATGTTTATTTGAAAACTTATAATGGTCACATTCTCATTATTGCATTGTATGTGGATGATATGTTACTTTTTGGGAATAGATGTTTGATTTATGACTTGAAGTCTTAATTGTCAGCACAGTTTTAGATGAAATATTTAGGTGCATGTAGGTACTTTCTAGGGATGGAAATCAGAAGAGATAGAGAAAACAAAAACATCTAGTTAATCTTAAGTATGTGAATAAATAGTGTTAGAGAGTCTCAGCATGAGAACCTGTGGAGGATTGTTTAAAATCTCCTTTTGAGGGAGAGGACATGGCTAGTGTACCATATGTGAGTGTTGTTGGAAGTCTTATTGTTAATGATTATAGCTTCAGTTGGATAAACAAGATCACATATATATATAATTTATTTTATTCTTGAATGATATCTTATCGACTGAAAGGTGGCATATCGACTAAAGTGATTACATTTCATTTAGGATAACTGAAGTTGTCTCCACACTAATGCCACCTTTCGGTCGATAAGATGTCATTCAAGAATAAAATAAATTATATATATATATATATAATTTATTTTATTCTTGAATGACATCTTATCGACCGAAAGGTGGCATATCAACTAAAGTGATTACATTTCATTTAGGATAACTAAAGTTGTCTTCGCACTAAAGGTGTTTGATAATCCATCGTGGAGTCACCTCCATGATGGGCATGACTCCATGAGGAGTCAGGACCATCGTGGAGGTAACTCCACAATGGACTTCCTACCACACATATACATACGCATTGTTTTGTGCCGAGGAAGATACAACAGCAGTGACATAACTCCCACAGTCCTCAGTACATTCTCTGCAAGACACAACAGTGTTAACATATATATTCAATGGAAATTCCATTGGCATATTCATAGCATCTTGTATTATTTAAATTTAATATTAAATCACTCAAATTAGAAATTGTTTATATATAGACTTGAAGATATTCAACTAGTCTAAAGGGATTCTCATTCTATAGAAATACACATATATTCAGTTTAAATTCATATATATATATATATATATATATATATATATATATATATATATATATATATATATATATATATATATATATATATATATATATATATATATATATATATATGCTCACATTAAAAGAGCATGATCTAATAGCCACAGTGGAAAAACTCAAGACTGAACTGAGTGAAAAATATGAACAAATTAAATGGGATAAGGACAATACCAAAGCAATAAAATTTCTAGTAGACGAAGTTAAAGATCATATAGTGCCTATAATCATAAAATTAGAAACTGCATATGAGATGTTTGATGCACTAAAAGATATGTATGAAATTAACAACAGAAGTAGAGCGCTTACCCTTAAGAGTCAACTTCATCAAATAAAGATGAAACAAGGAGAAACCATCACATCCTACTTCATGAGAATTACAAATTTGAGAAATCAACTCTCCACAATTGATCACTCTTTTGATAGTAAGGAATTAATAATGATTGCACTTAATGGACTACCCTTTTCATGAGAATCCTTCATTCAAGGAATAAGTGCTCGAACCAAAATTCCTAAATTTGATCAATTGAAATCAGATTGCATTCAAGAAGAGTCTCAATTATCAATCAGAGGGATCAATACAAATACTTCAAAAGAATTCTCCCAAGTACTCAAAACAGAATCACACAAAAGGAAAAAGAAGACTAACTTTAAAAGGAAAAGAGGAAATGAATCAAATAAGAAACTAATATTCATACATAGAGACCTATCAAAATTACAATGTTACAAATGTGAAAAATTTGGTCACCTTTCTCAAAAGTGTCCTAAAATAAATAAGGTACAAGCCTCCTTTGCCCAAGTTAGTGATACAAAGGAGAATATGAATTCAGAGAAACTTGTTTTCTACTCTTCCTTATCAAGTCAAGTTTCAAATAATCGCAGCACATGGGTTGTTGATAATGGGGCCTCTCGACATATCACTGGATTCAAAGAGCATCTAGATTACATAGAAGAATGTTCTAAACAAGAAGTTATGATTGGAGATGATACTACCTATCTAGTTATGGGTATTAGGACCTGCACCATATATCTTGAATCTGGGATATCTCTACAACTCACTAGTGTTCTATTTGTACCTGGCATAAGAAGAAATTTAGTTTCCATTTCAGCACTAGAAGACAAGGGACACTGAATCAACTTCATGGCTGGGAAGATCTTAGCTTGGCCTAAGAACTCAAACATAAATAAATCTCACACTATTGGAGTTAGAGATGGAACCCTCTATAAATTGTGTACTCTTTCTCATCAATCCCTAATTCATACATCAAATGAAAGTGAACTATGGCATAGGAGACTAGGACACTTTCATTTCTATGGTTTAAACTCTTTAGAGAAGATGGTTACAACACTACCTAAACTAAGATCTGATCATATTGGAGCTTGTAAAGGTTGTGCACTAGGAAAGAATACTAAAAGTACTTTTCATCATAGTGAAATTAAAACTAAGAATGTTCTAAAACTTATTCATTTTGATTTATGTGGCCCTATGTTTGTTCCCTCTATTGGAGGATATTTGTATTAT
Organism: Chamaecyparis obtusa; assembly: GCA_027943335.1. Classification (NCBI taxonomy): domain Eukaryota; kingdom Viridiplantae; phylum Streptophyta; class Pinopsida; order Cupressales; family Cupressaceae; genus Chamaecyparis; species Chamaecyparis obtusa. The sequence goes on along the minus strand of BSBK01000828.1, from coordinate 331,993 downwards.
ATTATCTTTGTAGATGATTACTCTAGGAAGACCTGGATATATTTTCTAAAATGTAAAGAGACAGAAGAAATCCTCTTGAAATTCAAAGAGTTCAAGGCTCTAGTGGAAAATCTATTAGGTAAGAGTATTAAAATATTAAGAATAAACAATGGTAAAGAATACACTTCATAAATATTTCAAAGTTTTTGTAAACATGTTGGGATCAAGTGGGAGTTCTTTGTTTCATACAACCCATAATAGAATGGGATTGCACGGAGAAAGAATAGGACAATAGTAGAATCTACTAAAGCAATGATGCATGATCAAAAATTAGAAACCCATGTCAAGAATGGGAACACTGAGAGGGGGCGGGGGTGAATTAGTGTTCTACAATTAATGTTTTTCTGTCTCTTGAAACTTAGCCCAAATACTTAAATACTGAAATGAATAATAAAGCATACAAGATAACCAGCCATAACACATAACACAAGATATGTTTACGGGGAAACCTTGGCCAGAGGAAAACCCCGATGGGAATTAGTACCCATGAATAATTGCACTAGTCTTATGAACCTATTAAATTTCCTTTGTCCTGTTAGGAGTAGTCTTTACAATGCTAAGTACAATGACTCTGTTAGGAGTCTAGATAGAACAAACCCTATTAGGAGTGGATGGCTCACTACCAGAGCTCACTGCTCAATGAAGAAGGCTACAACCTCCTGATAATCAGATACACACTATATCTAGAAGAGTGAACTGCTACTTTGACACTGTTGTCTGATCAGTTCCTTTTGTGTGCTAATGCTTTAACCTCTTGTAAATCTTTATACCATATTTACTTCTCTACTACATACTTTGCATACTTCTTCTCTTCTCTATGTCACTTCCTCTTTTAAATACAAAATCGCATGTCATATATATACATGTTGAATAGGCACAACCAAAACTAAATATTGTGTTGGCCTAAAACCTAACACATACAACACTTCCAACATAATTGGATCAAGTGTGTTTACATACAAAGATAATAACCTGTTTACATCACTATTACAATAGGTGCATAGCCTTTACAAAATAAAATGATACACTCTAAACAAAAACTTCTTGTCGGTTGCATGCTCTGTTCTGCTTTGTCGCTTAACTGCCAGTGTCACTTAGACTTGTTGTAACTTCTTGATATTATCTGATCTGACCATACATTCTTAGACTTAACATAACAACATACTCAAAAGCTTATATCCAAGGGAACATACCATAACTCAATCATACACACGTGCACTGATGCTCTGATCATCAGGTACATCACTGTCTGTAATGTCTTCCATACTTAGTCAAAATATGATCTTCAAAGTTTGTGCACTGACTATCAAAACTCCATATGACTTTTTTGCCATAATGACAACACAAAACTATTCATATACTCTTAGTAAAGTCAACTTTCCAACAATCTCCCCCTTTGTCATTAATAGCAACAAAGGAATATGGCGAAGTTGCTAAACTTAACTTTACACAAAACTTGCTTCTATACTGTACACCATATACTTTATAATCTTCTAACTTCTTCCACTTTATACACTACTCCCCCTTTGACATTAATGAAAAAGGTGCCAAAAAAAATAAAATTCTAAGTGCTTACATGGAGTATACATCAGGATATGCAATCTGAAGGTTTTTTATTTCTTGCTGCCAAAATACCTTTAGTGCATCAACTCTCTAAAGATGTGCACATAATGCATATGTGAGCTTCTCCATCTTTTATAAATCCATGTAGGGGCCTTAATCATATGTCACAATTGTTGCATCAATATGCTTGATGTTCTGATTCAATAAATCTAGAGGGTGCTAGTGCATTTCTTAGTTGTGCTTGTCTAGCCCTTATCTTCGCAATCTTTTTTTCTAACTTCTCTATCTTTTCTATCTGCCCTTGATAAACATTATTGCAAACATTTACATCTTGAGAGGGATCTTCAACTTATTTCCTTATTGCTGGAATCAGGGACTCTGCTTCCTGAATCTTCTTTGAGTGTTATGAAGTGAGTTTATCCTTGTTCATATAATCAGCTATCTGCATTCTTCCTTTTGTTGCTATCTCCTTCAGCATTGCTTGTCCAATCTTTACAGAATTGAGGTCTAAAGAGAAATTGTTTATCAAATCATTCAATATTTTCTTATTGTAATTCTCTTCTGCAATTTTTGTCACCAAGTCTTCTAGACTTGAAAAAATTTCTTTGAAGTTCGACAAAATACTACTAACATCATCCACTGAATGAACATTGACCAATTTCTTTTCTACAAGCAATAGATTATTCAATATGCTAACTAATTCCACAAAGAGAGGGTTTCTCATTACTTTCTTTTCTTTTTCTTTCTCCATAGCCATCACACTTATCTTTATCAGATCTTCTTCTCCCCATGAATCTAAACTTGTTGTATCAAGAGTCAATCTTGACGACAATGATATTGATGGTTTAGGGGTAGGAAATAATTATGTGCTTTGACTTACATCCATACTTTGAATCTCTATTTTTACTAGGGTCTCAAAAGAGGATTGTTATTTAGATTCATCTTCTTTTCCATCTTCTTGTCATGTTATATCTTCAACTAGGACTTCTTCTTGTTCCATAGGTGCTTCATCACTGCATAGGATCTTAGCTTCTTCAATACTTACAAAAGTTCCTTCAAACTTATCCAGATCAGTATTTGTAGCTTCCATGGTGATTTCAATATTATCAATCACAATTGTTTCATCTTTTGTTTCCACTACTTTAGTAGGTACTGTAACCTTAGGTGCAGAATCTTGTGGACCTGTCATCAGTGCATTTGGAATATATGATTCTTTTGCTTGCTCAGAGGGATCTAAAGTAGCTTGGGGTATAGGCGCACAAGGAGGGTACATGTGTCTATCCAAAAATACTTTTTCAAATGCTTTCTCTGTCTCCTTCGCAATCAAATCATAATATGTATTCATTATGTGCAAAGTTCTAATTTTTTATCTTAGATGAGGCCTAACCAAATCTAACAATATTTTTTTTCTTCTAATTCACAAACAGGGAGGTTAGCATCCAAAGTCTTTTCTCTAATTCTCATATCCTCCTCTATAGCTTGTCTTTTCAGTGAATTCAATATATTCCATTTATGATCAGGAATGACTGTCTTAAGTTCCAAAACTAACTTTTTGAACTTAATCATATGCTTGATAATTATAGTAAGAATTTTTTATCTATCTATTTCTTCATACGTGTCATATAATTTACCAATCTGATCTAGCCTTCCTTCATCAACAACTCTAGATTTCAAAACTTTCACGCTTGGTCTGAATCCTACCCCAGGAGGTGCTTAAGTGTTCTTCACCTTGCTTCCGGTTGTCCTTGAGGATGGGTGGCTTGCACCGGCTTGTTTCTTCTTTCTAGAAAACTTTCTTTTCTCAGAGGGCGGAGAGGACTCTAGATCAACTGTAGTTGTGGGTGCTGAGGTGCTATCATTAGTCTTATTCTTCTTCTTCTTTGGATCATCAACAGATTTTACTTCTTGAACTTCTTAAGATGAGGGTGCGGTCTCAAGTTGCATAGAAATCTTGGCTTCCCTTGCTTTATCTATGTCTACTTGGGTGACACCATGAATTTTTAGGATATTAGAGGTAATCCTAGATGCTTTCCTCTTAGTTGCTGCACTGTATAAGATAGAATCAACTTGTCTTCTCTTCTCTTCATATGTTCCCTATCTTGGTTCATTGGGATCCTTAGGCACAGATAGAAGGACTTGTGCATAGCCTTCCAAGATATACTCATTAACTTCATAACCAAGTGGATGAATCCACTTTGTTCTAGGCTCAATTGCTTCCATGCAATTAGAATCAGTTTCCACCATAAAACAAATGTTGTCCTTGTATTTCTCTACCAACTTCTCAGGAATTCTATATCTTCTCTGCATCTTAATTCTGAATGTTTTTATCTCCAAATCCATGTAATCCTTTAAGGTTCTCTCAAATGATACCTTAAGTGAAATTATAGGTAATGCAGGTGTGCTTCTATCTAGGTAAAGATCAGAGACCTTACCAACAATATGAAAGTACATATATATGATTAGTGACCCAAATCTGAATTTTTTTTCTTGTCATGTTTAATTGCTCTAATGTTGTCAACAAGATTTGCACACAAGATCTCACAAATATTAAACTCTGCATTTTCTTTCACTGTCCTTATTGCTACCAGAATTATTGTTGCAAACACACTGTTTACTCTATTGCATGTTGAAACTTGTATCCAAGTATCATAGCCATGATTTTAATGTCTTTCTCCTCAATAGGCTCAATAGTCATGTCGGGTTTGTCACTTCTAGACTTACAAGCTTGCTCAACCTATTTTTTGACATCTTTTCCCGTGGGAAGAAGGGCACCAACCTTATAAAGTCTGGTCATCTCATGAATGAGATCTTCTATTATGCAGACAGGGACTTCACCAATCCAAAATAGATCATCATGAATCCTTCTGAGTAATATCTTGACCCATTCTGACTCATAAAACTCATGCGCTATCGCATACTCAATAATAGGGTTATCTTTGAGGTGCGCGAATTCATTCTTGAATGTAAAGTCAAGATTGACCATAGATACCATGTGTGACCTTATACAATCCATTCCTACAAATTCCTTCTTACAATAGATGTAAGCGCAAATATCCTCGACATGCATAACTCCCATCGGATTCCTAGAAAATGCTCCTTCTAAATCATCTAACACTGACTTAAACGGATGCTTCTTAAATACATATCTCTTAATTTCTGTGACATCAAAGACTACTGGAGTTGCCATTACTTACTTGCTTTAATGCTCAAATATGGTTCCAAAGGGGTTTTTGAAATGACGCATTCGAGCTAGGGTTCCGCAACAACTTATCTCTTCTTTCGCTTATGAAAACAACTATAATACTTCAACACTTAGATGTTCAATCTCTTGTGCTCTTCAAGGGCTTGATCTCAATTGAAAAAGTAAAGATAATAGATCTATGGTGACTTATAAATCAGAATCCTGCAATTAATGCTCGCTACCATAACACAAACTTCAATTGAGAATTCAAAACTCATTCACTGCTGACATTCAAACTTTTCACTCATACATACTGCATCAACTGGCAACCAAACATTTAAAACCAAAGGCGCATACTCAGAGGGTGAGTATACCAGTCGCACAGGGGTCTAGAGCTTATCTAGCTCCCCCTATGACCATGAGGGTCATTCATCCAGAAGTAGAGGGTGCATCCATTGTGGATGCATCTACTACTTTGTCACCAACATTATCTTTCTTTACTTCCATCCAAATCTTGCTCGCATCTTCTATAGCTTTCACAAACTTGACTCCTCCAGATTCATTAAGTATTGATCCTTGAGGCTTATTAGGTCTATCTTGTCTTTGCGCTTATGATCTGCAAAACTTTGAGATGTTTCCAACCTTGTTACAAGAGTAACAAATGACTGGAGGCCTTATATTCCTAGGCACATTGATGTGAGTAACCATGCTGCATTCTTTAGTTGTGTGTCCATTGAAATTGCATATCTGATATGTAATGTTCAGAGGACTTCTAACATTTTGTTGTGATTGGTTTCTCTGATTATGTTTTATTTGACTTCTTTGATTTGATCTACAATTCATAGATCTATGACCAAATTTATTGCATGAATAACAATAACCATTGAAAGGTCTTACCTCTTTACAATCTCTTGCTATATGTCCATGCTTGTTACATGCATAACAAGTTCAGTTTACTAGATTGCGTCCATCTTTAGGTGGTTTTTATTTAGCTTCAGTTTGATTTTCAATCTTCTTAGCTTCGGTAGATTCTTCTGGTGCTTTCATTTTCTCTTGCGTTGTATTGACTTGAATTTGTGCTTCATTGTATCCAATACCACTTGAATCTCCTTTTATCCTTTGTGCATAGATCTAAGAATCTAATAGATCAGTACTTGTGTGAAATTTGTCAATATGATGCTTGGCTTCAGTCAATTTTGATTCCATCTTTTTCTTGATATTTTCTAACTCCAAGATTTTTAGGTTTTCTTGCATAAGTTCTTTATCCAACTATTTGTTTTCTTTGATCTGTTCTTCAAAGGATGACTTGCTATCAGCTAACTGTTCATTCAAATCTTCAATCTGATCCTTTAGAGACATGTTCTCTTCATTCAGCTTTTAGACCATTTTTCCCATATCATTTGTTGAACAATCTTTCAAATCTTTTCTTAGTTCTTGATGAATACTTGTGAGCCACTAACCTTCAATTTCAGTTCTTCAATTTCTTTTTCAGATCTGTTAAGATCTTCAAGAGCTGCTTCAAGATTTTCCTTTAGATGTTTCACTTCTTTTGAACCCATGATCTCCTTAAGTGGTTAAACTTCTCTTCTAGGACCAAAGTTCTGATACCAATTGTTAAGAATGGGAACACTGAGAGGGGGGGTGAATCAGTGTTCTACAATTAATATTTTTTTATCTCTTGAAACTTAGCCCAAATACTTAAATATTGAAATGAATAATAAATCATACAAGATAATCAACCATAACACCTAACACAAGATATGTTTACGGGGAAACCTTGGCCAAAGGAAAACCCCAGTAGGAATTAGTACCCACGAATAATTACACTAGTCTTATGAACATGTTAAAGTTCCTTTGCCCTGTTAGGAGCAGTCTTTACAATGTTGAGTACAATGACTCTGTTAGGAGTCTAGATAGAAAAAACCCTTTTAGGGGTGGATGGCTCACTGCCAAAGCTCACTGCTCAATGAAGAAGGCTACAACCTCCTGATAATCAAATACACACTATATCTGGAAGAGTGAACTCTTTCTTTGACACTATTATCTGATTAGTTCCTTTTGTGTGTTGATGTTTTAACCTCTTGTAAAGCTTTATACCATATTTACTGCTCTACTACATACTCTGCATACTTCTTCTCTTCTCTCTATCACTTCCTCTTTTAAATACTAAAGCACATGTCATATATATACATGCTAAATAGGCGCAACCAAAACTAAATATTGTGTCGACACTAGTAGAATTTGGCAAATAAATGACTATGTGACTAAAACTTTTAGTCACATGACTAAAAGTTTTAGTCACATAACCAAAACTGATCATATTTGGCAAATAAATGACTACGTGACTAAAAATTTTAGTCACATGACTAAAAGTTTTAGTCACATGACCAAAACTGATCATATCCTACTAATTATTTGTAATTCACAATTATAAATGACTAAACAATTAGTCACCCAAATAAAAATGACTAAATAAATGACCAAATAAATGACTAAAGAATTAGTCATCCAAATAAAAATGACTAAATGAATGATTATTACTCCTTTGTAATAAAATCTAATAATATCATAGACTTATATACTTAGAAGTTCCATTTCATGAGTAATGCTTGTTCATTAATAGGCTTATTGCATAAGCAATCCATCTACACTTGTCTCATGCCAGAAATCTAGCTTTCGGATGATTTCAAAATTGATCGATAAACAATATTTAGAGATAGAATCACAATGAATGGTTATCATCAAACAAATATTTACTCGTGGTTTATTGTTTCGAAGCAATTATTTCTAGAAGCAATTACATTCAATTTACAATATGGATTGTAGAAATGTAATGGTCTAGTCTACTGAAAATTAAACTTTTTCCCTTAAAGAAAAAGAACATTTTTCCCAAAAAATGAAGATTGATTCACTTCTATCTTTGCTTGTTGATATACTTGAACATCTTAATAATGTGAAATAGAAATAACAATGACAGCTTTTGGTACGAGAATTGTAAAAATAGAATTATATTATAATCTATGAACATAAATAAGATAGACAACTTGTATATCGCTAGTATAAATATTGCAAATAAATGACTAGGTGATTAAAACGTTTAGTCGCAACAAGTAAAAATAACTAAATTCTAGCCATTTTTTGCAACACAACTATAAATGACTAAATAAATGACCAATTTGGTCATAGGGTAACAAACACAACTAAATAATTAGTCACACAAATAAAAATGATTAGATATTAGACTATTACTCCTTTATGCTAATATTTGATAATATCATAAACTTATAATTCACTGAGAAGTTGCATTTAACCAAAAATACTTGTTAGTCGATAGGATTATTACATGGGAAATTCATCTATACCAATCATGGAATGGTAGTTGTGACAATGAGTTAATAGTAGATGAGTAACAAGAGGAGAAAACTTTTACAACGAGGTGGGGTTTCATTTATCTTTAATATCTCGTACTTATCAATTGAAAAGAGTTATTAGGACTCAAAAGTGTCAAGAATTATCTATTGATGCTCAAGTAGTGTGAAGTTGAAATATTAAAGATAAATGACCATTTAGAAGTATATAAAAATGTTTAAGTAGAGTGAAATTTAAAAATTAAAGATAAATAACCATTGAAAAGTTAAAGAATGTGAATTGAAAAACATTAAATACTTAAATAATTAATAATTTATAACTTATAGTTAAAAATATTAATAATTAAAAATATACTTTACAATTTATTAACATAATGAATAATAAAAGTTAAACAATGTAAATGTTAATTTTTCAATAAGAAAAATATAAAATAAAAATATAATACTATATAATTTTCTAATATTAATTAGAATATAATAAAAATGATAGACAAAATGTTGACGTACAATTGAAAACTAAGATCTCTTAGCAGCGAGCCCATATAACCAAGGAATATAAAAATATTTGCCCCTAAATTATTGCTCATGATCCGTCACAAAAGAAAAAGAGAAAGAAAATACTTAAATAAAATTGAATGTATAGGAGGGAATTTTAGCTAATTGATTTGTGGTGTTGAAAGGGTTGGAGGGAATTTTAGCTAATTGATTTTTGGTGTTGAAAGGGTTGGATGGAATTTTATTATTTTGGTGGGAGCTTTTGTTCTGGGAAACCTCATTTTGAAGCCAACCCAAATCAACCCAAAAACTTCATTATCGAACATAAGCTTGGGAAAGAAAAATGAAACAGGTTATAGGCGTCTATCTCTGAGAGGAGATGTAATTCATCAATGTGGTTGGGGGAGGACGGAACATTGATGCACTCAGCCTGTGTGGGGAGCTGAGGAAAAGAGATTTTGTCCATGCAAAAACACTTTCTAGAAGCCATGACTACCTTTCACCACTGAGAGGTGAAAATAAATGGTGGTTTCAATCGTTGTTTGATGATAGAGGTGAAAAGAGGGTAGCGGCTGGGAAAGAAGGAAAAACTACATGGGTTTTGGAGAACTCACAAAGAGCTTTGTTAATTTCATTCAAAAACATAACAGGTGCAAAAAAAACCTAAAACTCTTTCATATTTCATTTGAAAAGGAAATCATTGTTTCTTAATTCATTCTCTTAGAAGACTCTTGATTTATTTTATTTTTTTTAAATAGCTTTTATTTCAAAACAAACCCTTGTCTACAAGCTGATGATAAGAAGGTAGCTCAGACGGAGAAAAATCTAATCACAACAATACTTATCGGTATGCTATTATTTTTAGCATATTTTCTACTGATAAGAGGCCAAAGAACAATCCTTTATCCGAATCTTAACCACACATTTCATCAAATAGTTTGCTTATAACCGAGTCCCTGCAACACTTGGTCTATTTGCATTATCCTATTACCATTAGTTTTCCAAATTCTAATTCTTTGCTTCAACATTGCACACAAATTCAATCAATACTGAACATTCCCAAATGGTAACCCAATACTATGGATTATTTTCAGATTTATTAAAACTGATTTGACACCCAAAACAAGAGTCTTGGTTTTGACCAAGAAAATCCAAAAAATGTTGATTATATGTAGCCCAATAACAAAGGAGATTTTCAGATTTATGGACGATAGATTTTGTGCCAAAAACCGTAGTCTTTTGATGCCCAAGAAAAAGCTAGGTCCATTTTGTAACTTGCAGCCTCATACAAAGGAATTTTCAGATTCATTTAAAACTAATTTTTGCAACCGAATGGATGAATTCAAAGACCCAACAATGTCTAAGTCAAACCAAAAATGTGCAGCCCAATTGTGCAGCAATAAACATATAGGAAATTAATTATTGATACCAAGAAGAGCCCAATATTATCCTCATCGATTTTCATTGGCAAAATAGAGAATTAAATCTGCACTTTCGTGTAAAACCAAACATTAAAAACAGTCTCAAATCAGATTACCATTACCTACCATTTACTTTCTTGCCAGATTGGAATTAGTCTTGACAAGTCATTGCAACTAAACAAAACTCTAAAAACTATTAAACCTGCAGTTCGAAACACATATGGAAAATGCAGCAACTCTTATTATTATTACCATCTCTCTTTTACATATCTATCTTTATTTTTTTTAAGAGACTTATTTCTATTGTTGGTTCTTTTCTCCAGGATCAGTCTCCCTCTTTAAAAACAAAACCTTGTTCTTTTTAATATGAGAATCATTACAAACCAAAACTAACTAAAAAATGATTCTCAACTGATCACAACTACCATTTGTGAATCGGTTCATTACATTTGGGGAATGTAATTGCTATTTTTTTGTTTTAAATTTATTAATTCTCCATTACATACGTTATAATTAGACAATAAGCTATACTTATAATACCCAACTTGCTAGAGTCAAAAAAAATGATTGTCATATTTTGATCTTTCAATGAATCCTTGCACTCCATAGTATTCTGATAATTTCAGACGTGCTACCGTAGCAAACTCCCCAATTGGAAATGTTTCCAAGTCTCATGGAAACAGTTGCAAAAAAAAACGTTTATGCTGAATTCTGAAAAAATAGAGGTTTATGCTGCTCATGAGAAATCTGGAGTTTATATTCCAAAAGAGTGGTACTACCAAGAAGAGGCTGAGAAAAAGGTATGAAAATTATATATATTTTTGTTAATCACGTCATGGTTCAGCTAATTTGTATTTCATTATTTCTTTCTGCAATCAAAACTAGGAAATTCCCTGGTATATTGAATATGTTATTATCCCACTTTCATATGACAAGGAGATCAATCTGATAATTGTGTTTGTTCAAGAACTATTCTTTCTTGCTAGTTTTGAAATGATTCTTTAGAATTTTATTTTATACCGTGCTAGGCATATGTACTATGCATTCATTTCCTTTGTAAATAGAAAATAGCACTTTCAAGAATGAGGGAGTAATTCATGTGTTGGATTGAAGTTTTGAACTGTGAATCACCCTATTCATAAACTTGAATGCCCTTCAATTATAGGCAATTTTCTTGTAGGTTTTTTTTTGTTTGTTCTGTAAAAGTCTTAACAGATCACTTTTCAATTTTCAGAGTTGTTTGTTTGTGTAACTATAGTTTTTCAGTACATGAAAAATCAGAAAATTATGGGAAGTGGTCTGAAGAGGGAGGAACCCTCCAACTGTGACAAATGGAGACATGATAGAGATGTGTGGAAGAAGCTGAAAAAAGGGGGGGTTACCCAGTTTATGAAGAAGCTTCATGGTCACGACAAAAAGATTACGACACTATTTGTGGAGGGCTCGAATAATGGTAAGGTGTTTCTTTGTGGCAAGTCTTTTAAGCTTACCATTTCTAGCATAGCTGAAATTACTGGTTTACCCATTGATGGTACCCATTTTCATAGAGCCAATCATAAGCTAGGAACTGAAGCCTTTGCTATTTTTCCCAAAACTGTTGAAGAGAAAGCCCTTATGACTAAGGGGAAGGGGGACTATGTGGACATTTCTAATATAGATGAATTCTGGGCTAAAATTCTGAAGGCCATGATAGAATATTTTACTCTGGATGGGCGGTATTCAAAAATCTATAATTTTCATTTTATGTTTGCTAACCACTTTAGGCACAAAAGAAGAATCTCTTTCCCTTATTACTTGTTAAGTTCTCTGAATAGCAGCAGTACCGGTCACAAAAAAAAGACTTCTAACCCTGTGTTGCATGAAGGATTGATTCTCCTTATATCTGAGCACATTAGGGATAACATGTCGGACCCTATCCCTAAAAAAATCATGGAGAAAAGAAAGGTGCAAATTGAGGAGGAGAAGGAACCCAAGACTAGTAAGAAGAAAAAGTTAAAAAAAGGAAAACATCCTGCTGCTTCTGATGACGAAGATACCAGAGAGAAGGAGTCTGAGCACAAACATCAAATGAGAGGAAAGGGTTCTCTTGAGGAAGGCAGTGAGAAGGAGACTGAAGAGGAAGAGATAAACAATGATATAGAGGAAGACTATGGAAAAGATCAAGAAAAGGAAATGAATGAGTGGCTAGAGGAGGGGAATGATGACAAAGAGGAGAATAGCTATGAAGAAGGAGAAGAAAAGGAGGAAGCGGATGAGGAAGAGGAAGGAACCCATGGTTACTCTTCAGACGAAAAAACTATAGATACCCCTGTTATTATTGAGGATGCTAAGAAAGAGGAGGTTGGCACTCATTCTTTGGAGGAGGTTATTTCTTCTCAGTTTGATCCTGTGGAGGAAAAAATGAATAATGTCATGTCAGAGAAGGGGGAAGATAAAACCAGAGAGGTTTTTTTAGAGGGTTTTATGGGTGGTCAAGAGAATGATGGAAAGGAAGCTGGTATTTTTCCTTCTGCTAGTGATACTGGCGAGGAGACCTCCATAAGAGGGGAGGAAGAGAAGAACGTGATGACCAAGCTGGAGAAAATTAATAACAAAGAGGAAACTGGTACCCTTCAAAGGGAAGACTCTCCGCTCAAGGAGAAGATCAATGTGGAGAAACAGGAGGAGAACAGGGACTGGAAGAAGGAAATGCAGGAAATGGATATTCACATCCAGGATATGGATAAAACTATGAATAATATGAATATTAAGATGGGAAAAATGGAAAAAAAGATTTTTGATAAGGTTAAAAATAAAAATACTAAAGAGGATGGTACAACTGAGATGAATAAGAAGGTTAAAGAAAAGATGAAAGCTCTAGAGACTAGGATCAACAACCATGACAGCATGATAAGAGGTGTCATGAAACATAGCAATGAGGGTCTGAAGGTGATTGTAATGAACCTGAAAATGTTGCATAACCATCTGGAAAGGAACATGCTGGAAAGAACCACTATCACTATCGAAGATGATGCTGGAAAAATAGGACCGAGGATGAGAACTAGAGGACGCACTCAGAGAAAGGTCCCTGAAAAACCTACAGAGCTGAAGGAACTGCAAGAAGCAATCCAGAGGATGGAAGATCTCTAGAAGAAGGTTGAGGAGATGATAAAAGATAATTAGGTTGTTCTGGCTGGTAGATGTTTTGTTGTTGGTTTTTTCTCTAGTATTATCTTTTGAACTGCTTGATTGTTGTTCGCTACTGTGGTTTTCCAGTCGCTGTTTCATTTTGTTTTCTTTGATGATCTATCTTTTGTTGTTTTAAACTCTGGTTTCGGGTCCATGTAAAACCTAATTTTACCTTAATCAAAAACTATAGTTTTTACTTTTAGTAACTACACTTTTCTCTACATTACTATCAACGATACTAAAGTAGGTTGAATTCATGCAATGGCTGATAAGATTGAACAACTAGATTATACACTAGAAGAGAACAAGGTAGATATCTCGAAGGACCCATTACAAACACTGAATTTTTCTTATCAAAATGCAGTAAGACCTTTGAAGTTTAATAAAACTACTGTGTGATTTTAATTAACAGAGAATTGAAGATTTACAAGATCGATATGAGAAAAAGAAGTAGCTTTGTACGGAGTTGAGCTCCAAGCTTGAATTCACACAGGTGAGCCACATATTGATTTATAATGCTATTTTTAAGGAACTGCTAATATTGGTTAGTTAAAATTCACCTGTATTTGAAATTGTATAGAAAATTCTGGAGCAATCAAGGAAAACAATATCATCTTTAAAGGAAGATTACAAATAAGCAAAATTTGCAATTAAAGAAAGAGAATACATAATATCCAACCATAAGAAAGCAGGTCTGTATGAATGTAGTGTTTTTTAGTAGATGTAGTTTAAAGGATATTCTTAGATGAAACTTACAATTGGGATATTTTATGGTGAGTAGAAAACACTCTGACTAAGCAGGCCTGCACACTTCGCTCCGATTTGGAAAGATCTGTTAAGGACATTGCAGGGTTATTTGCAAAAATAGGTATGTTGGCCCAGGCCTTTTCAAAGATTCAAAATAGTTTATGACATTGAAATGCATAGATTGTTAGCTGGATATTTTTATTTTGATTGTGCCAATTTATAGAATTAGAAATATATATAAGAAAATGGATTCTGGATTTCATAGCCGGGTAAAAACACAATAATATGTCACCCTTTTACAAAGGAAAAGGCTAACAAAATCAAAGTTGTTCAACTTCAATAGTATAAAAATGACATTTATGTTTGGAATTTGAAGATGATGTAAACTAATTAAATGTGATAAAATGGATGAAGTTTATGATTAATATTTTTAATAATTTTTTTGAATAAGAATTGATATGTTTTTTAAATTTTTAAAGACATTTTTTCAGTTGTTGAAAAATGCTGAAAATGAGGGGTTTAGTTTCCACCAAAAAATTATATGTAAATAAATATTTTTTCCCCTAATTTCAAAATATGTCATAGATGACATATATATCTAGTGCATGAAGAAATAAAAATTGGTTTGTGACCTATATTTTCTCTTTTATAACTATTCAAAGTCCAACTCACTAAAATCGACAGTTTTCATCTCGCACCATATTTTTCATAACAAATCTATCCCAATAAAAAAAATCAATATATATTTTTCAAGAGGATTCTCTCCTCTAGTGCACCATATGTTTTTCAAATTTATTTAATATGATTTACTATTTTTTTCTTTCTCCGAATCAACATCTCCTTAACTGTTAAAATACCTACTTGCAATATTTTTTAATTACAATAAACTATGTCTAATTAAAACACTATAAAATCTATATGAGGATATTTCTGACTTTGATCTCTACAAAAAGGTATTTTTTTATTTTTAAAAAATTATCATTAAAAAGATTAGGAGTTATTGAAACGCCACTTTTCTGAAATAATTTTATTTTTATGGTAATTGGACCCAAAGTGGCATAAAACATGCATTTAATAGACATTTTCAATTGGAAAAGTTAAAGCACTTATCTAACTTATCTAGAATGAATTTAGCTAGACCATATGTTTGACCAAAATTAATTTTTAGTTAGAAATACTAAAATTCAAGTGTGTTGATAAGTTAGCCTAAAAGGTGACACTTGATTGTGCTTTTACCCATCCTGTGAAGTAACAGTTCAATGCTTAAGTAATAGTTACTAGAATAGTTTTTTAAAAGATAAATAAAAATTGTAATGTGTACTTGATAAGTTGATAGTATTGCATGCCAGTAATTCAAATAAAGTGAGCAATCCTAAGTTGTTTCAAGGTAGATGTTCTAAAGAAACGATGCCTTCAAGAATGCCCCAGCATAAAGGTGGGATCTCATTCTCCAATAAATTCTCTCTTAAAATTACAGGGATTTTAAAATTTGGGGTTAAATTTAAGGGTATATGAGGTTTTAGCCTGTAAGTGGGTCTTTCCTTTTAGTTTAAACTGTTACACCACAGTTAATAGGACGCCTGAATTCAAAGTTGTGGAGAACTTATCCAGCAATATATGTGATCTAGCCATTGAATCATTTCGTGGGATAGTCTTGTTGTGACACTGATTTTCATTAACATATTTGTTTTATTCCCAAAATAGAGAATATAGGTGATTATGACTACGAGTAGTTATTATTTCCGTTTCACACGTAAATATGCAACCAAAGAGCAATATGGCTCATCTAACAACTTAAGCATCTAAAACTTAAGTTATTAAGCATCTAAAACTAAAACATATGGGTGGCAGAAATCAAGATGGATCCATGTGATGAATGATCTTTTAGGATCCTAGTTATTGATCTGGGTGGATAGATGACTAAATGACCTAGAAGTTTCTACAATAGCCCTTGGGGGTCTTTAACCATGAAAGGAAACCAAAATGGTTCTACCCAAACACCCAATCAAACTGATTGCAGTTTCTCCATGCCATTGATGAGCTAGGCCAGACAAAAGGCTATTAGCCCTGTTCAGCGATACCAGTCAATTAAATTTTAAAAACTTCCAAAGAATGCAAGGATTGAATCCAAGATTCGAATACCCTTTACAAAGACACACATGTCCAAGGAGAACCAAGGCTTCAAGTGCTACACAAGGCTTGGAACCGGGTGGTTACAGCCAGGCGAGGGGACTGAATTAGGCCTCCAACAAAGAAGGAAGTGCACGCAAATGATGGTGACTTCTCCTAAAACCAATTGGAACATCTGGAGGATGTCCAAGCAATGCCAAATTAGGAGTTTGGGGCCTTGCTGTGTGACTGGTTGGAAGTTATGCTCTCAAGTGTGTTCTTAGACTGGCGCATACATGGAGATATACGCCTAGGGCTCGATCAAACGCCCATCTGCCTGCATCCACGCGCAAGCTTCCTGAAGAATCATCAAAAACTCTCTACCACGAAGCCTTCCACCAGAAATCAGTCGATTTCCATGGTGGAAATGCTCCAGACAAGTCCAGTAACGCAGAAAGCCGTTGAAAGAGGCCAAAACGGGTTGCAGGGATTAAAAACCCAATAACTGGAGCTATAGGGTGTCTTCTTCTCTCAAACCAAGTGCATTCGAAAGCTGGTTCATAGGGCCTTCAAACTAAATCAGTCTCATCCAATTATAGAGCCGTACAAAGACGTACAAATTGCTGGTGTTGCCAAAAAGTGCAGGAAAATGGTTTAATTTTATTAATTTGAGCCAAATTTTACATCTGCTACCTTCCACCCGCCTGTGAAAGAATTTTATTAATTTGAGCTCTACACCTTCAAGTGTTCACATAGGTTCACCAACTCACTTCTTATGCAGAGCATTACTGAATTAATTTTACCAAAAAAATCAACAAAGAAAAGCATCAGTTCCTATTCTCAAGCTATATGTAATATAAAAACAAACCTTCCTTGATTGTTCCTCCTTCTGCCTTGCTAGTTTGATTTTCTTCGTTGACAATTCTATCTTCTTCTGTAAATGCTCAAGTGCTGATATCATGTGACATAAAAATAGAACTTGATAATGTAAACATTTTCAAATGTTGACTGTATTTTTTATCAACAAAATTTTTAAAATTTTAACCAAACAATCAACCAAATGAGTTCAAAAATAGAATACATATCGATTGATTATACAGATCATCTATCTTTGTGATGAATTACAAGAAATGAAGCAAAACCATACCTGCTTTCTTTGGGCCTGCTGTGAGCTTCAACTATAAAGTAAGTTTTTCAAACTCACGCTCAACATCTTGAATTTTAGAGTAATTTTCTTAGATATATATGTAGAAGGCATGGTTAATTATAAAAGGCATAACAGATATTTGGAATTAATTTGTATCACTCTTAACAATCTTCAAACTTAAAAAGAGAGCAAATTGAACCTTCACAAACAATAGCATCAAAAACATAGCGAAATAACCAATTGGCTTAATATAAAGGGAAAAACATGAATCATTGAAGTATGCTTTCTTTTCAATCACAATTCATGAATCCATCTAAAATATTTGTATTTAAGAAACTTTTTGAAGTATGTTGTTTCATGTGAGTTTTCTAGAATCATCTGTGTAGTATGTAGGTTCACAAAATATTTGGGTTCGTTTGCAAGATCCATCATCGGGGATAAAAATGAAGTCCATGCTTGATTTATTTTAAAACTGTATTTCAAGGACATTTGATTTATCTCACAATTGATCAAGACTCTGTCGTAAATATCTCAATGTCATACATCCCACAGTTGATATCGAAATTGATTGATTTTTCTACCACAAAAATACGTACATATTTGTTATGCAGCAAAGTTAAACAAAAAGAAATAACTATCATGGTGAACAATGAGAAAAATAGAGAAATAATTGAAAGAACATGGACAACCCACAGTCATTGTGATTGCAAAAGGAGGTCGGCCTTATGTGGACATCAGGCATTATGATTTTAAGGATGCACACACTTTTATAAGTTCATAAATACCAAATGCCAATTCTAGTCAATTCTAGAAGATGCTGCAAATTTTGGAAGATACATGACATCTTTTCATCATTTTTTCTACATTGCAAGGTTTTAGGAGTCAATCCTAGGTTAAATTTACCCCTAGCAACAATAGTTATTTAGTTCTTACATTTCTTTTGCTACTGTTGTGACTCTGAGAAGTTCTCTAGCAGCAATACATTATACTGTAACTCAAAAGGAAGTCATTCTTAGATTGAAAATGTGTAATATTTTCACTTTTCAAGGCATTATTAGTCACTTTAGACTATATACCACTGTGATTATAATTCTTGTAGCAATAAAGTTCAATATTTACCTTCTCAATGGTTGTCTTACTGTGTACAACTTGATGATTGATGAATGTTTATGTGATTTGCTTGCAAGTCCTTAAACTTTTGTCTCATTCACTACCTTTAAAACAAAACATTGATGCATGGATACATGGCATGTATGTGTTGTGTGAAGAAACAACTATGTCATAAGTCTCAATAATAGTTTGGTGCATCACCTCAGCAGAAGTAGATTCATTTCATGTCATTTCTTTTCCCTTTTCTAATTTAAGTTAGATTACTTGAGCTCCAAGGAAACCAACTAGATTTTGTTGACAGTCAATCTCATAAATGAAAAATAATTGAAAGAACATGGTGATGCAAAGGAAAGGGTGGTGGGTGAATAAACAAGGAAAGTTTATGAATTTTGGTTAACAAAGCCACTATTTTCCCAAAGCCTCAAATGCTTCCCAAGTGCTCAAACTTGACCATACCTTTTCTAAGGTTCCAAAATTATATAGATGGTGTCTAAGGCTTATATCTAAATGGATTTGATAGGTTTTAGGCTTCTTGGAAATACCCACAATACCCAACTCTCCAATCTTTCCCAAACTGTCCAGAGGCCTAATTGCCCTATCTACTAGCCCTGCAGCAAAGGAAAATGCCACTTATCTTTGAAACTTTCCAAAAGACTAATCAAATAAATCATTTTTTTGAGTACCCTTTTCATAGTACATTATCATTTAAAAAGTTTAGGTATGGTTTTTTTAAGATAATGTACTACTGCTCACCCCTATGGCTCCAAAAATGCATGAAAAGTGAGTGATTTAACAAAGGAACTATATGAAATAATTAACCACAAGACTTCAAACTCTAGACAGTGTCTTATTATGTCATAAAACCTCTAAATATCAAAGGAATTAGGCCCAGACCTTGTAGAACCCCAACAGCCCCAAATTTTCTCTCTTCAAACCCTTAAACCAAGGGTTTTTCAAATCCCAAACTTCCAAACACTTATAGGCTCAATTGGTGATTGATTCACCTTGTATTAAACATCATAAGACTCCTCAAATCATAAAATATCATTGCTACTAATCCCAATCTCTTGCTGCTATACTGTACCCACACATTTCAATGCTTTTCACTACCCAATCATGGTGATCACCATGTTCTTTCTCTTGTCTGCACATAAAAACATTAGATTTGTATTGTACATGTTATATATGCTCACTCCATGAAATTTATGCCTTTACTTTCATGGGATGATACTCATCTTTCTTGGATTCCAATCAAAATAGTGACTTAGGAACCCCAAACCGTGACAGTGCTGGAAACAGTGATTTTAATCTGATTCAAATCAATGTAAGAAACATTGGAAACATCTTCAATCTAGTAATAAAATACTCCTAAAACATCATCAATCAATCCCAATTATATTTATCAACTTCAAAACAAGTAAGACATTAAACAAACTTGCAAAAATTTTGAGATTTTCTTATTTGTTGTAGTCTATACACACAGCACTTCATACCCGTACAATGGCCTCCACAATAATTAAAATACCATTCCTCAACTTCCCCAACCTCTTCTAATCATTTAGAGGGATTAGTTTGAGGCTTTTAACAATAAAACTCAATTTCCCCCCAAAACACTAACTAGTCGTTACTTGTTTAAATTTAAATATTTAAACTTTGAAAAGTAACTTAAACTTATTAAACTTAAAAATTAAAAACTCCTAAAGCTTTTAAACACCTAGGAGACTCATTCCAAACACTTCTTAACCCCTAAACAACCCTTTGACTCCTTTGGACACTAATGGTCCACTTACAAGTAATTTTTGGGCCTTTAGACCATTAACAAATCCCTTACATGGAAATGTCATTTTATGACATTAAAAAATTATAGGTTCCAATAAGTGGTAATTGATTTGATTTACACATTTTAAAATCTTATTGACCTCCTTTTCCCTCTGATCCTCTTTAGGTGTCTTCAAGGTCTTCATGGTCTTCTTGTTTACATTGATTGTCTTTGGTGCCCCTGCACCACATGGACAACCTACAATCATTGTGATTGCAAAAGGAGGCCGGCCTTATGTGGACATCAGGCATTATGATTTTAAGGATGCACACACTTTTAGAAGTTCAGATATGATGATAGTTTTTTGTTTTTACATTTGATAAATTTATATAGAATTGAACAAGTTCGGGGAGTGAAAAACTAATTACTTTAGAGTTTAAGTGAATCTTCATTATGAATACCAAATTGTTTAAAAGGAAATTAATAGAAATATTCATTGGGGAGTAATAAATACTACTCAGCAAAGTTAGTACATAACCAGAGATTATTAATATAACGTCTCCTTCCATGTTTCCAAGGTACATACAAGAACATGGCAGACCCTACATTGTTGTGACTGGAAATAGCCATACCTATCTGACCAACAGCTGTGGATAACTTTATGGTAACACCTTTCAGGAATTCATAATTCCTAGCAAATTATGCTCTAATTTTGTCCTTAATTTTTTCTATATTGAACTTTTAAATAAGAAAATATCACATAGCCTGAGACATCTACAGACAGTCTCCTTCCATATTGGAAAAGCGTGGACACAATTTACTCTTGTGAAGAACATGTCAGCAAGTGGGCTTTAAAGGAACCATCCCAAAACTGAGTTTAGTTTGATGAAAGAGATCATCCATATTTTACCTATTTCCAAACCATCAAATTCTAAAATTAATCTAGTTACAATATAAAATCATTCTTTAAGCTAAGGGCCCGTTTGGGTGTTGGAATACCAAATGCCAATTCTAGTCAATTCTGGAAGATGTTGCAAATATTGGAAGATACATCACACTTGCCTTGGACAAGGCTATCCAAAGGGAATGCGGATTCCGCACTCCCCTTGGACAACCTTGTCCAAGGGAAGTGTGATTCTTCACTCCCTTTGGACATGCGCCAAAGGTGGTAAACCTTTTCTTTACACTCAAATGCCAAGTTTCCTCCTGCTCTTTCAAGCTTTGACTTCCATTTTGCTTCATTCTTTCTTTGTCCTTCATACTCAGAACTTGATCCCTTCATTTAGCAAATGCATGATGTTACATAATCTTTTCATATGTATTTTGGCAAAAAAGGTTCAAATTTCATGCCACCGTGTACAAATTTAAATTGTACTTCTACTCATACTTTTTTGATTGTTTACTTCACCTTCGTGAAACATCATTGATTCACCCCTATCAGACTTCTATTCTTTCCCTGTGATCAGCTTTTGGGCTTCAAGTCAAGTTCCTCACTTCCATATCAAATTTTAGCTAAGGCTCAATCTTTCCTAAAACTTGGCCAAATGTGGACTTCTCAGTTGACTTGACTCTTGACTGGGCATGACTTACCCTCAAAGTTACTCACACTCCTCTTACTTGGCTTGGAGATTCCAGGATTGAGGCTAAACTAAGGCTACCTTAGATAACTACTCTACCACCCAAAGTGAAAGAGGGGGGGGCAATGGTGTGAAAACCTCACAACATGGCCCATTGTAGCAAGGTTTGAAAAGTTGGCACTTGGATTCATTTTGGCATCTTGATTTCTTTTGGCATTTTCATTTTGGAGCTTTATGTCCAATTTCACAACCAATGACAAAAAATCTTGTCTATTTGGAGGTCTCGGAGGATAAACACCCTCTTGGATTTCCATTTCCAAACTTGGGATGAAAGCCTTAACTCCATCTATGGCATCTTTACACGGGTTGCATTGGAGTTGATTTGGGTGATTTCATACAACTTTTCAAATCTGAAGCAATTGGAATTTGCAGGCAAATATTCAACATCACTAAATTAAAAAATTTCCAAAGTTTAGAGTTGTTGTTGATCCATCGTCCTTTATTGCTTTCATATTATCGAGGCACCAAATTCAAAGGGAGGTCTCTAATGATCTTCATTGCTGAAATTTAGAGTTCATTTCCAAATCTTCCTACTTGTTTGGGCTGAGGTCAATGTTGTTCAGGTGAACTGAACCAGATAGAGGTAACAACACAGCCCTGACACAACCCTTTTAGAGGGACAATTGAAGATAAGGAGATTGTAGTTGTTGCAGACCCTACTGAGGGTTTTTTCACTAATCGCAGAAGCTGTAACAAATCAAAATTTGTTTCCAAGTCTGTTGTGTGGTGGCTGCACCATATTATTTGTTCCCCAGCAAATCTAACTCTCATCCTAGGACAGCACTGGGAATTTCAAATGGGCATCATATCATTTTATTATAGTTTTCCCACAAATTGTGGTGTAGAGGATAGGGTAGTGGGCTCTTGACAAATGGATGGATTGAATTTGCAAAGGAAATACAAGGTAAAGGCACCCTTCCCAATGAACTCAATATGAGATCTCAACCAAAAAACTTGACTCATGATTTATAATACCACAAGAGACTTAATTAAACCAAATTCGAAAGGAATCAACTAATTATGGAGTCAAATTCTATGGATTATGCACAAAGTGCTTGGAATTTACTAGGAGGCCTAATTACACTGTTTTAGGATAGCAGCGACCTTCCAACACCCATAACTCCAAAAACTTCTGAAACACTTGGAAAACAAATTGGGTTTTTAGATACCCTTTATAAATATTGACAACATATGTAAAGCAAGAGGTAGGTTGTTTTGGACCATACCCTGCTGTTACAACTTTGAGACCTCAAAATGCACCAAAAATGGGTAATTTTACAAACGGATTAGGTCATAAACTTAACCCAAAGACTCCATCTCTTGGATAGTGGTTAATTATGTCCTAAAACACCCAAATCTGAAAGAAATTAGTGTCAGATCCTTGGGAACATCAAAAGCCCCAAATTAGGCTTCCAAACCCTCAAAAACTAAGGCTTCTCCAATCTGGACTCTCCAAGAGAAATCCTAACCAACCAAAGGTTGATTCACCATCCTTTAATCATATCTAAGTGCTTCCAACCATAAAAATTACCCCTCATGAGGCCCAATATACTACTGCAATAGCATTGCAAGCATTTTCATGCTCCTTAACCCTACAACAGTCATCAAATGGAAATCACCTGCAACGTCTGATGGATTTTATTGCATATTTAGTTTTAGTAAACTATAATACATGTTTGATTCATCCCCAAGTCATAGTGATTACAAAAAGGGGATGAATCTCATTCATGCCTCTAAAACTATGTAAAATTATGCTCTGTCACGTTACTGTCACAGACTTTCAATGTAAACTCAATATAAATGAATTGAAAATGGATTTAAAGAGGTTATACAACACACATTAATGTATAGTCAATGTATTAGATGTATATTCAATGTATTGTACTCATTGAAACATTCAAAAATCAAGAAATTTGCAAAAACTACCACTTTTATTGCTTCAAATATCTTGTGCAGTCCGTACAAACTCTGTACTAGGTCGTACTATACTTTTCCCTTGTCATGGTCATATCAAATATGATGCCTAGTAACCATATCAACCAACTCCATTTGGTTTTGTTTGATTACAATTGCATTTAGGCATTAAAAACCCATTTCCCTCCTAAACTAAGTGACTGTTAAGATTCAAATATTTAAATTATTAACTTACAAATTATTGAAACTTAAGCCTTCTAACTTATTTAATTCTACTTCTAGGGTCTATTTGAATCCCTTAGACACTTCTAAATCCTAACTAGACCCTTTGGGCACTATTGACCCAACTTACAATATTATTGATGTCCTAGTCCTCTACTTGGACCAACAGGACTTAAACACATTTCGTTACAACTTGTATACACCCCAATTCACATTTAGGGATGAATTTGTTCCTCTGTCTTTGACTGGCTTCATGGTGGACCTAGGTGTTTTCATGGGTGCTCCTGCACCAAATTTCCATCCCTTTTTAGTGATCAGATCCATAGTTACACAGTACCCTTATCAAGCAATCAATCTATAATTTGTGGTTGTTGTATGCTACTCAGTGAATTGATATTTTTCCCTATGTAATTCTGAAAATTATATTTCCAGCTCAACCTATCAGTAATTGTACTCTTTCAAATTTGTTGTGGTTGAATGAAATAGAATTGGGATTCCTATATTGTTGTTTTCTTATTGGTTGCTGCTATACAAGTTGACATAATATTGATTGTAATTTGTAACAAATAAGATTTGAGCTAACCAGAAAATCATAAAACCAAGCAGTTTGAGGGTTTCTGGTGACATTCCCAGATAGTTGTTATTTTGATCAGCCCTTATTTTCATTTACAGTTTTCATTTGGTTCTCTAAATCAGAAAAATACCAAAAAAGGGAATTAGTAGAAATTTAGATTAGGGGCATTACATGATGCTAGCATGCAGACTGTGGGTTGCAAAGGATTCTCCATATGCTTGTTCAAGTATGGCTTTTCAACAATTAGCTCTACCTGGCGATTGGGAATATGTATTTGGCAGTCTTTCCTTATTGATTGATTGTAGTTCTCTGCACTTTACTTCTGTGCTTACACGAGTGGTTAGTTTTAGAGTAGCCTATGTTTTCATTCTCTGGGCTTTGATTTCTATAGCTAGGTGGGGGAAAACCCAAGGAGCCCATTTAAAGAGGTGTGTTTTCTGATCAACAGTTGAAGATATTTTATAATTATTTTGCCTGGTCTCTTTGACTTTGGTCAAATGGATTTTTTTTCCAACGAGACTTAGGAGAAACTAGTGCAGTGAGGCCAAGAGATATTATATGTGCAGATTTCCTTCAAAAATTTAAGGAAAAGGTTTTGGATTGCATTGTGTGGACCTTAGCTTTGTATGCCTTGTTGTTGGAGGTTGATGCTTCCTTTTCTACAAAGTTGATTCAGCTGAAGGGTGAGGATTTACCTCAGGAAGTTAAATAAGACCCCACAAAATAGCCACTTCAGGAAATCTTAGCGAGTTCAATATAGAACTGTTGGTCGTAGACTAAAGATAGTGACTTCATAGGAAGTAATTAAAATTGTGGCCTCAACTGATCAACACCAGAGCATCAATGTGAATATTAGATATTTTTTTCAGGTATAGATCTAGCTTGTGTATTTCTATTAGCATTTATAGCTCATAAACCACAACAGATAAACATCATGTGCACATAGTATTTGGTACATTTGAAAAGAGTGTATTTTCCTTCTAGACAATTAATTTGTTCTCATAACAGTTTTTCTATAATTTTAATTAGAATTAAAATATATCTTGTATGCATATATTGAATGAATTGATAGCACATGCTTCTCTGGCCAAATCATTTGATCTTATGAAAATTGCAGATTGGGAAGGCTATAGGATAGTAATTCAGTGGAATATTTTCTTGAAGATTGGACAAGTTGGAGGCTCTAGGTGCATGGCAATGGTCTAGAAAGTGAATTTTTGGATTAAGGATTGGATTAGTCTAAAGCTGGGTACTTAGTCCAGTTACAGTCATTAGGAAGAGTTCTATGGTACTTAGTCTAGTTATAGTCATTAGGAAGAGTTTTAATTTCTGAATTTTTCTCCTTTACTCATGAAATTGTATGGAGGTTGCTACTCTATTTTTTTGCCATTTTGTTGCCCCTTAGATCAAGAAATTTACATTTTCTTTCATGTATATAATGTACTCCTCACTGTGATGGAACCTACGATTCTTCCTCTTTACATGACAATCACAAACTTTTCCTCATAACAGTCTTTGACATACTTTGTTTTGAATGATTCTCATAACCATTTACTATCATAACCCTTGAACTATAGATGGAAAAACTTGAAATCATGTTTAATGGAAAGTACTAGTATACATGGTATGATTATTCTTTAAAGGGTACTGACTGGTTAGAATAATATCCTAGTAACTCAAGGATTGGACATCCTTTATCAGTGATTCATTGTTGAAAATCATCATGTATCTACTTAGAACATCATGCTAGACTTCATTAAATGTATCAATCCGGGAACGTGAACTTGAGATGATGGCTGCAAAGTTTATGCTTTAGCTCTTCTCAATAGTCATCACTACTAAAGTAAAAGCTATTGCTATAGGAGATTTATACTAGAAACTAAAACTACAAATTAACTCTCATCTTGAAGGAAATAAACTTAGCAGTAAATAGATAATGCTTCAAAAGTAAACCTATGCTACAGGAAACAATCAATGGTTCTGCTACCAATGGCTGCAGGAGCAACAGTACTTAACAACTTCAAAGAAACTTAACTGAATTGAATCCTATTTAAACATGAACATGGAATTCACCTCCCGTGTGGGCCCCCACGGAAGTATGAATGAATTATAACTCAGAGATTGAAATGGAGAACTGTCATATATTCATTCAACAAAACATGGATACAATATAGGATACCAAAGTATTTTACTCTATTGCTGGATTACAATATGAATTTCTCAATACGTCTAACTAGCCTGGAATCATAAGTTCCAACTTTATTTAAAAGCAACTAAGAAAATAGAACTCCTAAAAACTAGGTCCTTCATTACATAGCATAACAACTTCAGTTACAGGAATGACAGCATCATTTATGCAAGAAGATAAGCCACATTTAGTGCTTCGAGAATATAGGAATGCTTGGTAACTAGATTGACTTGGACTGAATCAGCAACTGCAAAGTTATGGAAGGAGTGGAGCTATGATGAACTCTAGAAACAATTATCTACCTTAAAAGACCCACTCATCCTTGAGTCTGCGCTCCTTGCTGACTTATTCTTCCTACAAAAGGTTAACATAACAGAATCCAAAACATGAATCCAAGGCAGAGATTACAATAAGTTTTCCTATTTTAACATAGCCTTGTCATATGGCTGCAAGAGATCTACCCATTAAAGCTAGAGAAGAAAGATACCAAATTTTATAATAACATTCATTAATCTATATATATATATATATATATATATATATATATATATATATATATATATGTATGTATATATATATATATGTATGTGTATATATATATATGTATGTATATATATATATATGTATGTATATATATATATATATATATATATATATATATATATATATATATATATATATATATATACATACATACATACATAGATATATATATGTATGTATGTATGTATGTATGTATATGTATGTATGTATGTATGTATGTGTATATATATATATATATATATATATATATATATATATAGTTTTGTCCTTAAGTTTCATAAGTATCAAATATACATATAGCTAAAGCTTAGAAACATAAAAGACTGTATAATGTTCATGAAAAACCATAAGATATTCAAGTCTGAACTTAGAAAATCATAAACAAAACATTCCATAATATTGACTCGTCATTCCCCCTAGCTTAACTATTTGTTGATCCTCCAGCACATAAATTCTTTAACCTGGCTATCAATCTATAGTCAGTAGTTGTTCTCTGTCCAGTACCTCCCTTTGCACAGCTCTAGTAGAATCCTTTTGTTTCCCTGTGTTTCTTCCATCTGTCCTTTTCCCTCTGCATATTAAAACTGTCCAGATTTTCTGAGTTTGCAAGTAAAGGAGACATCAGTAATGGAGGTTGAAAGGTTAGTGGAATCCAGAAACTTTCTCTTTCTCTTCCCAATGAAATGTACCAAGGGGCACGCTATCTTGCCATAGCAAAATTGAGAGGTGAATGTGGTTTTTTGTTTCTCATCTCCCCAAATAAATTGTTCCAACGCCACTAAATGGCATGTCTAGCCTCAGGCAGTTTAGAATCCATCATCTTCTCATATGCATTAAATGCTTCATTTCTCATTGGATAAATGATCTTGCTACTTGAGTCAGAGGGGGCAATCCTTAACCAATTATAGTAGTAAGTTTGAGGATCTTTGGCTTCAGGCCTTAGAAATAGGGGAATGTATGACTCCAAATCCCTATACACCTTAGCTTGAGTGTCCCAACTAATTTCATTCTATACCCATGACATGAGGGCTCTGAGTTGAATATCACCAACATAAAGAAAGGGATTCCAAACTTGGTCATTAGGGACTGCTAGGTTGTGGAGATAAAGTTCACATAATAGATTTTGAATGGCTGCAAGAGAGTTGTGGAATGCTTGAGAAAACTGGGTAGGCTATTGTAATGAGGAAGTCTTGTCCTACATAATACAGGTCATTTGATAGTTTAACAGCTATTCCTTAAGAAACAAGGCATAGACAGGTGATGGAGATCTACAACCCATCAGATCAGGAATTAAAGATGTAATTTTGTTAAGTTTCACACTTAATTGTTCTATCTTTTCCTCTTGAACAAGTGTTTCCTGATAATGAAGGTCTACTACCCTATTTAGTTCTTTCCGTTGTTGTTTCCACTGCTCTCTCTCAGAATTTAATTGCTTAGACAATTGGCAGATAAC
Source organism: Chamaecyparis obtusa (assembly GCA_027943335.1). NCBI lineage: Eukaryota > Viridiplantae > Streptophyta > Pinopsida > Cupressales > Cupressaceae > Chamaecyparis > Chamaecyparis obtusa. The sequence goes on along the minus strand of BSBK01000828.1, from coordinate 303,355 downwards.
AGATAACAAAGAATTTGAACTAGATTGATCTATTATTGAACTAGGGCAAGAATTGTCTGCTGCTGGAGGAATAGATGACTTACCATTGTTAACACTTGTCCTCTTCAAAGGATCTATCTAGATGATCATAGACCTCTCAGTGTTAGAGCATTGTTGAGCCACTGAATCTAATGTATCTAACCCTTCATTTAAAATTTGCTCTACAACCTTATTGACAAGGTCTATGTCAATATCTAGATTTTCTTCATAGGGATCCCTTTCTGTTACAGGAGACTTTGCTGTAGGAGAGAACATTTTTTCATCTGCTTCCCTGATGTAACTATCAGAATCATCACTTTTTGAATCATCTTCCTGAAAATTCCCAGAGGTTGATCCTCTCCTTCGAAACACATAAGCTTGCTCTTCCGAGCTAGAGTCATCTCCGATTATAATGACCTCTGCATTTGTTGGCTTATCAGGAACATGTTCTATTTTAACATCAGGACATTCCTCAAATGTATCATGTTCCATAATCTCAGTCCATTGTCCTTCCTGTTGAGAAGTTTCAAGATGTAATTCAGCTTCTTACTAAATATTTTCATCCTCTTGCTAAATGTTTTCATCCTCTTTTTCCTTCTGCCCAAAATCTTGTGTTACATTTGGCTCATTAACTAGAATCTCCTCAGTTGGTTTTGACCTTCTCCTAACACTTCTCCGTAATGGAGTTTCCTCCTTCCTTTCTGGAGCTTTTCTTTTTTTGGACGTGCTCGTGGCTGCAAGAGATGCCTTAGCCTGCCGACTAGTACTAGGGTTAATTTTCTTTTTCTTATCCTTTGGGGAAATTGTTTCTACTACAGGAGCAACTTCAACCTTTTCTGTAGGAGTTTCTAATTCCTCTTCATGAGTTGATCTTGAAGTAGAAGAATTAGTGGAATTAGGGGAATTAGGGGTCCTAACCCTATATTTCTTCTTGGACAAAGAACACTATCCAATTTCAATAAAAAATTTCCTAACCCCTTTAGCATTTTTAACCATTTGTCCCACTCTACACCCAATTGGTTCAGGGGTAGGCTCCTTAAACCCGTGTAGCAGAAATTCCTCCCAAGAAATATCTAACTGTTCTCTTAATGCTTTTTCCACTATCAACTTGATTAGATAGTGGTGAGAGATAGAATTTCATTTACCTTCTTGGACTAGAATGACTTGTTTTGACATAATACCAAACACAAAACTAGGGACATTGATAGGCTTGTTATCATGTCTCAAATAGCTCAAGAATTTAAAGTGAACAACATGCAGAAATGAGTGCCTCCCTTCGCAAGTGAAATACCTAATGATATAAACCGCACATTGTTTAAACGGCTCAGGAAGAGATAGTCTAAATGTACCTTATTTCCTATCAACTTCAAGCGGCGGGTCTGCATGAAGAGTGAATTGAGCTCTGGAAGTAGTTGGGTCAAGATTCTCTGCAAATTCCTCACCCTCAAGCGGTAAACCCATGACCTCTGCCAAAATTGACTGAGAAAATGGCACCTTCAGTCCTTTAACTATAGCCACTCCTTTCAATGAGCTAAGAAACTGAAGTGCAACCTCGTCATCCTAGCTAGTTAATTTTTGGACATAATCTATCGAACCCCTTGCCTGGAAATACGGCCTACAATTATCATCTTCAAGAAAAACACCATGCACAGTAGGCTCTCTTCTAATGAGGTCACCACCCATCGCCTTATTTTCAAGATACCCAAACAAAGTTGCAAGAAATAAAACAGACAACCAGAATTTTGAACAAGAAAGCTTGAAAAGGCAAGTTGCAGGATGATTCAAATTTGGAAATTTCTAGCAATGCAGCTCGAGAAATGAGCTTATGAGTAACATAAATGCAAATTACCATGTTATCATTTCATAATTACTCATTAGTACACTCCACAGAACTCGTACTCAAAATAACTTGCCACCTTAGTTTTATACGTGCGAAAGATACACGTAGCTCAATGATTTTAAAAAGTGTCTAATCATGGCAGAAAATACAAGTATGATAGGAGAAAGGAATAAATATAAATATTGCATAAACATAATGACAAAAAAAACTAATAAACTTCCCCCCCCCCCAGCTTAAGATATTGCAAGTGGGCCCTCACTTGTAGTTATGACAAGGCATATGATAGAATAAGAGGAAAAAAAATTAAAAATTACATACCTTGAAATGTGTGCTAACCTGAAGTGCTGGTGAGGTGGCAGTTGTTACTTATCCATGAATGAAAGAAAAATATGAGGTGGATGGATGATAGACTAGAAATGAAGTGGAAATTTATTATGGAGAAGTGACTTTCTTGAAGAAAGTGTTTATTATGAAGGTGAAAAGACCATTTTAGAGCGAGGAAGGCAAATGAGCATAAAGCTCATTACGAGTGGCTCCAGGAAGGGTTTCGCCAATGGCAGAAGAGAATTGATGTAGGAACTCATCCTTGCTCTGGGGTTTGTGATACAACTTCAATCTGTGACCATTGACCAGTAGTTTGAAACGTATTGGATCAACTATGGAGAGTTGACCCGCGCCATTTGGAAAGACTGCAATGATCTCGTATGGACCAAGCCATCTGGTTTGGAATTTCCCTGGGTTATGCTAGTACCGAGATTCATATAGGAGCGCCCAGTCTCCAACTGAAAACACTTTGTCCTTGACAAACTTGTCATGCTATTACTTGTGTTGGTTTTGGATCAATTCGGTGTTATGCAGGGTAGATTTTCTCCACTCATCAAGGCCATTCAAACTCAAAATCATGTCTTTCTATGCTGCAGTGAGATCCATCCCAAGATCAAGAGCTATCCTTAGTGTCTTATGTTCGAATTCAATAGGCATGACTACAGAGTGACCATAGACAATCTCAAATGGTGTGAAACTAGTTGTAGACTTTCATGTAGTTCGGTATGCCCAAAGTGCTTCAAGAAGTTGGATAGCCCAATCTTTCTTATGAATGGTGACTGTTTTAGTGAGAATAGATTCCAACTCCCTATTGGTAACTTCCACCTGCTCATTATCTTGGGGGTGATAGGGTGAAGACTTACCATGCCTAATGTTATATTCCTCCATCAGAGCAGCAATCAAATTTGAAGTAAACTGAGAACATTGATCAGATTGAATCTCCCTGGGTACTCCAAATCTGGTGAAGATGAATCCATAAAGGAACTTTGCAACATTGTTATCCCTAGGGTGCTTCATAGGTTTAGCTTCAGCCCATTTTGTAACATAGTCAGTGCAAACAAGGATATAGGGTTTACCTTGGGAAGAGGGCTCAATAGGACCAACAAATCAATCCCCCATTTGTCAAAGGGTGCGACAACTACCTATGGTTGCAGGGGAATTTCATCTATCTTTGTAGGTTATCCCATGCATTGGCATTTGTCACACTTTTTGGTGTACTAAGCAGCATCCTTGTGGAGACTAGGCTAATAATAACCGGTAGTTAAAATTTTCAATGTTGTTCGTTTGGCAGCATAATGTCCACCGCAAGGTTCATCATGACATGCCTTGAGGATATCATAGGTTTCATCCTCTTGAATGCATCTTCTAGTTACTTGGCTAGCACCGGTATAAAACATGAATCCATAAATCCATGAATAGTTAAAGCTCTTTTCAGTTAACAACTTTCTTTCTTTAGCAGAGAAATGAGTTGGTGTCCTACCGGTTGTGAGATAATTGGCAATATCGGCATACCAAGGATTGTGTGCAGTCAGCAAGAAAAGATGTTCATTAGGAAAACTGTCATCAATGGCTGCAGGATCATCAGGTACATGCAACCTAGAAAGAAAATCAGCTACCACATTGGTTTTACCAGGTTTATCTATGATGGTAATGTCAAACTCCTACATAAGCAGCAACCAACGAGCCAATCTACCAGAGATTGTTGGCTTGCTCATGAGATACTTAATAGTAGAATGGTCGGTATGTACATAGATCTCATATCCAGTAATGTAGTGTCTAAATTTATTCAAGGCATAAATGACTGCAAGAAATTCTTTTTCAGTGATAGTGTAGTTAAACTCAGTGCCTTGCAAATTCTTACTGATAAAGTAAATTGCATGCTCAACGGAGTCCACCTTTTGGCCAAGCACAGCTCCAATAGCATAGTCTGAGGCATCAGTATGGATGTGAAAAGGCAAGCCCCAATTAGGTCCTCTCAAAACTGGTGCTGTAGTGAGAACTTCTTTAAGGTGCAAGAAAGATTTTGCACACTCAGAATCTCAAGAAAATTCAGCATCCTTCTTGAGCAAGTTATACAGTGGTGCTGCTAGCTGACTGAAATCCTTTATAAACCTTCTATAATACCCGGCATGTCCAATAAAACTTCGCACATCTTTTTGTTTTGCTGGAGTAGGTAATGTGCTGATTACTTCAATTTTGGCAAGGTCCACTTAAATACCTTTTGAAGAGATGAAATGTCCTAAGACAACCCCTTCTTCCATCATGATGAAGCACTTTTCACTATTAAGAGAGAGGTTATAATCATGACATCTCTGAAGAAATTTCTCCAAATTTTCCTTGGCCTCATCAAAATTATGCCCATAAGTGGTAAAGTTGTCCATGTAAATCTCCATGCAATTAGCAGAGATATCTGAGAATATACTGATCACAGCTCGCTGGAAGGTAGCAGGGGCATTACACAACCCAAAAGGCAGCACTGAATTGGCAAATGTACCCCATGGGTAGGTGAATGTTGTCTTCTCCTAGTCCTCAGGGGCTATTTTTATTTGATTATAACCACTGAATCCATCCAAAAAAGAGAAGTATTTCTTCCCAGCTAAGTTATCAAGGACTTGATCTATGAATGGAAATGGAAAGTGGTCCTTGTTAGTGGCTATGTTAAGCTCTCTATAGTCAACACAAACTCTCCACTTTCCTCCTTTTTTAGGCACTATGACAAGAGGGGAGACCCACTAACTATCAGAAATGGGATAGATGAATCCAGCATTTAATAACTTCTACAGCTCATTCTTTACTATATCCCTTAGAGTTGGGTTAACCCTTCACTGAGGTTGGCGAACGGGTCTGAAATAAGGGCTGATATAAATTTTGTGAGTGCAAAGCTTAGGGTCTAAACCTTTCATGTTAGTATAATCCCAAGCAAAGGTTGATTGATGTTCTTTTAGAAGCTGCAGGACATCTGTCTACTGAGAGAGAGTTAAGGCACTGTTTACATTTCACTCCTACCCTAAGCTAACCTCTAGCTTGGTGACCTTTTCTTCCATGGATAGCTGAGCTATTGGGGAAGACTCCATTTCATGAGGCAGTAATGTATGAAGAAATTTGGAAGTCTCTGAATATTGCAGGTCATCAATAGGTGGTAACAAAGTGTCAAGAACATAGTCCCCTTGGGAACACACTTGGGATTGCACTCCATACTCATTCTGAATAATGGAGGAAATGATTTCATCTTCTTCCCTAGAAGTTACAAAAGGTTCCCTGGATATCATCATTAACTGATGAATGGAATTAACCTCAGGTTCAATATCATCCAAATCTGGCCAGATTATCTAGTCATCTTGCAACAGTGGTTGAGTTAGGGAATACAGAGTCAAATTTTTAGTGTTGACTCCATTGGATATAGTCATTTTTCCTGACCGACAAGCTATATAGGCATCTGTAGTAGCTAGACAAGGCCTGCCTAGAATTATTGGATATCCTCCCATGTTAGCCTTTGGAGAAAGGACAACGAAGTCAACCAGATATTCCCAAGAATTCAAGGTGACTATTACATCCTCTACCATCCCATCAAGTGTAATTGTGGAACTATCAGCAAGCTGAAGGATGGTTGGGGTTTCCCTAACACCAATGATATGCAACTGAGACATTACTTCCTTGGTCATGACATTTATGGATGCACCTAAGTCAACTAGAGCATTTTGGACTTGCATTCCTTGAATAGTGACTATAACCACAGGGCTACCAGGATCAGAATACTTGGGAACTGTCAATTTCTCCAACATTAAATCAGATAACTAGCCTAGGACATGTATGGTTTTGCGATCCTTTTTCTTCCTCCCAAGCTGCTTGATACAAGCTTCCTTGATGGCTTTAGTATATGCAAGCACTTCTTTTATGACATCTAACAAGGGAATCTTTACTGTCATTTGCTTTAGTTGGGCAAGCAAATCCAACACTGCTTGATTTTCCACTAGCTTAACTTGTTCCTCCAACCTATGAGGAAATGGGGGTTCGTGTGCTGCAAGAGTAGCGGGAGCAGCAGGTTGGACTGGTACCTCAGTTGTTTATGTCGAGGCATCCTCAACTTTGGTAATAATAGGCTGTTGTGGAGGAGGAAGAGTTGTGCCAAATCTTAGATGGATATTATTTAGGGAAATTGCATAGTTGTACTGCTGCATTGTTGGTTTAGCATTGTTGGGATTCAGAGTAGGTTGAGCAAGCAATTGAGTCTATTTAGGGGAAGTAGTATTAGCTACAGGAGGAGGAATCAAAGCTTATTGCTGAGGCGGTGGCATTAAAGCTAGCTAGTTTGATTGGTTCATCCAATTGTGTGGTTGTTGCCACCCCTACTGGGGTTGCTGCCAGGGTTACTGAGGTTTTGACCAACCCTGTTGAGATTGTTTCCATCCTGGCTGATGCTACTGCCAATCTTGCTGAGGTTGTTGCCAATTCTATTGATGTTGCTGCCAGCCTTGTTGAGGTTGTTGCCAACCTTGCTAAGGCTGCTGCCAACTATTATACCCACTAAATCCACCATGTTGTTGATTTTGCCATGCATTAGTATTATTAAAATTTTGAAGAGGATCTTGGGAAATACCTGGTCTCTAAGCCCATGGCCTTCGCTGGGCAATGTAGAGTACCTCTCCATTCTCATCAATGGATTTGAACTCGGTAGGCATTGGTTGGGACTCCAAGCTTGAACCAAACTTACACTGACAATTCTTTTTCTTCTCCCTACAGTGTGGGCAGTACTCTGCTAACATTGCATCAACTTCATCCTTCTTTCTCCTTGCCTGCATTGTGTCCAACTGAGTGGAAACATCATTAATGATGTCCTTCTTGAAATCTGACAATAGGTTGGATAGCTCCATTTTGGACACCCCTGCACCGTTGGACTTGTGAAGCAAGGCTCTCAAGCCTCTTCCTTTCTTGACAGTGGCTCTTGAATAGTTCAGACATGTGCTTTGTATGTCATCCCATGTCTTCTAAGTAATGCCTCCCCCTGCCATAAGGTCAAGGGCCTCTATGCTCCCATCATTCACACCTCTCAAAAACAAATGCTTTTGAGATTCTTCGGTCATCTCATGTTGTGTGTTATGCTACAGCCTGAACATAAACCTAGAGACATAGTCCTCTAGAGTTTCATCTTCCTTCTATGACATTTTAAATATGTCATCTCCCTTTAAGTCTCCTCCTCTGCAATAATTTTTATACTTGTCAAGAAACTTGGTGCACATTGAATTCCAATCTGCTACAGCATCAGCACCCAAACTCATAAACCACCATAGAGAAGCCTCCTTTAAAGTGGAAGGAAATAATTTGAGCTTATGGTTGTCATTGGTGTAGTCATAGCTTCTACAGAAGACATCAAATTCAAAAAGGAAAATCTCCAGATCCTCTGTGATGAGTCCATAGAATTTAGGGAGTGCAGCTATAGGAATGTTCTTCAAATTTTGGTTACCTTGCTGAGTAGGAATAGGAAAAGGGAAAGTAGGATGAGCCATTACGTTATCTAGATATTCTGGGAAAGCAAAGAGGGCATTTAAATGGTAAGACTCTTCAGATGATGGTAGTGAAGGCAAGTGATTAAAGGCATCAGCAAACACATTCTCAAATGCTTCTTCTTCTTGTGGGATTTCTAATTGGGGTTCCTCAAACGTTAGATCTAAAACCTTAAATGGTTCTTCCTAATTAAGATTAGGTAGGAATCACCCAAGATGATCCCTACGTCTATGCATGCAAAAGTATGCAGAATGAAAACTAACTTAATGACTTCTGGGTTGAACTAAATTGACACCATCCCCGGCAGCGGTGCCAAAAATGACTGGTTATAATAATATCCTAGTAACTCAAGGATTGGACATCCTTTATCAGTGATTCATTGTTGAAAATCATCATGTATCTACTTAGAACATTATGTTAGACTTCATTAAATGTATCAATCCGGGAACGTGAACTTGAGATGATGGCTGCAAAGTTTATGCTTTAGTTCTTCTCAATAGTCATCACTACTAAAGTAAAAGCTATTGCTACAGGAGATTTATACTAGAAACTGAAAGTACATATTAACTCTCATCTTGAAGGAAATAAACTTAGCAGTAAATAGACAATGCTTCAGAAGTAAACCTATGCTACAGGAAACAGTCAATGGTTTTGCTACCAATGGCTACAGGAGCAACAGTACTTAACAACTTCAAAGAAACTTAACTGAACAGAATCCTATTTAAACATGAATAGGGAATTCACCTCCCATGTGGGCCCCCACGGAAGTATGAATGAATTATAACTCAGAGATTGCAATGAAGAACTGTCATGTATTCATTCAACAAAACATGGATACAATATAGGATACCAAAGTATTTTACTTTATTGCTGGATTACAGTATGAATTTCTCAATACGTCTAACTAGCCTAGAATCATAAGTTCCAGCTTTATTTAAAAGAAACTAAGAAAACATAACTCCTACAAACTAGGTCCTTCATTACATAGCATAACAACTTCAGTTATAGGAATGACATCATCATTTATGCAAGAAGATAAGCCACATTTAGTGCTTCAAGAATATAGGAATGCTTGGTAACTAGATTGACTTGGACTGAATCAGCAACCGCAAAGTTATGGAAGGAGTGGAGCTATGATGAACTCTGGAAATAGTTATCCACCTTAAAAGACCCACTCATCCTTGAGTCCACGCTCCTTGCTAACTTATTCTTCCTGCAAAAGGTTAACATAACATAATCCAAAACATGAATCCAAGGCAAAGATTATAATAAGTTTTCCTATTTTAACGTAGCCTTGTCATATGGCTGCAGGAGATCTACCCATTAAAGCTAAAGAAGAAAGATACCATATTTTATCATAATATTCATTAATATATATATATATATATATATATATATATATATATATATATATATATATATATATATATATATATATATTCAGTTTTGTCCTTAAGTTTCATAAGTATCAAATATACATATAGCTAAAGCTTAGAAACATAAAAGATTGTATAATGTTCATGAAAAATCATAAGATATTCAAGTCTGAACTTAGAAAATCATAAACAAAACATTCCATAATATTGACTCATCAGGTACTAGCTCAATGGAAGAGCACCTATTTTACAAGTAGGAGGATGGTGGTTCGATTCTATCATGCCCTAATATGACTAAATATATGACTAAATAAATAACTAAATAAATGACTAAATATATGACTAAATAAATGACTAAATATATGACTAAATAAACGACTAAATAAAAGACTAAATCAATGACCAAATCAATGACCAAATAAACAACCAAATAAATGACCAAATAAACAACCAAATCAATGACCAAATCAAGGACCAAATCAATGACCAAATCAATGACTAAAATAGTTTAGTCATAAATTTGGTTGTGAGATAAATGACCGGCAATAAACTACTACTGGTCATGTGACCAAAATTAGTTATTTATCTACAATTTTTAGTAGTTTATTTAGTCATATATTGTTGTTTTTGTACTAGTAGTCGGCCTAAAACCTAACACATACAACACTTACAACATAATTGGCTCAAGAGTGTTTACATACAAATATAATAACATGTTTACATCACTATTATAATAGGTGCATAGCCTTTACAAAATAAAATGATACACGCTAAACAAAAACTTCTTGTTGGCTGCATGCTCTGTTCTGCTCTGCCACTTAACTGCTAGTGTCACTTAGACTTCCTGTAACTTCTTGATATTGTCCAATCTGACCATGCATTCTTATACTTAACATAACAACATACTAAAAAGCTTATATCCAAGGGCGCATACCATAACTCAATCATACACGTGCGTGTTGATGCTATGATCATCAGGTACATCACTGTCGGCATTGTCTTCCATACTTAGCTGAAATATGATCTTCAAAGTTTGTGCACTGACTATCAAAACTCCATATGACTTTGTTTCCATAATAAAAACACAAAACTAGTCATATACTCTTAGTAAAGTCAACTTGCCAACAACCCATCTTTGGGCTAAAGCCTCTAATATGGTTTTATATGTTCAAAATAGATACCCTCACTCCTATCTTGAAAATAAAACCCCTAAAGAATCATTCACTAGTAATAAACCTTATATCAGTCACTTGAGAACTTTTGGGTGTCCTGTCTACATTCACATTCCTAAAGAGAAAAGAAATAAATTAGAACCTTCAGGAAAGAAAGGAATCTTTGTGGGATATAGTAAAAATTCCAAAGCCTACAGAATTTACATTTCAGGATAGAGAAATATTGAGCTAAGTAGAGATGTAAAATTTGAAGAGGACACTGCACTCAAAAGGTCCAAGGAAGACAATAATGATTCTCTAGAAGATCATAATCCTGAGTTTCAGAGGGAGAATCAAGAAGTTGAAGATAATGAACCTTTAGATACTTCTAATGAATATGAAGTAGGAAAGAAGAGACCTCTTTGGGCTAGAAAAGTTATTGAAGAAGGTGAGAAATATGCTGCTCCAGACGGGACTATTAGGGAAAACAAAAGACCTCATAAATTCTCCAGTTATGTTTCACTTATGAGTAAGCTTTTCAACTCATAATCTCTTCAACATCAAACTTGGAAGGATGTCATGATAGAAGAATACAATTCTATCTTACAAAATGATGTATGGGATATTGTACCTAGACCTAAAAACAAATCGGTTATCTCCTCCAAGTGGTTATTCAAAATTAAACATGTTGTTGAAGGAAGTATTGATAAATACAAAGCAAGATTTGTTGCAAGAGGTTTCTCTCAAAAGGAAGGCATTGAATATGAAGAGACCTTTGCTCCAATTGCAAGATATACCTTGGTAAAAATAGTTATTTCCATTACTGCTACCAAAGGTTGGAGGATCCATCAGATGGATGTAAAGACAACCTTTCTAAATGGTGTGATTAAGGAGGAAGTGTATCTTGAGAAACCAGAAGGATTCATAGTACACAATCAATAAAATCATGTCTGCAAACTAAAGAAGGCATTATACGGACTTAAGCATGCACCTCGAGCATGATATGAAAGAATAGATCACTATCTATCTATCTAAACTTGGCTTCTCTAAAAATGATGCAGACCCGAACCTATACTTTAAAGTGGTAAAAGGAGATATGTTGATATTAATACTTTATGTAGATGATATGTTAATAATAGGTGAAGATTATCTAATTAGTAAGTGTAAAGAAGACCTTGCAGCTGAATTTGAGATGAAAGATTTAGGGCTACTACATTACTTCCTAGGCTTAGAAGTTTGGCAACATGCTAATCAAATTCTTCTAAATCAAGGAAATTACACTTTAGACATTCTAAAAAGATTTGGAATGATGGATTGTAAACCTATGTCCACTCCCATGGAAGAAAATCTACTTAAACTAAAAGAAGCATAAAGTTCAAAACCTATAGATTCCACTCTTTACAAGTAGATTATTAGGTCTCTAATGTACTTATTAACTACCAAACTAGATATTTGTTATGCATTTAATGCTCTTAGTCAACTCATGTGTGAACTAAAACAAATTCATATGGTAGCAGCTAAGCACATACTAAGGTATCTTTGAGGAAAAATAAGTCTTGGACTAAGGTACAAATATGTATATTTACAACTACATGGTTTTACTGATTCGGATTGGGCTGAAAGCACTATGGATCGAAAAAGTACCTCTGGGTGTTGTTTCAGTTTGGGTTCTACAATGATATCCTGGTTTAGTAGGAAACAATCATCAGCTACTCAAATTTCCACAGAAGTGGAGTACATTGTTGCATCTATGGGAGCAGGTGAAGCAATTTGGTTAAGAAAACTTATTTTTGGTTTGTTTGGAGAATCTCTAAAACCTACATTATTCATTACAATAATCAGAGTTGTATAAAGCTCTCATTAAACCTAGTATTTCACAACAGGTCCAAGCATATTGAGATACCTTATCACTATATTAGAGATATGGTGGAAAACAATGTTATTGAGTTAAAGTATATTAGTACAAAGGAACAATCAGCTGACATTTTTACCAAGGCTCTAGCAAAGACAAAGGTAGAACACTTTAGAGGTAAACTTGGTATGATTGTAATTTCTGAGAACTTATCTCAATAACTTTTATTTTTATACTAATAAAATATTCTTTGTTATGAGTGTTATTTCATAATCATGTGTTCCTTGTGTATATCATTAAGAAGTGACGACTTGCAAATGATTTTCACTTGTTGTAAAAGTTGTTATAAGGTGACAATCTCATAATAACTTATTCATCTATTATATGAATATATCATGTCTATATGGTAAGTATCACACATGTGATACTAGTGCACATACCATACTAGACATCTTGAGTACTTGGGTGAGTATCATGGATTTGATACTTGGAGACCATTACTCATGATAATCATTTTGAGTAATTGGTGAATATCTTGTGAATTGATATTTGGAGACCATTGCTCTGAGTACTTGGTAGGTATTATGGACTTGATACTTGAGGGCCATTACTCGTAATATCGGTAAAATGATATAAATTCAAATGATTATCTATACTCACATTGAGTACTTGGTAAATATCATGGACTTGATATTTGGAGACCATTACTCTAAGTACTTGGGTGAGTATCATGGATTTGATACTTGGAGACCATTACTCATGATAATTGTTTGGCCAAATAATGGTATTAGAAATCCACAACAAATATGGACTGTCTATTTCAGGGTTGGACACCCTAAATGGTTGCTAAATGAATTATTTAGTCTCATTTAATTATCGACTAAGGACATAAACTTGGAATGAAATTCACAAAGTATATGCTTCAAACTTTCTCAATCTTATGACTAACTTATGAAATTCAAGTGCTTTGAGCTTCAGGAAAACTATGCTAGAACTAATAAATGAATTTATTCTAACAAAACATGTAATCACGGGTAGGATTTACTCTAACCGCCTATGCTGCAGGAACAGTCTACCAGTTCTATTACCAGTGGCTAGAGGAATAGCACAGTTCTACTTTACTTCAAAATAAACATGAAAATGAATTCTACTCTAACAAAGAAATTCACTCACCAAGTGGGCCTCCTTGGATGAGTGAATAGAAAATACAATCAAGATAAAAGATCTAAACTCGAACTATGCATTCTATTCATTCATGGAAAATGATTACACTTGATTGAAAAATAGTATCATATCAACAATAGTTCTATTATGAAAATTGACTAACTCCTAAAGGGTTACAACAGTCGTTTATTTAAAGGAAAGCTACAACTACCTCCTAAATCTAAGATCTCTCCATAAATGAGGATCGTTACAGATTCATAAAGTTCAGAATAGAAATAGCATTAATCATAAATAAATCTTTCAAGAATATAGTGTATGCACCCTAAAATGGTCGCCTAGACTTTGGGCCCCCATTTAGCAATTTGTCAAATCCCTGAATCAATATTTTCAAATATCAACAATATCAATTATATCAATTTCCTTGATCAAATCATAATCAATTCAATATTTCTTAAGGTTTGAGCCTTATTTAATTTAAAAGAGAAATAAAAATAAAAATCTTATTTAATTAAGAGAACATGCTCCTTTTAATAAATTAAAAATCTCTTTTAATTAAATAATAAAATCACTTTATCCTAAGCTTTTATTTAATTAAAAAGAATTTTCTCCCCTTTTATTTAAATAAAAAATCCCCACTTTTCTTCTTATCTTATGTTGCACAAATAAAGCATTTAATTCTTATTTATAAAGAAAAATAAAATAAAAAATAAAAAATAAAAGTATTTTTTGTCTCACATGGACATAAAGTAAATGCTCAACATAAAGTAAATGCTTCTAATTTTTTTATTGGAGGATATTTGTGCACAAAGATCAAGCTTCCATTTTTCTCCATCGTTGATTAAGTCTTTTGCCTCTTAATTTCGATCGTCCATTGATTTTTCATTCTCTATAAAAGAAGAGCTCTCTTCTTCATTTTGCATACACTTTAATTTTATGCTATTGTTATGCTACAGGTTTTCTAAGTCATCTTGAAGCTTTTGGAGACATTCTTGCATCAAGTTTTGAAGATTTAGAGCATCATTGTCATTCATCTTGCATCTACATCACATCCTAGCTTGCATCATAGTTGCATCATCATGGTATCATTTCCTTTCATGTTTTAGATTAATCTCATATAGTCTAATTAGAGGGTTTGTAACTCTTTCATTTCCATTTTCATAACCTAATTTGCATACTTGCATACTCATCTTAGATTAATTTTGCATTGCATTGCATTCATTTGGATTTCATTGGAGATATTGGCATTGTTGCTCTTGTCTTTGATTTGGAATCTCGCATTGTGTGGTTGACTAGCAAGGTCATGAGTTTATAGCTCTAGCTGAGAGCAACTTTACAAATCTTGCAACTCCATGCATAAAGAGCTATGGATCGATTTGTGAGGGCTCATTGTTGAGTTTTCTTGCATGTAAAGATTCATAGAAGTGTGACAACATTTTAACACACATTTTTTGCGCCCACCGTGGGGCAACCCACCTCTTGCATGCTGATTTTGATTATTTTTGGAGCTAACCCTTGTGCAGATTTGTTTGGAAAAGAAAAACCCTAGATTTGAAAGATTTGATCATATCTCCCAAACAGCTTGGTCTTCTAGTTTGAAATTTTTTTTGCAGGCTGGCGACATATCAGAGAAGCTCCAAAAAAAATTTTAGAAGTTTTGGAGGTGATTTGTATTTTTTATGATTTTTTCTTTATTTTTCATAAAAAATCAATTTTTGGCGCAAATCTTTATATTTTTCATAAATTTTTATATTTTTGGAAAGGTCTTGGAATTCTACAGGGGATCCATTCACTGTGTTTTTAATTTAGAAATCATATCATAGCTCATTTGGTCAATTTATAAAAACTGGTCTGTTTTGGTAAAATGGGTCTCTAAGGCACAAATAAAGAGATTTTTCTAAAATTTTTACATTTTTGGAAAGCTCTTTATTTTTTTACAAAGGTCTTTTTTTTGCATTTTGGGTTTAGATTCTAAATTCATGTGGTAAAAATCAAATCTTGTTGACTAGGTCAAATGCAAAAAAAAAAAAATTGTGATGGGTATGCACTTATTTTTCATTGTTCATTGCATGATATGAGTTATCATTTAGATTATTTACTGGTTATCATTGCTCCTAACAATTAATTTTCAGATTTAACCCTAGGGTTTGCATAAGTTGGATATACATTGCATATCTTGTTTGCTTGTTTGCTTGTTTTCTTGTCTTGTTCATTTGAAGGTGCTTTTGCTTTCATGGAAAATGCTTAAAACAAAGCATTGGACTTGAGGTACTTTGTTCTATCTCTACAACATTTGGATTTTTGAATTAAAATTGAACCTCTCATGTGTTTGGTTTGAGTGTTTACATGCTTTCATAAGAAAACATTTCAATCGATGCTCTTAATGGGAAATGAAAGAACATAGATTTGTTTTTACAAGTTTGTGTAAGTGAATGCTTGTATTTAAACCTTAAGTAATTCTTGGTTCCAATATCAAATATCTCATTGAGTGATTGAGGGCATGGATTCATTCCTTGTTTACATGGGGAGTTAAATGCACCACTTTGTGGACTCACTCTATGTTTGCTTGGAAAGTTAAATATTTCATTGATTCAACCCTTTGTCATTTGTAAGTAGTATTGATAAGCAACTTTAGATTACTTGTGATTGATCTAGATTGCTATCTTGGGTTATTGGACTCACTTATCTGTCGGCCCCTCATTTCTGCCTCATGGTTGCAAGATCAATGCCACATTAAAGGGGAGGAATCTACAGGAAAGAAGCGTTAATTGCTCCACTAGGCAACCTTTTTGTGCTTTTTGGAACTCACTTGTTTTCTAAGGTGTGGACTCACTTTGAGTTGATGTGAGGAGTTAAATGTTCCACTTTTGGACTCATTTTGAGTTGGTGTGAAGAGTTAAATGTTCCACTTTTGGACTCACTTTGAGTTGGTGTGAAGAGTTAAATGTTTCACTTTTGGACTCATTTTGAGTTGGTGTGAAGAGTTAAATATTCCACTTTTGGACTCACTTTGAGTTGGTGTGAAGGGTTAAGTGTTCCACTTTTTGGACTCGCTTCACATTATTTTAAAAGGTTAAATGTTCCACTTTTGGACTCGCTTCACATTCTCTTGAAGGGTTAAATATTCCACTTTTGGAGCTGCTTCACATTATCTAAAAGGGTTAAATGTTCCACTTTTGGGCTCGCTTCGTATTCACTTGAAGGGTTAAGTGTCCCACTTTTGGACTCACTTCACATTTACTTGAAGAGTTAAGTGTTCCACCTTTAGTGCTCTAAATACTTTTGATAGTGAATTACTTAGTTTTTATTTCTAGAAGGTCTGCTTGGGGACACACCACCTCAAGGGACGACCTTAACTCCTATGTTCCGGCGGAGTATAAATATCGGGAGGTGAATCCAAAGACACCTCTCTTGGGAATTGAGTTTGATATCACTCTTGGCTAAGCCTCAAAGAACTTTATACCTTTGAGAAGCGAAGGAGGAGATTTGGGTTACCGTCTCCCCCCAGCTGTGTGATTTTGGATTCTTCTCATCTACAGATTTGGGCCTCACGTACCTTGCGTATATCGAGGACTCCTTTTAGAAAGTCATGTATATCTTTGTAGATAGCTTGATAAGGTGTTGTTATGTTCTAAGTGCCTGCTCAAACATTGTCAAGAACATACACAAGTACAACCTTTAGGCAAAAGAATACTAAGTCACTATTTTTGTTCATGCGCAAGGTTGCTTTGTCCTTTGCCCATTGCTTGAAGACTGTTTGCTTGAACTCCCTGGTTGCTATTCTATGTGCTTGATCATCATTGTGAAATCTTTTGAAAGATCTAATTGGAATATTGAAACTAAGTTCTGTCTTGCTGTAGTGAGTTCTCCTTAGAAGCTTGGTCTTCCTTGGTCAATCCAGGTCAGATCCTAGGTGTTGTCATGTTGCTCAACATCTCAATGAATGTTATGGTATCAATTGCATAAGATGACTCTTAGTCTTTTTCTTTCCTCTCTATTTTCCATGTTCTTCTAAAGTCTTCTATTTCCATGGGAAATTCTTCTTCTTCTTCTTGATTATTTTCCTCTTACTATCTAGTCTACTTTCTTCTATTCATTTATTCATTTCTTCCATGATTGATTCATCCTCTTTTAGAACCATGAATTTCAACTATCTTGTTAAAGAACCTCTCTTAAGAATAGATGATCTCGAACTCATTACTCAATCTGAAGAGTATCTTTATTCCTCCAATAGTCTTTCCAAATATCTCATGGGTGTTAAACTTATGGCAAAAATAAAGGAAAAGATGATTAAATCAGATGCCTTTGCTAGGATCATAGATATGATCATATCACAACCTCCTTCTTCTAAACATTCTTCATCATCTAAGTTTTCTCATTCTTCCTCATCTTCCAAATCTTACCATGACTCTTCTAAACATTATTTGCATTCTTTATTATCCAAGTCTTTTTCTTCCACTAAGTCTTCAATTTCCTCTTCTTCATGATCTCGTTCTTCTTCTACTTCTCCCAAGAGTCTTACTTTTCTTCAGAAGACATACCATAAAGAGCAACATGATAGTCCTTATGATACCTCTTCCACGAAGAGTGATGCACCCACCTATGATGACTATGATGACTATGATGATGGACAATGTAGTGATACCTATGACACCTCTATTCCTAAGAGTCCTCCTAGTCGTGTCCTTGTGCTTACTGGAAATGGGTCCTCATATTGAAAAGATCCTGATGGTGATCTGTATGATTCGGATTTTGAAAAAAACTTTGATGAGTTTTCTGAACAATACTTTGATTATAATCCAGCTACTACTGTTGAGGAATATAAAATGCACCGTGCTGATTTGAAACGTAAATATTATAAGAATCCTTCCTCTAGGAACTTTCATGCTGAAAATAAAGATTGCACTCTCAAAAAAGATCATGTTAATGTTGAACCTTTGTCTTGTGATGGTTCTCTTCCATCCCCTACTTCCTCCAATACCCATACATTTCCTAAAGCTTCTGAATCTTTCACAAATCCTTCATCCAACAAAAGTCCTAATACTTTTCATGCGGTTCCCTATAGTTATTCTCAAGGGCTATCTCTTAAAGAAACTCAAGCTAATCTTCACTTGGCTGCAAATACTTTCAATAATGCTAAACCTGAAGAGCTTAAGTTTTTATGTGCTATAATGCCTACTTCATCTAGTCCTTCACCATCTCTTCCAAAGTCTTCCATACAATTTCAACCTGCTTACTTGTCCTTAGAAGTGGCTCCATGTCAAGAGGACTCTAAAAATGATAAAGAAAAGAATATAAATAAAGATCAAGATCGGGAACCCTCCATATCATCCAATTCTCTTCATAATGTATCTCCTCCATTTCATGGTTCTTTTGATCCTCTACGCTCTTCCACATTCATTCCACCATCACCTAAGCAAGATCAAGCTACTACTTACACCGTTGAGCTTATTGATAATCAAAATAACCTTACCACACTTGCGATTTCCAAAGATGATACTTCCATTAAAGTTATTAAAAATAGTGTTGTTACTTCTGATGTAAAGCCTATTGAAAATTGAAAGAAAGTTGATACGCTTATGCTATCCAAAAATCTTTGTCAAGATCAAAGTCTTCCATCTTCTTGTTCTACCATTCCATATTTGCTTCCACTTTCTTCTCTTCCTAAATCTTTGCAAGTTACGAACGATCCTATCAAAGAAGTTGCTCCTATTCAAGATGTCCAGGATCCTGTTGAAAATTCTAATACTCACTCTAACGATGCTGATATCCTTGGTTGTGATATAGATGCTGATGAATTTATTAATTATCCTTTTGCATCTTCCACTTCCATCTTTGGACCTCCTCCACCAATACTAAGGGCTTCATGTCTTCCTTCCATCTTGGGTCTTTATGTCCCTTCACTTTCCCCTCTTAATTCTCCTAATTCATCATCTATCTTGGGTCCTTACGTCCCTCCATCTCCTATCTTTCCTCAAGATCAACATAGATACATACCCTTGAATCTTTTTCATCCATCCATCCATCTAAACCAGTCATATCCTACTCCTTCCACAAGTCCCAAGTCTTTTGGAAGTAACTTGAATGTTCAATACAAGAAAAAGAAGCAATACAAGAATCCATTAAAAAAAGAAGATCACCATGTCTCCTCTAATCGACATGGAAACATAAAGTCAAAAAAGATATCTAAGAAGAAAACTACAAGACAAGTATAAGTTTCAAAATCCATCATTGAAGATATTCTCTCTAAATCATCAAAAAGCAATGAAAACCTAAGGCTAGATGGATTCCAAAATCTCTCTTGAAAGAGTCTAATGTTGAGCAACAAGTGAAGTTGACATTCAAGCTTCTAAAAGCTTCCACTTTATCTTCTTCCAAAAACATTCTTCCATTTCATGTGCCTAAACCACAACCTTTGCTAAACATTCACCATATTCCTTCTCGTATTCCTTCATTCACATTTCTTCCACCCTCTCGCCACCCTTCAAGGTGTGTGTTGATGTTGATCTTGCCTTCCTTTCCATCTACCCTTTTACAATCCTTCCATTCATTATCCTTCTACCTTCTATCTTTTTTCTTCATTTGCCTATTCCTCCTATTTTCCAACCTCACTCACTTTACATAAAGCCTTACCCTCCATTTTTCTCTTCCATTTTCCTTTCCTTATCAGCATCTTTGAGCATATCATTTTGAATCCTTGGCATATAATGGTTTATCCTTTCAAGGAGCATTATCTAAAAAGCTTGCCTTCTTCCAAAAAATAAAAAAATTTAAAAAATAGAAAAATTCAAAAAGAAAATAAAAAATGATAAAAAAAATTAAAAATGTGCCTTAGTGAAAACCTGGAAACAGGCACCTTGGAAGCAAAAGTAAAAAGAAATAAATTCATCCTATGGTGAAAACCACTCCCTTGTGGTGTCTTGGATAAGTACCGTGATGAAAACCTGGCAATCAGGCATCATGCTTAGTTCTTCTACATATTTCATCCATTCCATCTTCTCTTTTTGATCTTGAAAATGTTGACTTATACTTGAATATTTGGCTATCTTGTGAGCTATCTTATGATGATCTTGCTTTCATTCCATTCATGTCTAGCCTTCATCTTCATTTTTTTCCATTCATTCTAGCCTTTCGCTATCCTTTTCCCCTTGGTCTTGATCTAATAAAAAAGAGTAAACATGATGCTATGAAGCCTCTTGACATGTCTACTCCTTTGGACTGCATCCTTCCTTCTTTTGCAGTGCGCTTTTGTGACTTATCGTATGCTAGTCTTTCATTACTTATCCAAATGTGCTTTGCATGATAATTTTTCCCTAGCTTGGGTACTCTTGAAGAGTTTGACCTTGAGGATTTCTTCCCTCCATTTGCCTTCATTCTCCTTTCCTCCATCTCAATCACCAGCTTGCTTATCCATCTTGTCCTCCACATTGCTAGATATTGGGATTACACGATGTGATTTTGCTTGGGAGTTTGATGCCTATTCTGTTTGGGGGCATCTTTTATACATATTTTATGATCTTGAAAAAATACCAAAAAAAAAAGTTAATATATGATGCTGAAAAAATCCTAAAAAGCATAAAAAGTCCTGAAAAAATATTTAAAAAATTTTTAAAATGCAAAAAATTCAAAAAAATAGAAAAAGTGCCTTGGTGAAAACTTGGTAACAGGCGTCTTGGTAGCAAAAATACAAAAAAATGAAAAAAGAAAAAAATTGCAATAAAAATCCAAGTGGTGAAAACCTGGAAACAGGCGCTACTTGAGGCCTTTGCACCCCTATTTGTTAGCATGTGTCCTTGACACTGAGCCTTTCTCCATCATGCCTTGACCTTATTTGACTTGGTCTAGAATTGGTATTTGTCTTTGTCTAAGGGACATACCTATTAGCATAGGTCTTTTAGGTGCGTTTATCTCTTGGGGCATTTCACAACAGGCGTTTTTCAACACCACCCCAAATAGTGTTTTTCAACACTACTCTTGCGTCGAGTGTTTCTTAACACTTATCAGATTTCTTACCCAATAGTCTAGTATGATGCGATATTTCTCATTTACAGATGCGATAATCAGAGTTTGAATCTATCACCAACACACACGTACTTAAACAATCAACTTGTTGAGATATGTTGACTTTATTTTTCTTTGTGTGCTGTCTATGAGGATTTCTTTGATGAGTGGTCTCTCCCTGAGAAGTTTTTGATGATGCATAGCTAGAAGACTGAAGGTATGAGAACATGTTTTCTTTCTTTATCTGCTTGTGGGTATATTTTGTTGATCCTAACTATCATGAGCATTTATGCTGGTCTTACTTGACACTATGGATTGACAAGGTATTATCCTTGACTATTTTGTGAGTGCATGATTCTAGTTATCCTGACTTCCATGTGTCTTGATACAAGCATAATCTCACCATATCAAACTTAGGTAATCTCACTGCATTAATCATCTTGACCTCCATGTCTTTGATGCCTAGGTGGGATTTTCACATTTCTATCTCATAAAGATCATATTCATATTCACATAATTATGCTAGTGTGCATTGTATGATCTGATGATGCTACCAATAAAGCTCGATGATGATTATTAGATGTCTATTGGCGTTGTGACCTTGCAAGTCAACCACTTTCATAGTAGCTTGCATTCTTAGGTTCATCATAGTTTAGTTTTTGCATCTTGCAAATGGAGAGAGCTCTCCTTTTTATCATCTATGGACTAGTTGGTCAATTGTGCTCATCTTCTGATTCTTCTTGATCATATCTTTCATTTCTGGTCTTTCATATCACATTATTTTCTATCCATTTTCAAACTCAAAATCAAAATTTGAGTCACGTTTTCAAGTTTTCTCATTCTTCTATGCAGTTGACTGACCTTTTGAGGCATAATTCTTTGATCTTTGATGGAATTTCTTCCTTTCCATGTCTTCCAAACTTGTAGTCTTTCATTCACCCCTTTCGCTTCCTCTCTCTGAGGTTTGACTTAATCTTTATCTTATATCTTTTTCAGTCAAACCTCGTCAACCTGGGGCATATCTTCACTGTTTGATGGTTATCCTATCATGCTCCATCCTTCGATTATGATTTATTGTGACTTGATCAGGTTTATCAATTTGCTGCTTCTCCTCTACCTGATTTCGATTTCGATTCCGAGGGGGCAGTACCTATCAGCTTTAATCTTTGATTCAGCTTTATCATTCAGCTCAGCTTGAGATTCTTATTTTTAGACTTGATTATCACCTAGCAGCGATGGTGGTGATTTTGTCTTTCGATTTTTATCTCCTATTTTTCAGACTTGATTATTGCCTAGCAGCGATGGCGATAGTTTTGTCTAAGGCTTGATTTGCACCTAGCAGCGACAGTGTTGGTCTTGTCTTTCAGCTTTTTGCTTATTTTTGTCCTGATGTGTCCCAAAATGAACACACATCTGAGTTGTTTTGTGATTCCAAATCGATCTCACATTTCAATTCTTCTTTGACTGCATGTATTCCCGAAATGATCACACATTAGTCAAAGAGGGGCAAATGTATGCACCCTAAAATGGTTGCTTAGACTTTGGGCCCCCATTTAGCAATTTGTCAAATCCCTGAATCAATATTTTCAAATATCAACAATATCAATTATATCAATTTCCTTGATCAAATCATAATCAATTCAATATTTCCTAAGGTTTGAGCCTTATTTAATTTAAAAGAGAAATAAAAATAAAAATCTTATTTAATTAAGAGAACATGCTCCTTTTAATAAATTAAAAATCTCTTTTAATTAAATAATAAAATCACTTTATCCTAAGCTTTTATTTAATTAAAAAGAATTTCCCCCCCTTTTATTTAAATAAAAAATCCCCACTTTTCTTCTTATCTTATGTTGCACAAATAAAGTATTTAATTGTTATTTATAAAGAAAAATAAAATAAAAAATAAAAAAGAAAAGTACTTTTTCGTCTCACATGGACATAAAGTAAATGCTCAACATAAAGTAAATGCTTCTAATTTTCTTATTGGAGGATATTTGTGCACAAGGATCAAGCTTCCATTTTTCTCCATCGTTGATTAAGTCTTTTGCCTCTTAATCTCGATCGTCCATTGATTTTTCATTCTCTATAAAAGAAGAGCTCTCTTCTTCATTTTGCATACACTTTAATTTTATGCTATTGTTATGCTACAAGTTTTCTAAGTCATCTTGAA
Source organism: Chamaecyparis obtusa (assembly GCA_027943335.1). Classification (NCBI taxonomy): domain Eukaryota; kingdom Viridiplantae; phylum Streptophyta; class Pinopsida; order Cupressales; family Cupressaceae; genus Chamaecyparis; species Chamaecyparis obtusa. Next base: position 279,957 of record BSBK01000828.1, on the reverse strand, counting down.
GCTTTTGGAGACATTCTTGCATCAAGTTTTGAAGATTTGGAGAATCATTGACATTCATCTTGCATCTACATCACATCCTAGCTTGCATCATAGTTGCATCATCATGGTATCATTTCTTTTTATGTTTTAGATTAATCTCATATAGTCTAATTAGAGGGTTTGTAACTCTTTCATTTCCATTTTCATAACCTAATTTGCATACTTGCATGCTCATCTTAGATTAATTTTACATTGCATTGCATTCATTTGGATTTCATTGGAGATATTGGCATTGTTGCTCTTGTCTTTGATTTGGAATCTCTCATTGTGTGGTTGACTAGCAAGGTCATGAGTTTATAGGTCTAGCTGAGAGCAACTTTACAAATCTTGCAACTCCATGCATAAAGAGCTATGGATTGATTTGTGAGAGCTCATTGTTGAGTTTTCTTGCATGTAAAGATTCATAGAAGTGTGACAACATTTTAACACACATATAGCACATTAAGGGAACTAAATCCACGCACTGCATGCAATAGAAAACAGTATTTGACTTGCCCCACTTGCCAAGGTCTTGCAACAATGGTTGGCTTTGACTATTCCAATGCCACAATGTTGGTCCTTGAATGCCCACAATAAATACCTGCAAAATAATCAACACACACACAACCTTCCATACAGATATATATCCTTATCATTAATATTAAGAAAAAGGTGTAAAGCTCTAATTAACACTCTTGCAAGTCCTATGGCTACAGGAGGAAGACTACTCAAAACATAGCATAGGCAAGGAAACATTCATTAGTATGTATAGCTACTGCATTATACCATTCCTGTCCATGAATTCAATTAAATATCATGTCTTTAAACTATCCACATTTTATTTCATGTCTACATATATATATATATATATATAAACCATAAAGTCATGTCTATTTGCAAATAACTGTTTGAAAGGAGGATAAAAAGAACTAAGAAAGATGATCTTTTAGAGGCCCATCATTCCCCCCAACTATACTATTGTTGGTCCCCAACAACCATGAAATTCCAGATTTTGGCACACAGTCTCAAGTCCCTAGCTATCTTTTCCCCAGGCTCATCTTTAACATAATCAAATACCCATGACTCACCTTGAGCCTTTCCCATCGCTGAATGTCTGTAGTCATATCATAATCTACAGCACTGTCATTCATTGCTAGTAATGGTTGCATGAGTACAGGAGACTGAAACCTTAATGGAAACCAGTAATTGAGAAGAGTCCTTCCCAACATGATGTACCATGGGAGTCTTCTAGTAGCAAGGGTTAAATTCTAGGGAGAGTGAGGTTCCCTTACCTTTAGATCATGTGACATATGTATCCATCTTTGTCTCAAAGCATTGATTGCTACTATAATGTCATGAGATGAATGTTGATCCCAATCTACAAAAGCTTGCTCTCTTACTGGGTACACTTTATTAGCTTCACTTGGGTTTACTGTAATAAAAATCCAGTCCAGAAATGTCTGCCTAGAATGTTGAACTTCAGGCCTCATAAGCAAGGGAGTTGTCATCTCATTATTTCTATAAGGTGCAACTTTGTGCTCCCTGCTTATCTCGTTCTACATCTAGGACATAACTGCCCTTAATTGCACATCTCCTACATAAAGGAGTGAGTTCCATTTTGTATCATCTGGTACTGCCAAGTTATGTATATATAGTTCACACAATAAATTTTTCAAGGACATTGGATCAGACTGGAATGCATCATAGAATTCATGGGGGGTTGAAACAGAGGGACTGGGCCCTTCTATAATTCTTGTCAATTTAAAATTAACAAGTTGTTCCTTGAGGAACAAGGCATACACCAGAGACGGTGATCTACAAGCCATGAGCTCAAGAATCAGCTCTATGATTTGATTAATTTGTCTCTTCAAAACCTCAATTTGGTCTGATTTCTACTCTATTTGATGGCCTTGCTCATCCATAGCACGTTTCAATTTTTCCTTCTCTAATTTCCATTATGCCCTTTCCCACAACAATTGTTCATATAAATTTATCCCTGCAGCCAGGGGTGTAGACAAATCAGGTGGTGGCAAGGGTTCTTGATTGAGAATATATCTCCATCTGGATACCAGGTGAGGGTTTTTTACTGTTCTTTTTGGTGTGGAGGATTCTCCTCTCCATAAAACAACGGTTGTCATACATTTCCCTCCTCACTATATTCAGTTGTTTTCCTAGCCAGCGTCTCTAATCCATCCTAATTTTGTTGTTCTAACACTTCTTCAACAATATCTTTTCCAAATTCTGGGTACTCTTCAAAAGGAGATTCTTCTGAATCACTAGGAATGTCTTGCCTAACAGAGTTATCTACAAACTCTTCGGCCTCCTCAAAATCCTCATCACTGTCAATAAGTATATAGTTAATACTAGGGTTAACTTCAGTTTCTGGATTGTGGTTGTTGAATTCAGTGTCACTGGCTACATTTTCTTGAAACATTTTCGCAAAGGAGAACCTCTCCACAGATTTGGAGGATTCAAGGTTAACAATTGGAATGGGAACCTCAACATCCCTGCTACTTTCATAAAACCTTGCACTTCTCCTTATGGGGGTCATGGACGAGCATGGAGGATCTTTTGTTTCCTCTTGCTAGTGGTCATTTTCTCCGTAGCTTCTATAGGAGGTTCTTCTGGAGTTTCTTCCCCATGAAAATGCAAGGTTTCATCAACATTATCATTATCACTACCATATTTCTGCTCTGATATTCCCTCTTTTGTTTCCATAGTTTTACCCTTGTCCCTCCTAGAGGTGGACCTGGTCTTTACAGACGGTGGGGTTTCAAGGTCATTAGCAATTTCTTTATTTTTATTTCTCCTTCTTCTAGAAGTGGAGGCACCAACATTACAAGTTCTTTTCCTGGATAATACTTGTAACGCCCTTCACAGGTGAAGTACTAGATGATGAATGCAGCTGGCTGAATGAATTCCAAGGGTAAGGATAATCTAGAAGTGCCTTGCTTCTTATCTACGTCTAGCTAGGGGTCACCATGCAAGGTGAACTGAGCCCTAGCCGAATGCAAGTTTTGGTCCTTCATCCACTATTCACCTTCATGTGGCAAACTGGTCACTTCAGCCACAATATCCTCCGTAAATTCAATTTTTAAACCTTTGACCACTGTAAATCCATCCTTCAAAGTGCTTAGAAATTGTAGAGAAACTTCTTCATCAAACCCCTTAAGACTCAAGCAGTAGTCCAACCACCCTTTCCTTCTAAACATTTCACAACTGGATGCATCGCCCAGCAAAACCCTATGATCCACTAGCTCATGCCTCTGAAGATCTCCTCCCGTTGTTATGAATAGAAAATTTAAATTTTGCAGTAGCTTGTTATTTTCATAGAGCACAACAATGGCATATCAAAATTCAAAGTGTTACGGCACAGGATGTTGCAGATGAAAAAGGCATCGTACAAAATGCTACTTCAAGGAATTAAAAGTGTTTAATGCATGAAATATAATGATATTTCCACTTGTTTTAATGCATCAAAATCTCATAATAGTTCGCTCATGTCAAGGCCTGCCACCCCGAACACGTTGTGAACATATCATTAGAAGTTAATCTTCAACTTTTAATATCTTTAATTTCCTTACATATATGATGATGCAATCATAGAATGACAAATTGATAAACACATGACAACAATCATCTCATAAAAATAAGAAACTCATTGTTTACATGCTAATTTGAAGTTTTTGAAAATAGAATATTTCCCTCCCCCCAACTATGCAAAGGCATGGGTCCCACCATGCCAAGATGTGCAAGAGTGAAATTAAAATGACACACATTCCTAATAAATAATGAATAAAATAAAATATGTACGAAGGTATGTGGCACGTACCTAGCGAGTGTTGCAGGAAGAGTGTTCCAAAAAAGATAACCTACATTGATGGAGTGATAGGATGATATGGAAAGGTGGTTGAGAGAGAAGGTGAGGTGGAGTTCATTATGGAGAAATAATTTCACAAAATGTGAAATGTTTATAATGGAGTTCTTGAATGGAATCAAGAATCGGCAGAAATTTGGGTAAGAGACCCAGATGCTTCTGCTACAGGAGTGAGTGTGTCATCGATGTGTTGGAACTGCTGCAGGAACTCCTCGTGACTGACTCATTTGTTGTAGAGTTTGAGTCTATGCCTGTTGACAAGTAGCTTGAACTATACAGGATCAATGGTAGAAAGTTGAACTGCTCCATTATCAAATACTGAGATTATTCATAGGGCCCAAGCCACCATGTTTGAAATTTGTCTGGCGTGTGCTGGTATCTGGAGTCATACAACAATGCCCAATCACCAACTAAAAATTTCTTTTCTTTGATGAATTTATCATGCCACTTTTTTCGTTGTTGCTGGATTAACTTAGTGTTGTGGAGTGTAGATTTCCTATATTCATCTAACCCATTCAATTCTAATAACCGATCTTCTTGGGCTCTAGTAAGATCAATGTCTAGTTCCAAGGTTGTTCTCAATGTCTTATGTTGAAACTCTATAGGCATGGATGCAGATTTGACATACACCAGCTCAAAAGGGGTAAACCCTATTGTGGTTTTCCATGTTGTTCGGTAAGCCTTGTTACAAGTAGTGGTTGTCGTTGCACCAAAAGATCGACCTGTTAATGCCCAATACAACCTCTAGACTTATAGAAGACACAGGAGGTAGTTAAGCCATGTCACGAATCCTGAGGGGAGCGTTGACCATTTTGCCAACAATCTCCCCCTTAGCATTACCCGAGGGGATTCGAACCTGTGACCGAGCTATGATACCACTTGTTACAAGTAGTGGTTGTCGTTGCACCAAAAGATCGACCTATTAATGCCTGATACAACCTCTAAACTTATAGAAGACATAGGAGGCGGTTAAGCCATGTCACAAATCCTAAGGGGAGCGCTGACCATTTTTCCAACAAGCCCAAATTGCTTCAGGAAGTTGGGTAGCCCAGTCCTTCTTGTGAACAACTATCTTGGTTAGGATGTATTCTATCTCCCAGTTGGTTATCTCTTCCTGGCCATTGGCCTGGGGGTGATATGGTGAAGATTTACCATGCCGCACAATATATGCATGCATCAACTCTGAGATAAGATTGGAGGTAAACTGTGCTCCCTGATTCATGACTATCTCCCATGGTACTCCAAATATGGTGAATATATATTCATAGAGAAATTTAGCAACTTTGTGATCCCTAGCATGCCTCATGGCTTTAGCTTCGACCCACTTTGTGGCATAGTCAGTACATACTAAGATATACGACTTTCCATGAGAAGATGGCTCAATGGATCCAACAAAATTGATACCCCACTTGTCAAATGACATCACCACTACCTGAGGCTGCAAGGGCATTTCATCTAACTTTGTTGGGTGCCCCATGCGTTGGCATCTACCACAGTTCCTTGTATGTTTGGCTTCATCTTTGTGTAGAGTAGGCCAGTAGTATCTAGCTGTCATAAATATTTTATAGGTTGTCATCTTTGTTGCAAAATGGCCCCCACATGGCTCATCGTGACATGCCCATAGAATGTCATGAGTCGCATCCTCTCAAACACATCTTCTAGTGACCTGGTATGGACCTGTATAGAACATAAAGCCTGGGATCCATGAGAAGTTAAAACTCTTCTCAACCAGAAGTTGGCGTTGTTTAGGTGAGAAGTGAGGTGGTGTCCTTCCTGTAGCAAGGTAATTTTCTATGTCTACATACCATGGGCTGAAAGAATCAATAGAAAATAGGTGCTCATCAGGGAAGCTGTCATCAATTGCTACAAGATCATCTGATAGTTGTAATCTGGATAAGAAATTGGACACCACATTAGCCTTGCCTAGTTTATCAATGATCTTCACATCAAATTCCTACATGAGGAGTAACCAACATGCTAATATGCCACTGATGGAAAGCTTGTTCATCAAGTATTTGATGGTTGAATGATCAGTATATACAAATACTTCATAGCTTGTGATGTAGTGCCTAAATTTGTTGAGAGCATAGACTACTACTAGCAGTTCTTTTTTGGTGACAGTATAGTTTAGTTCAGCACCTTGCAAGTTTTTACTAATATAATAAATAGCATGCTCAACTATACCTTCCTTTTATCCTAGGATTGCTCCAATGTCATAGTCAGATGCATCAGTGTGGATGTGAAATGGCAGCTTCCAATCAGGTCCTCTGAGAATAGGTTTTTTTTGTCAAAACATCTTTCAGCAGTTGAAATGATGCTTCACAGTCTTTTGTCCATTCAAACTCAGCTTCCTTCTTCAGCAAATTGTAAAAAGGTGCTACAAGTTGGCTGAAATCCTTTATGAATCTCCTATAATAACCAACATGGCTGAGAAAACTCCTGACATCTTTCTTCTTGACTAGTGTGGGAAGTGTGTTGATGACTACAATTTTTACAAGGTCAACCTGGACTCCAAAAGATGAAAGGTAGTGTCCCAAGACAACTCCCTCCTCCATCATCATGTAGCACTTCTCACTATTAAGAGAGAGGTTTTATTCTTGGCATCTCTTGAGAACCTTCTCCAATTTATCGTGTGCCTCCTCAAATTTAGTTCCATGAGTAGTGAAGTCATCCATGTATATTTCAACACAATCAGCAGAAATGTCAGAGAAAATACCAAGAACTTCTCTCTGGAAAGTAGCAGGTGTGTTGCACAATCCAAATGGTAAGACTGAATAAGAAAATGTTCCCCATGGACAAGTGAACATTGTCTTATCTTGGTCTTCTGGTGATATTTGGATTTGGTTATATCCACTAAAGCCATCTAGAAATGAAAAATACTTTTTACCAGTAAGATTATCAAGCACTTGGTCAATGAAAGGTAATGGAAAGTGATCATTTTTTGTGGCTTTTTTAAGCTCCCTATAGTCTACACAAACTCTCTATTTCCCCCCCTTATTTGGGATAATTACTAAAGGAGAAATCCACTGGCTGTCAAAAATAGGATAAATTAAACCGGCACTAAGGAGCTTCTGCAACTCTGTCTTCACTATGTCTCTCAAAGTAGGATAAATCCTCCTCTGGGCTCATCTAACTGGCTTGCACTTAGGGCTTATATAGATTCTATGGGTACAAAGTCTAGGGTCTAACCCCTTCATATCAGTATAGTCCCATGCAAAAGCTTGCTGACTTTCTTGCAAAAGTTGGAGAAGAATGGACATCTGAGATGTAGTGAGATTCTTATTAACATTCAACTCCTTCCCTAAGGAAATTTCAACTCTTTTTACTTTATCTAGCATCAAAATTTCTGCAATTGATGGTGACTTTATTTCATGAGGCAGCAAGGTATGGAGATAATCAAATGTTGCAAGAGACTGAGGTGAAGTCTGCTTGGGCAATATTGTTTGGAGGGCACAGTTTGGGACAACACAAGAAGATGCCTCAGAACCATATTGGTTAGTGAGAATTGTTGCTAATATATCATCTTCTTCTTGTGACACCATAAATAGATCTCTTTCAATGACCATGAGTTATTGCACTAAATTTGCTTCAAGGGCAACATCACCTAAATCTGGCTAGATAACCTAGTCAAGCTCTACTTGGGGTTTTTTGGAGAATATAGAGTTAGCTTCTTGGTATTTATCCCATCTGATATGGTCATTTTACTGAGTGACATGCAATGAAAGTATCAGTTGTGGCTAACCAAAATCATCCTAGGATTAATGGATATCCTCCTAGAGTGGCTTTGGGTGACAGGACTATGAAATCTAAAGGGTAATCCAAGGAATCCAGTGTTACAATGATGTCTTCTACCATGCCATCTGGCTTAATAGTGAAATTATCAGCTAATTGCAGTACTATAGGTGTATCTCTTAAACCAATAATGCTAAGCCTCAACAAAACTTCCCTAGTCATGACATTGATGGATGCTCCTAGGTCAATCAAGACATTTTGTATTTGGATACCATTAATATGAATAGTGACCACTGGGCTCCCTGGATCAGAGTACTTAGGCATTAAAAATTTGCTTAACATGAGATCAGAAAGTTGTCCTAGGACATGGACAGTGTCAGGGTCTTTTTTCTTCCTTCCTAGCTACTTAATACAGGCTTCTTTGATTGCCTTATTGTAAATTGGGACTTCTTTAAGGGCATCCAACAAGGGGATTTGTATTGTCATTTTCTTGAGTTGCTCAATTAAATTAGCTGCTATAGGATTTTTTTTTGGAGGAGTTGATTGAGCTAATCTTTGCGGATAAGGATGATTTTTTAATACTGGTGCAGATTGAGGAATAGGTGGAACATCAGTAGGTTGGTTCACAGGTATATCCTCAGCATCAGAAACTTTGGTTATTATAGGCTCCTTAGGTGCAGGCAATGTAGTTCTTGATCTGAGATGGATATCATTTACTTGCAAGGAATAAGCTTGTTGCTTATTGTTGGGATTTGGAGTTGGTTGTGTAGGAAGTTGTGTTGGCTTTTGAGGGTTATTATTGGCTACAGGAGGTGGAGGCATAATAGTTTTCTACTGAGGTGGAGGCATGAGAGCTTGATGTTGATTAGGTTGGTTAGGTCACCACTGAGGTTCATGTTGCCAGTTACCAGGTGGTGGCCATTGGTTATTCTGATGTGGCTGTTGATATGAGTTAAACTGTTGTTGGTATGGGTTAAATGGTGGATGTTGCTGATAGGCTTGGTTATAGTGTGGCTGTTGGTTAGACCAGTTACTATTATTATTATAACCAAAATTATTCAAGGGGTCTGGAGGCATACCTTGTCTTTGAGCCCATGGACGCCTTTGAGCAACATAGAAAACTTCTCCATTCTCCTCATGTATGGCTTTAAACTCAGTGGTCATTGAATTAGTGTCCACAGATGCAACTGTCTTGCACCTACAATTTCTCTTCTTTTCTCTGCAATGAGAGAAGAATTCGGCCATCATGGCATTTGCCTCCTTTCTTCTTGCTTGCATACTATCCAACTAAGTGGCAACATCATTGATGATGTCTTTCTTGAAGTCAAACAGAAGATTAGATATATCTATCTTAGATACCCCCGAACCACCATTGGACTTATGTGGTAGGTCTCTAAGTCCCATACCTTTCTTCATAGTAACCCTTGAATAGTTCAGACATATATTCTTTATGCCAGCCTAGTTTTTCTAAGTAATGTCTCCTCCCGCCATAAGGTCTAAAGCCTCAATACTTCCATCATTCACACCTTTTAAGAAAAGGTGCTTTTGGGACTCTTCATTCAACTGATGTTGTGTGTTGTGCTGCAGATTGAACATAAACCTTGAAACATAGTCTTCCAAGGTCGCATCTTCCTTTTGTGATATTTTAAAAATGTCATATCCTTTCATGTCTCACCCCCTATAGTATTCCTTGTACTTGGAAAGAAACATATCACTCATTGCATCCCAATCTGCTACAACATTGGCACCCAACCCTATGAACCATCTTAGAGCAGCCTCCTTGAGAGTGGATGGAAACAACTTCAGCTTGTGGGCATTGGTGGTGTAATCATAGCTCTTGTAGAGGATGTCAAATTCAAAGAGGAAGGTCTCAAGGTCCTCAGTAATGAGGCCCCATAAAATTTGGGAAGTGCAGAGGCAAGTATGTTCTTCAAATTGTGATTACCATGCTAAGTGGGGATAGGGAAAGGAAATGTAGGCTGAGCCATTCTTGGAGGAGGACCTGGTCATGGTGGCTGATAGATAACAAGAGAAAATGGGTTGTCTTGATACTTAGGTTCAGCAAAAAGGTCATTCAAATGCAGTGATCCTTTAGAGGATGAAGGTGAGGATATTCGTTCTTGAGCATCAACAAATGGATTTTCAAAGGGTTCTTCTTCTTCGTTCTCATTTTGGGGTTCCTCAAGTTCAGGATTAAAAATATCAAATGGCTCCTTCTGATTATTATGAGGAAGAAATCTCCCAAGGTGGTCTCTTCTTCTATGCATAAAAGTCCTGCTTGAAACTAAGCTCTAAATTATTAATGAGATTGTAAATGCTAGGATAAGTTT